>JAJGOT010000012.1:1897500-2065000 GCA_022457155.1 Cladopsammia gracilis | reverse complement strand
ATGAAATAGTTCTTTTTTATCGATAACCAATACTAAAATAATTAAAAGCATAGTTAAACACTCAGGCAGAAGCTGTCAAAAAAAAAAAAAAACATGTCGGGAGTTATTCGTTTTTGTGAGGACAATAATTATTTTGAAAGGAAATGCGGGTTTTTTATCCCGCTTATTTATATCAGCTGATTGTTTATGAGGTCACCTGTTATAAGGAGACCGCTCGCACCAACTTATGTTTAAAGATAAACTAACATAACTTCATTAACATACTGGATGAATACGCGCATGAAAACATACACAACTTTCATCAGAGAAGGCGCCGTAATCACAAACTTATTTATAGGCTGTATTGAAAACCGTTTTGCTGTGCAGTTTACAGCGGAAACGACAAGCTTTATACGAAAAATCGCATCGGCCTTGATCAATGTTCTCGCATTTTCCATTATCGTAGCTTCATATGCAACGCTTGGCTCAATAACACTTACTGACGGTTACTGCCGCGGAGGTAAGTTAAATTTAAATGCGCAGGATAATTAAAAATTAACAAATAATATTGTAAGGCAAGTTTAACGAGTGTTGCCCGCTCTATCTTGCCGCGGTGAAAATTCAGTTCTCGCATTTTTTTTAGTTAAAGTGTTCGATTTCGTTTTCGCATAAAATAGTTACCTAGCATGCAAAACTTTGCATTCTGTTGTTATTGATCAACGGAGGACAGACATTGTTAGCATAGTATAATGCATGGGTAATTCCTATATTTGCAAGTAAGGAAATACGTCGTGGATAAAAAATAAAGTACCTTAAAACATTTTACAACATCTTTGCAGCATAAGGTTTTTCGCGCAGGCGTTTTCGGCGCACGCGATTGGAATGAAAATCAACATAGTATGTTATTGCCAATAGATTTAAAATAGAACGTTACTAATTTTCATATTTTCGATTTTATTTCAAGTTCATCAGCAGGACTGATTTTTCGAATAATCCGGCGAGATAGAGAAAGCTGATGGAAACATACCATTTTATCAGACCAAGCTCGTTGTCTTTGTCTTTAAACAGCGACGAAAGAAACCCAGTGATTTGACGGACGCCATTTTAAATGCAGGAGACAACTATTGAACGAACAATGCAACGACAAACGAGCGTAGAAGATGCATACGACTATTTGTTCAAAATTGTTTTAATCGGCGACTCTGGAGTCGGAAAATCCAACCTGTTATCAAGATACACCAAAAACGAGTTTCACCTTGGCTCCAAGGCGACGATCGGAGTAGAACTGGCTCAAAAAACAATCGAAGTGGACAACAAAAACATTCGCGCACAAATCTGGGATACTGCAGGCAAGTTGTAATTATAATATCTATCAAATTAGCACCTGTATACAGCAGTTAATCATATTAAGAAGTTAAAATGTGTCCCTAGATCTAGACCAGATCAATTGCGGAAAGAAAGGCGCCATATCAATTACTCAACTTTGAGCTAAACTTGTCATAAACTTGCCCATGTCAAAAGTCTCGTTTGCAGCAATTGCATGTTTGAAATAATTTATTTTAACTTAGGAACAAGTTCATAATATCTTTTTCGTTTGTGTATTAAAATATCACTAGAATACAACAGCCACAAAATTAACCTGATATATATTTCTGCACTTAAATCGAAACCTCACACCACGAAGCTTATATTTATAGAGGTTATTAAATTGTAAATAGGTTTCCATACAGGAACACTTCTCATATGTTTGATCCATGGCGGTTGAGCCGCGCATTTTAACCATAATTATCCTCTGAACAAGGACGTATGATTACACCTGCATTACTTTACAATATACCCGCACGCGCGACCGTGAATCTCTTAACTCACAAAGTCAATATATAAGGTATTTCCCGTCGGTAATCTTCAATTAATTGCCTGATGGTGTAAATATAATAATTATGTACCCTTCGTTATCACGATCAACATACATACATACATAAACTTTATTAAAGTGTCAACGTATTTAGCTAAAAGCTAATTGTGGACACCATAAATAAATAATATGAATACAATTCAAGTATATGTAAAAAATGTTAAAAAAATATATAGTCTTAGAATATAATTAATATAAAGCTAATTGTGGACACTATAAATAAATAATATGAATACAATTCAAGTATATGTAAAAATATTAAAAAATATAGTCTTAGAATATAATTAATATACTAGAGTGATTTTACTTCATCTGTGAAATAGTTAGTACAATAGTACGCACTTTTAGACTATAATTCCTTTGTTTTCTTTTGTTAAATTTTGACTATCACACACTAACAGTGTTAGATAGTGTTTCACAGATGAAGTAAAATCACTCTATAGTCTTAAAATATCATCAATTATAAAAATAACATGAATATATAATATAATCAATGAAGTTGAATTTGGTTGCAGTAAATTAAGGAATTGGGGCACATTATTCTCAGTTCAGCAAAGTTCACGCACGGAATTCCATAGACTGTAATATGTAAACATAAGTTCATCTGGGGCTGACATTTTAAATGAGGGCAGATTGACTAAAAAACAGCATATGAGATTGCCAATGCTTCGTTTTTCTTTATAGAAAAAAAATCTTTCAAAATTTGCATAACTGTGAGTCGGATGTTCAACAGACTTGAACAAAACAACGGACTGTAGACAAAGTACAAGGAGCTTTACGAACAGAGTGAAAACGAGTCCCCCATTTTGGATTTAGTGCGGCAGTTGATGAATGATTACTTCGACCTTCCTTGGGTTACATAACTGAAAGAATGTTAAATTTGAAATCTAAACTTCAAGCAAAACAAAGCCGCAGGAAGTCCTGAATAACGTTTTCTTGGCCCAAACAAAAACTAATTCGTATACACATGCATAAGACTCTTAACGAGAATAGACCGGCAACTTGGCAAACTGATGAAATGTGTCTTTGTATATTAACAAGAGATTGAAATATTACCTGATGGATTCTGTAAAGTTTTGAATTTATCTAAAAGATGACAACAGAGGAGGTCCTTCTCTTTGGTCTCGTTCTGTCACCAGTTTTGTATCCCATAGTGATACAATATATTCAGAATAACAGTTTATTTTAGATTTTAGATTTTAAATATAATCGGCACCAGAATGTGAAGAATGTGCGTTTCAGTTTTATGTCCGTCAGTAATCTTGAGTGCGGTCCAGAGCCGGCACTTTGCATGAATGTTGTGGTGAGGCTGAAAGACTACTTGTACTGAGGGTGGGAAGGTCGGGGAAGTGAGCGTGTACAGGTACTGGGGACGAGCTATGTTGTATCAAGCCGGTGACACCCCATATTAAATCAAGCCTCCCATTCGCGGGATAAAATAGACGACTGCTCAATACGTCACAATTATTTTACCCACAAAACTCAATTTTCGTTTCTGTCTTTGCTTTCCCCAGGCCAAGAACGGTACCGAGCTATCACGAGCGCTTACTACCGCGGAGCCCTGGGTGCCATTTTGGTATACGATATCGCCAAGGTGACGTCATTTCAGAATCTGGACAAATGGATCTCCGAACTCAAACAGCATACGGACACTAACTTGTGTGTGATAATAGTCGGCAATAAATCGGACCTCAAACATCTGCGAATAGTAGAAACAAAACGAGGCCAACAATATGCCACTGATCACGGCATGTTATTCGTGGAGACTTCAGCGCTGGATTCCAGTAATGTTACGGAGGCGTTTGAAGACCTCGTGATGGAAATTTACGAAGGAGTCAAGGAAAGAGAAAAGGCGAAAAAAGTCAGTAGATCAGCGCTGCCTCTTCTACCAGAACACACAGCGGAAGCAGTTCAAAATGGAACGAACGGATCTGTTAAGTTAGCGAGTTCGGCTGCAGGGCCTGATCAGGGAAAACGCCGTAAAACTAAAGTGCCCTGTTGTTCAACATAGTTGAACTGTAATCTTGGTTATAATCCTCAGTTGAACTGATATTTTTTGCAATTTCCAGAAGTTCCTTCAAATTGAAGAAAACCTTAAATGGTAATTTACCGCTGCAAAATGGAACCACTTTTGATGTACGATGAACAAGTGATACTTTTATAAAGCCAAACGTAACTGAGAAACAAAAAAGTGATCGATAATCAATCAAAATGAAGATTTGGAAGATTCACGTAGAACTTTAGTTGATTTTTTTTAACAAGTGCTTGCATATCAGGACTAAAAAAAATAAGGTGTCATTATAATATAGAAAGAGTTGAGATATTTGTCTTGGCTGTTTTGGAAATTCGCTCGCATAACTACACCGACTTTTAGAAATTAAACAACTATCAGTCAGTATTTAGAGAGCGAAGTTAATGGAGACGGGCTGTTTTAGTAGAATTAAAATTACAGTCAAAACATGTATCATACGATTACCTTGTTGGTTATGTTAATATTTCCCGAATCATTGTAGATTCGACGGGGTTTTTTCAGGATTTCTTCAGAAGTTTTAAAAGTTGTTTGGTTGTTTTTGTTACTTACACTATCGAATCTAGCGTTGTGTATGGATACAGTGACAAAATAAAATCAACAAATTACTGGCCGTTTCTCTCTCCGCATTTATTTGTTATCAAAACCACTGGGCTGAGCAGTTTTAAATTCTGCTTTTAGCGGCTTGGTGCATGAAATTTCATCTGCGCGCGAGAATTGAGGTCGTGTGGTTTTCACGAGAGAGCTGATAAACAACTTATATGACATCTTCAGTTGTACCTGTGTTATGGACAGACATATCTTGCGTTTAGAATAAAACCTCGAGTCATGCAATAGTGATTGTAAAAGTCCGTGCGGGTGAAAATTAAAAGTGTGACCATTCCAATGAGATATTAAATTCAAGCTTGCCACCCTTGGGAAAGATTTTCAAGTCGTTCGATTGTCATTTCCATTCTAGCAGTATTGATACTGATGACGAAAGTTTCGAAACGCTGAAATGATCGCTGGCGTGTAGATTAAAATTAATCTAGCAGCAATTTATGACATGTCTTTGTTCACGTGGCTTGAATGTTTCCATAACAACAAGATTTTGACAGCCCTGTTTTTCGAAACTTTGTTTGGAATTTTTTCCCATTTGAGGAAAAATTTAAAGTTTATCGTCGTAACTTTTACATTTTTATGTCATTTAAGCGTTTCTTTATTGATTTTAGTCCTTAGGTTTTGGTCTCTCTTAGGTTTTGAAAAAATAAAAAAATTCAATATGGCGGTTGTGCACCGCTGACGCCTAGTTTCCTCGTCATTTGACGTCATCGTCCCATTTTGCGGACCTCAAAGGAAATAGTTTTGGACGTACTCCATGCCCTCCAATTTTCATTCAAGTGCTCTTAAAGTTGCACAATGTGCCTCCGCTCTTCCCACTACCCGGTTTGGCGGTTTGAGAGGAGAAACCGGGTCTTATCCCCGGAGCGCCGCCATATTGAAAACCGACAAAGACACTGGGGACGAGGTTGTTTGGCAGTCTTGTCCAGGGTTGTGCCTAAATCATACCGTTCAGAAGGACGTCGGACACCTTATTGAGACTTATATAACGTAATGTCGACACTTAGAATTTTATTTTCAATAAATTTTTAAGCGTAAAAAAGAAAATCTAAAATCCCCACTCAGGACTGATTGAACCGGTGACCTCAGCTAAGCTTAGGCTTACATAAACGTAAAATAACACGGCAAACTGATCCGTACGGCGGAGAAAAGATTGACTAAAGAAAAATAAAGTAAATTTCGGTTTGAAACACAAACCTTCGACGGAGGCTAAAATAAAAATGAGTATATACGTTAATATCGTTACAATTTAAAAAGTTTAAAATATGGAACCAAGAAACATGATAGGTTACTACATTGACAGGGTAAAAAAGCGTCCTATGATAAACTGACAAATATAATAGTTGACTAAATAATGACATAGCCCACCGTACCACTGTGCCACCTAACTTCTCGGCTTGCTTAGTCGTAAATTTAACTATACAAACAGCTACCCCCAACCACAACTGAAAGCTAACCAGTTACTCCGTTATGTGAGTCTCAATAAGGTGTCCGACGTCCTTCTGGACGGTATGATTTGGGCTAACACTTATTTCCATCTGTCAAACTGACGTTGGACACATTATGAGGTTTACACAATGTAGCATTCTTCAACGTTGTATTGCTGACGTATACGGGAACAAAACCCGATTTATTACTCAGAAAACCGAGAGAACAGAGCTCCGGTTAAGCAAAGAAGAACGTTTTGGGGTTTAGCATTGATCTACAGTGTTTAGGGTTAAACACTGATTTGAAAACGGTTAGCTTAATTCATTTATTGTTATGGGTAACTCTATAAATATGTTAAAAATTACAGCTCCCGGCAGCTAGTCCTTGTTGGTACAGTGGATAAGGATAGGTAGATTCTGCATGTACCGGTCAGATATTACGTAAAGCAAAAGGAACAAAGAACGACAATAATACAAATGCAAAACAAGATCAAAAATACAATACCTCACAAACAATAGAAGACAATGAGTGGTTCATGGGTACCGGTACATGCAGAAAGGCCCTAAGGATATTAGTTATGAAGCGAACGCCTCGGGTTCGATGCATACACTATTGTCATCTTTTTTCTAATTTTACTCTTATGTGTGAAATAGGTTTTACTTCATGTAACTTTAAGTGAAAAGGAAAAGTCAGTTTGACAGATGGAAATAAGTGCTAACCGTCCAGGAGTTCCCTCAGAGTTCCCACGCTCTGCCCGCCATTTTATAAGCGGAGAAGGCCTGGGGGCGAAGTTAGCCCCTTCGATTTCCAAGTTGCTCTTGGCCTCCTTTTCAAACCGAGGTCAAGTGCAAAACGAGAATGCAAGGGACCGTGAACGAAAATGCTGCTAGTATACGCAGGATCTGTAAAGAGATCTGATCAGCCAAAAATAAACAAAATATACTATAAGAAGCAAGGGCTGACAACCGCGTAGAAAAAGTAACGCGACAATAACTCAATCAGGTTAGTTACTCGAACTTGTTGCTACACTGTGCTGATGAGCCACAACAACGGCGAAATAGCTATCCACAGTTGCATTTAAACTTTCGGTTTGGTCTCAATCATGCCATTGTTCGTTATTTTTTGTCAGCTCTTGCTTCTTATAGTATTTCAAGTGCAAAACCATTCGTATGGATATGAGATTTGTTTCACATGCAAATTCTCTATTTTCAAATTACCCATAATGTACTTTGTTTATCCCCCAAATTTTGCATAAACTATTGTTTTGATATGCTCTTGGGAATATACAGTCCTCCCAAGAGCATTTACAAACAATAGTTTACGCAAAATTTGGGGGGAAAACAAAGTGTATTATGGGCAATTCGAAAATAGAGAATATAACTTATATCCATATGTCTTGAATGGTTTTGCATTTGGCCTCGGTTTGAAAAGAAGGCTAAGAACAACTCGGAACTGGGCTTTTCCCCTCACTTTTCTCCTCCGTGAAATATAAACACCGTGATAATTGTGGAAACTCAACGTTTCCATTCAGGACCAGAGATTTAAGGTGGCTCGACTGGGTTTTTGAGCGAGATACCGTTTAGCTTTGACAAACTTGTGTACCACCACAAACGATCCAACGGAAAATTGATTGCCACAGCTGTACTGGAGAAAGATTAAAGTTTCAGATGAGATTAGTTTTATGGAAATCGGAGTTGCCAAAGCAACGTTATGACGTCACTTCCGGTTTTACATAATACCGAATTACTTGTCATCGAGAGATAATTTTGGAAAACGCTCTCTGGATCTTCGACCTGACGTACTTGTCCTTAGGTCTACAAAATTTTACAAATTTTTATGGAAGCGTTTTCGAGAAAATTTCGAGTGAATTTTTAAGGTGTTAAAATACAACAAAAACAAAACAATTTTGAAATGTTATTAAAACTTATGTCTACAGGGCTTGATGAAATAATGTTTTGGTCTGACATGAATTTTATACCATCCAAATACATTAGGTGAAAATCTCAAGGAAATAAAGAATAATTAATATTCAATACAACTGCCAAGTTTCAAATTCATTGAAACGTTCTAAGGCTGTCAATTTACAGCCTCAACGTAGGAAAATATTGAGCTGATTTTCACGAAAGTGATTTGTTGATCTCATTATGTGTCTCCATTGTCTCGAATCGCCATGCAATTGTAAATTTCAGTACATAATGAATTCATAAACACTTCATTGCTTTGTTTTAAGTGTTACATGAATTCATGATGTACTGAAAGCTACAATTCCACGGCGATTTGAGACAATGGAGATGCATAATGAAACAACAAGCCACAAGCGCGAAAATCAGCTCAATATTTTCCTGAGTTGGCGCTAAAAATTTACAGCCTTAGAATGTTTCAATGAATTTGAAACTTGGAGATTGTATTAAACATTAATTAATCTTCATGAGGACTAAGTTTTAAAAAAATTCATCATTCGCTTTTTAATTCATGACAATTTTAATAAGTGTAGGGTCAATTTTTGATGTAAAAGCGAAATAACACTCCAGGCTAGTTCATATTCAAGGTAATATTTCTGGAATCCAAACGGAGCGATTTCCTTGAGATTTTCACCTAAGGTATTTGGATGGTATAAAATTCATGTAAGACCAAAACAATTTTTCATCAAGCCCTGTAGACATAAGTTTTAATAACATTTCAAAATTGTTTTGTTTTTGTTGTATTTTAACACCTTAAAACTTCACTCGAAATTTTCTCGAAAACGCTTCCATAGAAATTTGCAAAATTTTGAAGACCTAAGGACAAGTACGTCAGGTCGAAGATCCAGAGAGCGTTTTCCAAAATTATCTCTTGATGGCAAGTAATTCGGTATTATGTAAAACCGGAAGTGACGTCATAACGTTGCTTTGGAAACTCCGATTTCCATAAAACTAACCTCATCTGAAACTTTAATCTTTCTCTAGTACAGCTGTGGCAATCGATTTTCCGTTGGATCGTTTGTGGTGGTACACACGTTTCTCAAAGCTAAACGGTATCGTCGCTCAAAAACCCAGTCGAGCCACCTTAATTTCGCTCTAACGAGCTCGAAGGAAGTTGTACGTAGGTTTGAAACTGATTTGGTGCGAGTTCGAAAGCTGACACTGCGCTCACGTCAACTCTTCATGATTGCTTCCGTCAAAAATGACAAGTGGTGTTTACCCTTTTAAAGTGCCTTAACTTTCACGACATCTGGCATTGCCTCTACGGAATAAAGCAGCCACAATTTACCAATAGCTCATTCTAAAAAAAAGAAGGAAATGGCGAGTATTTGAAACGAATAAACGAGGCTTTTAATCAGGTAAGCGTTTCGTTGTTTCAAATTTGTGAAAAATGTCATTAACAAAGACCTTTTTAGTACAGTATTAAAAACTGGTTATCATTCGCTTTTGCATATCGAAAATCAAAATAATAGATTTCAATTTAAATCTTTTTAGAAGAAATATTAAGCTTTAAAAACATATTTTGCTTCATTATTTTTTTCTTCCTCCTCAAATAAATGCTTTGTCCTCTTTTTCGGTTTCAAGTTTTCAAGAATTTTCAAACCGGGAAATTGAAACCACTCGAAGACCATAGCTATATTTCACTGATCAGTATTTTACAATTTCATCTGAACATATCAAGTGAAACAGAAACGAGAGAAATAAGACTAGATTGTTGCGGGCACGAGTTTGATTTAATACATTTTCCTCGATCGCTCGATTCTGACCTTTTATTCCTAGCTAAAGCAATCGAAAATCGAGTTTGATAATTTGCATAACCGTGAGAGAAGAAACACATGCTCTTCTTTATAAGTATGCTACATGTTGAGGCTCTAGATTACCATAGATTTCTATTTCCTCGATCATAGTAATTATTCGCATGAGTTCAGAGTCAGATCTTGGGTCGTCTTATGTAATTCTAATTCTTGCCTTTCTCAACACTGAGAAATCCTAAAGTGTGACCGTTTGAAATACATATGAAGGCCCTTTCGTTTTATTTTTCAATGCTGGCTGAAATTATGATGGTTTTTCCACTCTACAAAATGAAATTTGGATATTTAAAGTGCGTGTGTACACGTACTCTTCGTAGCATAATTAAGCGTCGAGACTGAACCGGCAAACATCAAACTTAACAATTGTAAGATATCCGACGCTAAGTTTGACATAAATCCTCTTTGTGTTTACATTTGAGTGGAATTCAGTTATGTTCAAAAGAGTCTTCGCAACAGCCACTCAATTTCCAACGGCGTGAAGGAGTACATAATGTTTCTTAAATACACATTAGAGAAAATTAAATGACTTTATGTTGTCGATATTTTCAAAACTAATGGGACAACAGCGTGTTATAGCCTAATTAAAATGGTTTAAATGGTTTAAATCATGAAAAAATGCAGAAACACTTTCGTTATTATGATATTTATATAACACCAGACATCCGCAAATAGAGCGTCCAGTGGAATGCTTTTGATTTTCACCAGCATGTCTCACAGTGCTAAAGTTCTCAAGACGAGACGTGATAATCTGGGCATACAAAACTAGAAAACTGTGATTAGTCAAGAATACCAAAGCTTCTTCGATTTTCAGAACTCATCTGCTATCAGTGAGACGAGTTGTTCTTTTTTTCACGACTCTAGCCGTTTCTTCGGCAACAAATTCATGTGGCGATATTTTTATTTCAAGGAGGAACTCATAGCATTGAATAAAATGCAGTCGAACCTCTCCTAACAGCCACCTCTTCTAAAACGGCCATGTTTTCTTTTCAAATCTGGCTTTAATTGAAAACCTCCCTATAACGGCTAGTCCCTACAACGACCGAAAGATTCTGTCCGAGCTGTCCGAGGATGGCCGTTGTAGAGGTTCGACTGTACGTAGTTATTTTTAGCGGAGGGTATTAAATTACATACACCTTATTCGATGGTTTTACAGATAATACGCGCAGATATTTTACGAGTTGCGTAGTATTTTTCGAGCCCCGCAGGGGCGAGAAAAAATGCGAGCAATGAGTAAAATGTCCGCGCGTATTATCAGTGAAACCATCGAATAAGGGATTTATTATTCGACTGAAATTCTTGTATTTATAATAGATTGTGTCTTGAAACTGGGATACTAAGGTGAAATACGGCAATCTACTGTGTAATACGCTCGGATATTTTGCGTGTTCTCTTTTCCTTATAAGGGAAAATGACGTCACAGTCGAATAAGTTATTACAGTGTGTTTTAGCGAAACACCATGAGATGCCGTAATCGACTAACTTATGAGTGTTTCGGGCCAAACAAGAGCGAGAGTTTAAACTTTCTTTCTCGTCACGATCGTCCTGAGCAAGACTGTCGCCAGCGAAATCTTTTTTGGTTGTTCATAAACGAGAAAGGAAACGAGTGGACAAGAATGAGAAGGACCAGCAAGCTGGATTTCCCCTTGCGGGCAACAAATGTGTGTCCACTTCTGCCACATTGTTGAACATTAATTCTGAAATACAATATTGTTGCACGACATTTTGCAGGTAATGTTGTATGGTGTAGCTACCTCGATTGAGAAGCAATTGCATGCGATGTTGCACCATGTTTCCGACCTTTACAGCAAGTACGTTTGCAAAATTGAGCAACTGAAAATTTTTTTTAGGCATTTTCTCCCTTGTACTACTGTACAGGGGCTGATCCAGGATTTTTCTTAGGACGGGGTGCACCTCTAAGGAATGAATAAACCACGTATTGTTTTTTCTTTTCTTTGCAGAATACTAGTTATATTAGAAAGATGCAGGTCATCTCAGGGGCGGGGCGGGGGGGGGGGGGGGGCACCCCCTGCACCCCTCCCCTAGATCCGCCCCTGCTGTATATGGCTATTTGTATATTTTTATGTTTATGTCGCGTTTGAGTGATGCAGAAAGGCACTGGCTAAGCCCTGAACAGGTGTTGTCGACGAGAAAAATAGGAATCAAGATGCTTTAGTAGCAGATGAATGATAACGAATTACGTCCTTCAATCCTTATCCTTGATCTGCATACAATTAATTGCGGATGTGCGTAAACTGGTAAAAAAGCTAACAAAACGAACTTCCAGTGCACTTACAGTGCACGTACATTGCACGTATTACTATTAGCTGTTGGAGATATATTAAAACCAAAAAATTAAAAATTAGTAATCAGAAATTAGAATATCGTTTTCTCAGTCTTCTTTTTCCACCGTTTAAATTATTTGAGTCACAAACGTCTTCTGACATTAATGCTCTAAGCTGATAAGGGCGGCTGAGCCAGCCTACCTTTCACGTTTAATTATATATATTGTTAAGAAAATAATTTTTTACTATTGTAGGTGATTTCAGTAAAAATCGTTGAGGGCTAATCTATTAATCCCCGTAATCTGCTAGTCATCATGTTCAATGTACATCTAGCATGTGATTTGTTGAGTTCGCACGTACGGATTACTGACATGCTAGGAGGCACACGTATATCGTTAGCCACACAACTGACATAAAGTACATGGAACGTCTGGTTTATTCAGCTTGTCAGACACAACATCATTATTCATTTCACGGGTCTTTTTGCCAAATGTAAGAATTGTCAGGAATAGTACCGAAATTTTTAAATTGTTGAGGGTAATTGAAAACAGATCCGTTGCCACCTGCCATAACTTTCCGAAAGCTGAGGTCGCATTTCCCCGCTATTATTGTCTCAATTGTTTAAATAATTAGAAAATCGAATTTGAATAATAGCAAGCAGTACCGACAAGGTATGATTAACTTTTGCCGCTAATGGATCCTAATTAACCTTCGCCGAAGGCTAAAAAACAAAAAAAGATTAAAACAAAAGAACACAAGATAGGTAATGCTGAACAGCTTTCAGCTTTTGTATTAAATGTTGGTCATCGTTCAGGTTCCGTCATGACTATGGCAAAACACAAGGCTTGATACTCTAGACAAAAACGGTACGTCACAAAAAAGTGCTTTATCCGCCCTAAAATGTCTATGTACGTCAAGTTTTATTTGCTATATAAATCAAACAGCACCTTTTTCATGTTTAGCCACCATCAGAATCAAAATAACAAAAAAGCAAGGCCGGAAGACGTTTAACTATTTACTCGTTCAAGCTATACTAAGGTGCTATAGGTATTATTCCCAATATTCGAAAAGCAATTCTTGAGATTTTAACCGTTTCTCAAGGTAAGCCAGTTTATTGATGATACACAGTTTAAATATCGTCTATCACAGAATTTGATCTTCATTTAGTCGCTTGGAACACTGAAAAATATGTTAATACACTGAGAGACGGTTAAAAAATTGCAAGTTCCTTTTTGAAAAAAAAAATGTTTTGCCGTGATCTCAAATCGTATTTTTTATATTTGATACAGCTACTGAATTAGAACAAGATTTTCTTTCTCAGATATTAGTGCAAAATAGTCTTCATCTTTAGTACCGAATAACATTTTATATTGCGTAAAATTGAAGCGATCGTTCAGGGGAATAAGAGCGCACTGAATATATAAACACTTACTCAAACAGATCTTATTCGCTTTTCTGTCACGACTAGGTAAATATTTCGTTCTTATACTACAAAACCGTCTAAGGCTAGAATTAACACTCATTAATTTACACACGTGGTCGAAAACGGTCTTCTCCATAACACCTTTCTTTCCGCCCAGGTTTATTTATAATTATTCACGGTATGGGCGCGCCAAACGGCGCAACCTCGTAAAACCAATCATCAATGTAAATCTACATACCCAAACATTTAATAATATTGATGATTTGTAGTTTGGTAGAAATGAAATAACCTAAAATCGCCGGCACTGTTGACGGTTTTCGAGAAAAGAAAAACGGATCATGGCAGTTATGCACACAATTTATCGAGTTGCAAATTATTTCTGTTTCATTTTCCTTTCCTTTTTCCTACAGTGACCAAGCAAGCTTATCAATCTACGAAAACCGCAATTCAATTAATCAAATTATGCAAAACTTCACATTCAATGAAACAACATCGGGGAACGCATCGACGTCTGAATTCGCCGATGAAGTGGGCGCGTGGTATTGGGTACTACGAGGGCTGGTTGGTTTCATAATTTTGGCGGGGAACGGCCCGGTTATCTACCTGATAGTCACGTGTCACCGACTCCGCACAATTTCTAACTGGTTTATTCTCTCCTTGTCATTGGCTGATCTTTTTGTCGGAGTTTTTTTGATCCCAGTTTCCACATCTTGTGCTCTCTGGACGAATTGCAACATATCGGTCATGAAACTGAACTTTGACCTTTTGCTCTTCGTTTCCATAGCCAACATGTGCGCAATGACCGCTGACCGGTACCTCTCTGTTGTGCAGCCGCTGACCTATTCCCAGAACATGACCAACTCACGCGTTTGTATGTGGATAGTCGCGGCTTGGACCATCCCAATCGTCTCCTCGCTCGTCCCCTTGGCGTGGATTTTCTCAGATTCACTGAAGGAAAAAGACAAAGCGGACAAGATATACGGAACAGTCCAAATAATCACCTTCAACGTTCTTCCGTGCATCATAATGCTGCTTGTGTACGGACACATTTTTATCATTTCTCAGAAACACTCGCGACAGATTCGAGCTTGCACCGTAAATCAGCTAGCAGTGGATTCGGACACGTTGACTCCACGACAAACAAAACAGGAACGATCTGCAACAAGAGTGTTTGGTCTGGTCGTCATATTTTTCTTGTTGTGCTGGATATTATCAGCATATCGACATTTCTGTGGATATCTTAACCTGCCATGTTATATTTCCTATGGAACAGTGATCGCATCTCGGTTCCTCATGGTGTTAAATTCCGCTATCAATCCATTTATCTATGCTTTACTTAAGGAGGATATCAAAAGAGAAGTGAAGAAGTGGCTTTGTAAGAGTAACACTCCAGCTGAGGGAGTCAGTCCCCCTCATTACAGCCACAGACATGCTGTGCATGGGAACATTTCTATCTGAAATTCACTTGGACAGGAAGAAATTCAATACATCTAGTTAAACAAACACTAACAAGCTAACATATAATTCTTGTTCGCCTTGGAAGACTTCCTCATTGTTAATTTTTTTATTATCCATCGTGCGCGTTAAGCTCTCTATCTTTTTTTTTTTTTTTTTTTTTTTAATAAACGACATTAAACGTATTTGTCAGTTGCACGGTATTCAACCGAGTGTTTTCAGTTTAATTTTGTTTCCGCTATCCGAATTTCATTTATGATAGGAAATTAAATGTGCTTCTTGAAAATGCGGAAAACCGAATCGTTGTTGTGGAAATTGACAACTTCCTCAAAATAGTTCTTTGTTGTGTAAAATACGAAAACATGTCTGTGTTTTTCTTTCTCTTTCCTTTTTAAGGGGGAAGGTGGAGGGGGACATTTGAAACTTGTTACAATATTTCGAGCCCTTTTGAATTTGAGGGTAAGTTAAACGTTTAACTTTATTTTTTTAAAATAGGAGTCTCACGCTAGGGCGCGAGGGGGAAAATAATTAATCCCTGGTTCTCGCAGAGCAACCAATTTTCGTCACGTTTTTGTGTTATTTTTCTGCCATTTAAAATGAACCAAAAGGCAACCAGTTCCATATGGCGATGATCTAAAGTTGAATTTAATTGGGACTATGTTATGGGATTTTTATGCATATGGGGAAAAAGCTGTGCTAGAATTAAAACTAACAAATACTTTTAAGAACACTGACTATAGTATAGCTGATAACAAGTGAATTCTCCAAGGAAAAACAACTGAAACAAAACATTTTTTCAAGTTGCAATTTCTTTCATTCCGGCTATTCGTTGCCAATTGAAAGATAGTTATTTTTTTACGGCACTGGAAGAGTGGCTTTATAGTCTAAACAAATGCCATTATTCTTTTAGTTTTCAGTTCCCATCGACGCACACATGTCTCTTGGCTTTTTAACAGTAATACTCCGCAGTGGTTGAGCGATCGCCCCGAATTGATCAGGCCCCAGTTGTTCAAAAGGTGGATAGCGCTATCCGTTAGATAAATCACCATCCAGTGGATAAGTATTAACAAAATACTTTGTGTCATCTGCTGGATCGTGATTTATCCGGTGGATAGCGCTATCCACCTTTTGAACAACCGGGGCCAGATTTTTATGGAAATACTACAATTGAACTTGTTAGCACTGCGGCTGTTTAGTACTGTACAGGCCGGCAAATGTTTTGCCAACTCAAAAATGGTATGACATTTACAGCTTAATTTAAATTGGTCATATAACCAGCTAATAAAAACCTCCAAAACCGGAAAACCAGCTGAAAGTTATCCTTTGAACCCAGAGTCAAGCCTGTTAAACTATATGATTTTTAAATAATTTTAAAACTTTGGCCTAACTGGAAACAAACAGTTTAAAAAGGTAATCAACGGAACGCTGTAGGTAGCCTGTGAAAACAGGCCATTTGATTGGGTGATTGGGAATAGGGCGAAAAGAGACCACAAGGCTTGTTCACATGCAGGCTAAACATGCACTAGGGAGCAAAACAGAACTTGAAATTACTAACTAATAACAGACGTCAGAACTTGTCAATGAAATTGAATAGTAGTCGTTTTAATCATGAATGTCGATTTCTATTTGCTGCCTTATGTAAACAGGCTTATTTTATTGTTATACAAAACTCACAATACAAATTACAAAAAGTTACCGACGGGATATGATTAATTATCTCCAAACAGTTTATAGTAGCTTCGTCAAGTGTTTATAAGCAATTGAAAGGATTTTCTGAGCCGAATTAAGGTAAGTTCAATTCATTATGTGTCGGAAAGACGGCAAGTTTTCTGACAATCGCTAGAATTGGCTTTATCGACGTCAGTAGCCTATTTATATCCTTCGACGTTTGGTGATGTGATCGGAAATGTTAACAATTTATTCATAAGCTTGCCAGCTCGCTCGCTAGTCAAAACACAATTTTTTATGAATTTTTTTCTAATAAATGAATATACATATATCCCTCGGTCTAAGGTTTGTACTTTTCTCTTCGTTTCCATAAATATTAGCAATTTTGCTGCGGATAAAGACATTTATCCGGCGAATAAAAACGAAACAAAAAAGAAAATAGTTCTGACCTTCAGACATATGCAGGGTTTGATTTTCGTGTTCTCTTCTAAGCCGCAGTAATCGATTCCACTGACAAGCAAACAAGGAAGCTTTCCATTCAGAGACTACAGAAACCCAAATTAAATGGAAAACTTCACATTAAATAAAACGACAGTCGATGGAGCCATGAGGCCTGTTATGGATTTCATAAACTAGGCGCGTGGTACTGGATGCTAGGAGGACTTATTTGTCTCATCACTTTAGCGGGAAACGGCTAAGAATTAGGTGATATCACGCGCGCTTTCGCGCTATAATAGTTAAATAGTCGCGGCTTGGGTGATACCAATCGTCTTTAATATCCTGCCTTGCCTCATAATGCTGCTCGTTTACGGACACATTTTTATCATTTCTCAGAAACACACGCGACAGTTTCGAGCCTTAACCGTGAGGACAGGAATCGTCTGCAACACGAGCCTTTGGCCTGGTCTTGTTATTCTTCCTGTTATGTTGGTTATTATTCGCGTATCGTCATTTTTGTTGGTACCTTCACCTGCCATGTCACATTTCCTACGAAACAGTGTTCACATCATCTCTCGATTGCTCATGGTGCTTAACTCTGCCATTAATCATCCATTCATCTATGCTTTGTTAAAGAAGGATATATTAAAATAGAAGTTAAAAACATACTTCCATGCAGAAGGAAAATTGCAGATGAGAGTTTCAGTCGCAGACACGGAACCAGATAATTTATCCTGGCAGAAGAACAATCTGTAATGTGAACTTGAAACTGGCCTCATGATTGCAAGCGAGTCTTATCAGCACAGAAAAAACCTTCCTGCGTCACACGACACAATGTCTAATACTGGTTAATACATAACCATTCGCAGCCTCTAGCTGACCTTTACTTCAATTTATATTAATCACGATTTAAGAACATCACCGGAAAGCTAGGACACGAGCGCAAAAAACGTTCATTAATCCTGTCACTCCGAAGGCAGCTTTTTTAATAAATTCATGTGTACGTAGGGGTCCAATTAGTAAGACATGCGATTTTGCACGCCTTACGATCTAAGGCAAGTGAAGATCCATCCGGTGTAGTGGTAAATTTAGAATGCGTTCGATTCCCTGAGTGTCATATTGAATTGCAGAATCAGAATCACAGATAAATAGTCTTGAGATATGATTGGTTAAGATAAATTTAAACTTGAGTATATGTGACTCTTCCTAAAACACGAAATTGAAGCTAAAGAGCTAGAGGTTCTGTAGGTTCTGTAATGATGAGTAGTGTACTCTCATTCAGTCTCATTCTGGAGTCATGAGGGCCAATCGAATACACCCTAGTTCTGACTTTTACTTCTATTGATGGAATTCTAGAGTGTTGACATTAAAATGGAAGCTGAATAGTGCTTTCTAATAAATGTTGTTGTCTATTATACTTTACAAGGTGGTTTTTAATTGAAAGTTATTCAGCAATTTAGGTCTTCTTTCCTTCGTTATTGCTATTCAACACCTTGTACAAGGTGGTTCTATGAAGTTATTACCTTTTGAGTGTCTTTTGAGGGGTTAAACTATATCAGGTTTTATTAAATGCTTTTTGTTTTCAAAATATGACATTCAGTAAAACTGAAAATCTTAAGAGGTATTTCACGTACAACCTTGAATGTATTACTGAAACCTTTTTTTGCAGAGTCGGTATGGGTGCTGCACTCAGTACGGGCGGATTGATTTCTTTCACGGTTTAGCAGTTTATTCCTTTGTTTGATGCAACATAAATTAGTGGTAAATTGAATATGTTGCTGACTTTTGAGTCAGAATTTTATAGAGTGTTGACATTAAACAAAACAATAAAAATCAAAATAATAAAAAATAAATAAATAAATTAGTTAATTAAAAATACTTTTGAGTCTGTGGATGAAATGCTAATTTTGAAGCTTGAGAAATTGCATGAAAATTGAAAGATGAAACAAATGTTAATCAAAACTGTGATCGTTGGCGCCACTTGGAGTGAAATTTAACAAGGTTCAAAAGGTTATCAATGGACTAGAGGATGCGTGGGGACAATTAAGCAAACTGATTAAAATCATGACGCCAAACGTTTTCCGGCAAAATGAATAAAATCGAAACATTCAGTATTATTGGTTTATCCGTGACTCAAACGTCGGTGGACGCCAATTTCCTATTCGCTACGTTAAGTAAACTGGTTCAGTCGTCCTTTAATACCACACAAATTAGAAAAAGTCTAACACAGGAAATGGCTTAGTCATATTTACAAAGAGCCTACACGAGTATCTCGGGCAGTTTTCTCACTGCTATTGAAGGATTTACTGAAGCGATTTACTAAGGTAAGTGCAATTCACTGCATGTTGATAATAACACAGCAATCATACCATTGAATTTAAATGTGCATAAAGGATATTCAACATTCACAAATACCAGACGGGTGAAAAAATTAAAGGCAGGGATGCTTCTCAACTTGCTATTGCAAAAAGGGACTTTCTTTGCCGTGTTTCGAAACTTGTCATGAATCTAGTTTCATTTGAGTACCTTAAAATCTGACAAAACATGTTTTTCAAAAATCTTATAAATTGAAGTATAATCATCTCCCCCCGCTCGTAACGTGATCTGCAATGGTCAAAATCTTAGGCTTTGTATTAGGAATTAAATAATGTTCAAAACTCGAAAAGTCTTCTTTTTTTTTCAATTGTTTATCTTGCAATGCTGTACTAGTTTGTGTTCTGTGTGGATACTGGGCAGATTTTATCTAAAGATTTGACATTTACGCTATGAATAATAATAAGAATGGTGTGTGTTTTCTTCACAAATCGTTGCAAAACAAGTTGAATTGCGATTTAGTTACAATGGATAAGGAGGTAAAAAGATTGGAGTATACTCATGACATCCGGCACCCCCAAAAAAGATCTAATAAAATTACAACGTCAGAAATGTTGTATTTTATATATTCTGAAGCATCATGGAACAAAAACGCACTAGAAAACATGAATAAACCCAGGAGCTACACAGATAATAGAAAGATACACCTTGAAGGTAAAGTAAATAATTTCTACTAAAAACTCGTGCATATTTTAGTTCCAAGACTTGACTGTATATTCCATAAAAACCCGTATTATGTTTCGACAACAATAACTTTCACAAAAGCTCATATTGTGCACTTAGGGACCTGTGCTTTTTATCTTTTTGTTGCAATAAACAGCTGAATAAACTGAATGCTTTTTGGAGTTAAAGAAATCACTGAATGTAAACATATAAAGTCAACTAAGTCCTTGTTTGCTTGTATGGACAAAAATCTCCGCAAAACGCAAATGTTTTCTTTGTTACGACAGAAGAAAACTAAGAAATCCCCCACCCACATTGAGCCGACAGCTAAGAATTTCAATATTCATTAATTTGCGTAGCTAAAAAAGAAAAATCATAATTCGAGAACTGAATCCCAAATCATCTCTCCCAGGGGTCGATTTTCAGTCCAGTGACTGAATTTGAGTCGTTCTCTTTGTAAGACATAAAACTGAACGATTATTGAATAGAAGTGTAAAAGTCACTGAATATAAAAAAAAACTGAATTTATATTCAAATCAGATCTCTTTTTCTTTTATGGAAAGACAAAATTATTAATAATCAGAGACAGCAAATATTTTCTTTCAAAACGACGGAAGACTGAGAACTCATTATGAAGAAACTCCTCCTCTCCAGTGGGATATCATATTACACAAAAAGATAATAATTTTATCTTAGCATAGACGACAGCACTATCTAATATTACTGAATTTTCTTTCCTACGCCGTAGCAATCAAGAATAGTTTCAGAAGCAAGTTTACAACTGAATCTACAAATGGAAAACTTCACATCCAATAAAACGGCACTGACGTCAGGATTCGCTGATGGAGTAGGCGCGTGGTACTGGGTACTAAGAGGACTGATTTGTTTGACGATTTTAGCGGGAAACGGTCCGGTAATATACCTAATAGTCAAACGCCACAGACTTCACACAATTTCTAACTGGTTTATTCTCTCGCTTTCATTTGCTGATCTTTTCGTCGGCGTTTTTGTGATTCCCGTTTCTACATCTTGCGCGCTGTGGACAAATTGCAATTTCGCGGTTATGATTCTTTTCTTCGATCTTTTGCTGTTCGTTTCCATTGGCAACATGTGCGCAATGACCGCTGACCGGTACCTCTCTGTGGTGCGGCCGCTGACCTATTTCCAGAACATGACCAACTCGCGCGTTTTCAAGTGGATAGCCGCGGCTTGGCTGATGCCAATCTTATTTTCAGTCATCCCATTCGCGTGGATTTCCTCGAAATCATGGGAGGAAAGAAAAAAAGCAGAGATGGTCTATGGAACGATCCAAATAATAAGCTTTAACATCCTTCCCTGCGTCATAATGCTGCTTATTTACGGGCACATCTTTGTTATTTCTCGTAGACACACTCGACAAATCCGGGCGCTAACCGTAGAACAGAACACAGGAAGTGCAAAAGTGAGTTCACGACGAATAAAACAAGAAAGGTCTGCGACAAGAGTCTTTGGGCTGGTGTTGTTACTTTTCGTGTTGTGTTGGTTGATATCTGCATATCGACATTTCTGTAAATATTTTAACCTGGCGTGTCCCATGTCTTTTGGAACAGTACTCGCATCTCGATTGCTAATGGTAGCCAACTCGGCCTTAAATCCATTTATCTACGCTTTACTGAAGGAGGACATTAAAAGAGAAGTGAAGAAGAGGCTTTGTAAAGGACGAACGCAAGTTGAGTCATTTGAGTCATCTTTTCAGAGTCGCAGTCTCTAAACATTCGTTTTGAAAGATCATTTGATTTGTCAAATCGAAAGATAATCATTTCATAAGGATTCTCCCAAGACAGTCGCGATTTTTGTCATCTGTAATCACGCACTCAGATCGCACTCGTGCTTGTACTTTACTGACCGTGGGAGATCTGGGTACGAGATTAAGTTATCTGAGCATGCTTTGCATTAGACTTGCCCACAAGTCAAAAATCTTTGTTGGCTAAGGGCGCAAACCGCAAGCGAACCAGAAAGAGGCGAGGGAAGCTAGCCGGGACTTCTCTCGCCTCTAAACCTCGGTGTAGAGTGGGGAAAGAGGGAGCGCGAAGCGCCTTGGGAATGATCCCACAACTCCAAGCGCAGCGCGCTAGAATACTGAGGAGGGACGCCTTGGGGACGAGTAAGTGTCGGGGCAACCAGACCAGAAATAAGAATACTGAGGAGGGACGCCTGGGGAGGGGTAAGTGTCGGGACAACCAGACCGGAAATAAGAAAAGAAAGGCCTTTGAGAAAGTCTAGCTTTGCATTTAACTGGATTTACAGAAAAGCTGGATTCCTTCCCACTGTTATATTAGTTTTGATCCAACAAAATATAAACCCATCGAGCTCTGACATGACGTAAAAATATAATTAAATAAAGAGAAGAAAAACGCGCCTTATTGCCTGAAACCAACAAGCGAAGCCACGCCCCTCTTCAGACAGTCTTGCATTTTGTGATTCTTTTGTTGGCGCGTTTGAAAAGAGTTTTCACGTGTACTATTTGCATGAACATTTATAGCTGTGTTTTCCTGCATCTGTTTTTATCTGGGCTCATATACTAGTGGTGTAATGGATTGCCAGCCAGACTAACACATTCCCTGCGAGAGACGAACTTGAGTCGTTTGATGTGATCTTCACATGCGCCCATTCAAATATAATCTAGACGACACTCCGTTTTTAAAATGGATTTTCATAGTTCATAGTTAATTAAAGGTAATGTTTATGAAACCTGACAAACACATTTGTTATATGTTTGCACGGCGTGTTGGACCGCCCCTCTTCAGACAGTCTTGCAGTTTGCTATTCTTTTGTTGTCGCGTTTGAAAAGAGTTTTCACGAGTACTATTTGCATGAACATATATAGCTGTGTTTTCCCGCATCTGTTTTATCTGGGCTCATATGCTTGTGGTAATGGTTGCCAACACTCTTGCTGCCAGAGACAAACTTGATTCATTTGATGTGATCCCCAAATGTGACCATTTAAATATAGGCTAGTCGATACTCTTTTCAAACTGAATGTTCATATAGTTTATAACGGTTTATTTGTAAAATTGAAGGCAATGTTTATGAAGCCTGACAAACATCCAGCTTTGTTTTATGTTTGCACCGCGTGTTTGACCTCTCAATTCAGAGGGGGGCGTAAGGGTTTGCGGTGATGCGGTTTTGCGTTATTTTTGGTGCGGTTTTACGGGGAAAAATTTTGATATGCGGTATTGTGGTTTTATAAGACTCAGCGGTTGGCGGTTTTCATAAATTTGGTAAATTTTGGATGCGGTATTGCGTTTTTTTTTTACGTTTTTCTGCGCGGTTTTGCGGTTTTTGGACCCCCCTTACGGCCCCCTCCAGTTCAGACAGTCTTATGGTTTGTGATTCTTTTGTTGGCGCGTTTGAAAAGAGTTTTCAAGTGTACTATTTGCATGGAAATTTTTAGTTGCGTTTTCTTGAATCCGTTTTTATCTGGGATCATATACTAGTGGCAATGGATTGCCAGCTTGGCTAACACATTCGCTGAAAGGCACAAACGTAATCCTCGAATGTTACCATTAATAAATATAAGCTACTCAATACTCCGTTTTGGTAAGCTGTTTGTTTCCAAATTGAATGTTCTTAATTAATTTGTGATTAGTAACTCTGCACATACTATATTTTTAGGCTAAATGTTTCAATTTCTATATTTATTGATAACAGTACTTTTTTGCACTGATGGGTTATCCTGACAAAATATATCAGTCACACCGCGTGTTTTTACATATCCATAGCCTGCAGCATGCCTACAGGTAGTGGCTTATGAGAGTCTTCTTCGTGTTAAACACACATAAAAAAAAACTAAACTAAAAAAAAGCTAAACCGGCATAAAATCTAAGAAAAAGCCAGCAAGCTGTTCAGTATTCATTATGAAGTTTTCTGTTTTATCGGAAAATATTTCTTCACAGACTATATAATCTTTGCGAAAAAAAACTTCATGAAAAGCGTGAAAACAACAACTCGAGTTCAATAAAATAGACGTCGGAAAAGGAGAGTAGATCGGAGAAGGAGGGCCGCTTGTTATGTAAGCTTACGTTTAAGCTCGTTATTAGCTTAAACAAGTCAGAAAAGAAAACACTAAACAAAGTTTGCAAATGGCGCCGGCCTCTCCGAAGCATTCGAAGCTGAAGGCCCGTTTTACACAACAGAAAAAAATGGAACGGCTCGGGAAAAAATTAGCTGAACGGCTCGGATAATTTCTTTGGTGTAAACAAAACGTACCCTACTTTTACCTGAGCCGTTCTGAGACCATAGGCGCCTATGGTCCCGTCGTGGAACGGCACGGATAAACATTGGTTCCGTACCCGTCTCTTTAGTTCTTTAGTGCATCGTGTAAACACTCACGTACCCGTACCATTTGTTTTTTACTGAGCCGGCACTGTTTTGACCCGAGTTGTTTACTTCTGTGGGCATGCGGTTAGCTCGAAATGTCTTGCAATAGCTGGCGGAAAGAAATCAACTGAAGGGACTGCAGAAGAATAAATCGAAAACAAAAGCGAAAGAAAAGAACTCCAATGTTTGGGCCGATGAAGAAGTTGACGTTTTATTAGATGTATTTAGCGAAGAAACAATCCAAAGTTTTTATACAATTCGTCATCAGAATTGATCTTTCCACTGTTGAATGGCAGATTACGAATGTTAGAAGAATTAACATGAACTTAAATTTTCGTTTCCGACGTAATCCCTTTCCTAAGCTCGTCTTGATTTCACGCTGTTCAAAAATGATCCTCTCGATTTCCTTCTTGAAAGCAAACGCGACTTACAAAATGATCATCTACATCGCCCGTTGACGAGCTTGTGAGGGCTCAACCATGTCCGGTCTCTGAAATTCTGTCGTGTGAACAGTCCCTGCCGTTCCACCTGGGTTTGAGGATCGGTGCCTCTTTTATTGTAGCCGTTCCATAATATGAAATAAATAAAAAATAAATTTATGCATTTGTATAGCGCAAATTCTATATACATATTCAAATGCATTTCACAATCAATCAGACCCACCCCACCCATGAGGGTGGTCACAGCCAAGTTTTGTTATGTCCTCAGTGGTTCTTTTACGTCTCCATGGGAGACGGGACCGCCATTTCTACGTGGTCATCCGAGCCACGTGAAGGTCTAACCATTTGCCGATGTCATAGCAAAGGCAGCACCTTCATCCTCAGTTATTTTGAGACCCTGAGTGTTGGTCCGGTCGGGCTTCGAACCCGAGACCTCCCGCTCTGCAGACCGGTGCTCTATCAATTGAGCTAACCAGGAGGTGGTATTTCTTGTATAAACGGTCGAAAATTCATGGAACAGGTACCTCTTTTTATCAGAGCCGTTCCTTTTTTTTCTGTCGTGTAAACGCGCCTTGAAAGTAATTATTTTATTGGAAACACATTTTCGCATTTTACGCCTCTGCATCCCATCGTGTCCGCACTGCAATATGACTTTTTGTTTAAGTACAAAGGTACTGTGTCCTTTTATTCCAATTTGCTATGAAATAACTAAGTAAAAATATACTTCAGTAAAAAAGCATGCTTTACCCCCGAGAAAAAAAAACAGACAAGCGCCGCTTATTGAAATGATAAATTCAAGATCAAACTAATTCCAGGACTTTTCCACTTACTTTTTAATTTTTGACTCCAATTAAATAACCTTCAAGATGTCAGTCTGGAAGTTTTTTTTCGCAGATGGCCTTCACAACAAATAAATACTTTCAAGTTGAAAATGGAAAGAATATGAACAAAAATAATTCAGCTTCTTGTAGCCGTGAGAATACAACTGAATCCGCGGATGTGAGGCGTTTTTTCTTCTTGCCTGTGATGCTTGACCTTGAAAATCTCAAAACATTCTTCTCAGAAGAGCTACTAAGAGCAGTTTTCAATTGAGTATGAAAAGTAATTACACAATTGCTTTGGTTTTGCATTGATACGCTTTGTGATTGGCTAAAAATTCTCGCGCCACTTTCTTGACCAATCAGAAGTAAAACCAAAACCAATCGTGACTTGCTCGCGCGCGTTTTCCCGCACTTGACGCCGGCTACATGTATTTGCTTCGAGCTCTGATTGGTTCATTGGATTGTTTACAACTGCTGTGATTGGTCAGAGTAATTACTTTGGTTTTGGTTTTACCACACTCAATTGAAAACTGCCCTATTAGCCACAAATAGAGTTAACTTTGAATTCTACAATATTGACTATTTTATACCCGAAACTTTTGAATGGATCGGGCGAAGCGGCTTCAAACTTATTCAAAACAACTTGTAAAGAGTATTATGGGATACTAACCGAGTTTTAGACGCGGTTAATCCGAGGTTAACTAACCGGTCCTAGAAACAATTTTACTATTTCCTTTATAAAATGTACTGTGATATGCGCGCGCTCTTACTAATAACGTACGGCTGGGTATTTTTACGAGTGACAAATGCTTACACAACTTGTCGCTGAATAAATTATTTATTATATGACAGTCATCTCCTCCTAAAATATTTTTAAAAATCATGTCCAAGTCACTATATCTTAACTATATCTTATATATAAGGCCCTATATCTTAACTATCACAATTGTTAAAGTAGTTTAAGCTCACTGTGAGCTGCTTCCCAGCGAATCTCTTTTACGTGACTAGCTGTTGTATAACTGTGACATTTCTGACCAATCACATTAAACAAAAATAACGCCAGGAACCAATCAAAGCTTTGATTCAAAATGTGTTGCCGGTGCCAAGTGCGGGAAAATAGATGTGAACCACTGAAGTTGGGTTGTTTTTATGTATCGATCCTTTATATTGGTTAAAATAGCATCATATTTACCCTGACTCGGTATACTTACAA
Source organism: Cladopsammia gracilis (assembly GCA_022457155.1). Taxonomy (NCBI): domain Eukaryota; kingdom Metazoa; phylum Cnidaria; class Anthozoa; order Scleractinia; family Dendrophylliidae; genus Cladopsammia; species Cladopsammia gracilis. The sequence continues at coordinate 2,038,142 of JAJGOT010000012.1, read as the reverse complement.
CATGTTGTCGAGTCTCTTGAAGAAGCATCGATCGCGTTAAACGCGAACAACAAAGTATCCCGTGATCATGATTTCCCGCCATTTTTCATTTCAACTCGAGAAAGAAGTACAACATATATTTTGACATTTTGAATCACCTTGCTGAATTGACAAATCCATTTTTAAGCCCAAAGCTCTTATGTTCTATGTCAAATAACTGGTAAAATATAAATTTACAAACAAATAGAGCGAAAAAGTGAGAAAGAAGCGAACTGATGGTAAAATTATCTGATACTGAAAGACGGTCAAATTTTCAAGAAATATATCTCTAACGAGTCTAAACCACACTTAAACGGTAAAACTTACTGTACTAGAACGTCGTTTTCTTGCATTTTATCTTTTTGCTGAATTTACCTGAAGCTTTTGCAGAGCTATAGGCGGAAAAATGGAGTTATCAATATTAAGAAACAATCCGTGTAAGAAGTAGGCAACCCAAATCCACGGAATGCAGAAAGAATTGTGAATTGTGCTATTGTTGAAACCATCCACCTCATTGGCTAAAACATGAAAATCGACCATAACTTCATCAGGCAGCGCATTTATTTATCTCTAGTTTACTAATTGATTCCCTTTTAGTGAAAACTATTGTGATTTTAATGCAACAAAAATTCTATGTGGGGAACATGGAAAATTAGAAGTCTTTCTTGGCCATTGCTTTGGAGTCTCACGATTGGCTGAAATCTTGTAACACAAAAGAAACATCGCTATAAAAAAAAAGTTTCAGTAAATTTTATTTCAAAACCATGTTGTCCATAGGTTGACGTATTCTCAGTACGAAAATCTAAACATTCTTATGTGGGGAAAGCGAAATGCATCGGAACAATAGATAATTGCCTACTTCTTACACGGATTGTTACTTAAAGAACAATTCAAATGTTAAAATTGACACTCGCATTTTTCCTCGCAAAGCGAGGTTTATAAATTTGTCGCGCGGATTTCGCATGGGAATTGCGCGTGGATCACAGTAGGGCGATGAAATCTTCTTAGTATATATATATATCGCGTTGGTGTCCTGCAGTTGCCAAGCAAAAAGAAATCGCGACCGCTAAAAATGGCGCACTCTCATGTTTATTACGTTACAACTTCATGTAAGACTATAGGAGCATGGTGAACAAAGCTCGCGGACAGAAAACGGTCGGCGAACCATCGAAAGGACCTTCTTCCAACGTTTTTGGTTTCAAAATAAGACAAAGTGGAACAGCGAAAAGCCTCATACGCAAATCAAGTCGCCACCAAAGTTTCGACTGGCGGTGCACCCTCCCCCGAGCTTCGCGAGGTTCTGCGAGACACTTATTTCTAGTTTACGAACGCGAAATTAGCTTTCTTCCCATTGAAAACGGCGAACGGCGAACGGCGAACGGTAGACGGCAAACGTGAAAACTGGCGGGAAATCATGATCACGTGGTATTTTCTGTCGTTCGCAATGCTTATAAAATCTCTTTAATAATAAGGCTTAACATACCAACGCAAAGTAAACTTTAGTTAGTATCTGTTGTTTTTAACTAATTATAAGTTTTCACGCGAGTAATCGAACGGCATGTCATCATCCTTTCTTCCGCATAAACTATCAAAGCAACTATCAAAGCAAACTAAAATCAATAATAAAGATGCCTGTTTCCTTTGCATAGGAGAATGAACTATGTCGAGGCAAAAATATCGCCGATAATTCTTTTCTTTATTTATCCAATACTAGATATTCTCACCAAAGACAATGAAACATAATGTTTTCAGTAATGTGATGATTTCTGGCCGAGAACAATATCTATTCAACTCATCAGTTTCAAAACTGTGATACTCGATATTTTTCTTAATGTGTTTCTTTACTTGTGAATGTCGGTTAACCGGCATAAAAGGAAGATTAAGTTTCAAAATTGTTCTATTCAATACATTAGTCTATGGTTCTTGAGACAAGCTTTTAAAGGAAGAATTCTTCAATGGTTTTGGCAGGTTCGACCTGCTGAACCGATGTATAATTACAAGTTAAGATGGACTCGCTGACAACTCTATTCTGCTAAGAAGAACGTTATAAAAGTCTAGCTAAAAGTTTTTTTCAAAATATCTGTACTGAGAAAAAATTGAATCATAGAGTTGAAAAGCTAAACAACGTTGGAACTGATCAAGAAAGACCACACGGTCACCCGGTGTTTTGGTTTTATTTAATGTGCGCGCAGGCAGATATCGATTTACTAGTAAAGAGTCGACACGATGTAGTGCGGCGGAGTTGAATTAGAATTGATTCTCAACAAAACCAGATTGTTGATTAAAATTTGCACATAAAATATAGATTTAATTTGTCTTCATCAAAACTATGGACCAAAAATGCACTTATTCCGTTTGAGTTGGGATTTTAACAACTCATCAGTTTGTGAATCATTTGCATGGAAATCGCTTTTAAATAAAACAATCTCCATTTTACGTCAGTTGACAGTGAGTTTCAATTCCATTCATGCACAAAATACTACGAAAATCGTATTTCGTCTTATTCATGGTCTACACAGTCCCTTTTCTTATTATTTCTTTTTCAGTTTTTCCTCCGGTAGCGCGAAAAAAAAAAATACTAAGAGAGCGACTGCACGAAACTGAGTACTTCAAGTTAAAATTAGTGACATTCCAAAAGTTTAAAATAATTATACTCAGCACAAGATTGAAAGCGGTATAGTTATCAAAGTAAAATTCGAGTAACTTTTGCCCGATATACAACACATTTCTCAAATTAAGGAATAATATGCTAATTAGCCTCAATGTGCTTGTTTTCAACAGTATCAAAAGTTTGTTAATTTGTCCTGAAACTCTGATATCTAAGCTTTCCCCCGACGGCCTTACAAAGTGGTCGGCGATAGACGAGGGAGACACTGAGCATTTCAGTTTAGAACGGTTTCATGCCACTGACAAGTTACATTTCAGATTTAATTAGAACTTAGTGATGTTGGTTTTAACGTTTTCTACTTAGAGAGTATCTCGTTATTTTCTCTAAAAACGATAAGACGACACTTTGTTCTGATCTTAGTAATGGTGGTGTCAATTGATGGCGCTATAGTTCAGGTCGTGTAAAGAACAGAATACTGATTTTAAGGTTCGAAGATCACAGTGATTTCGCGGGCTGAAGACTAATAAAACTGTACATTTGACAAGATGTTCACCGGGTTTTATCTCAGTTAGCCACAGAAAGAATCTTGTGGTTTAAACCTTCAAAGGAATTAAATTGTCATCATCGCATTAATTACGGCTCAAGCCACCTCGCCTGTAATTTTTTTTTTTTATCACAAGCAAAAACAATTTTTAGCTGCTTTTATTAGCTGGAGTCAAGTTTTTTTTGTGTGCCCGGTTTGATCCGCGTTCTTTCTGTCTGCCAGTACGATATTTCTCCCTTTACTAAACCGGCGGGAAATTGAATGGATCCCTGAAGTGAATTCCAAGAGCTGGTGTTTAAAGATTTTGATCAAATTAAACCAAATCAAATCATCTTTATTTCGTAGTTGAGTGTTAGAAAAGCTTATATTAGAAGTAAGAATTTTCACATTTTATCTTTATATTTGAAAATTATACGATGTTTGTATAACTCAGGATCCCTCTCAATTTCTACACTCTATGCCATGTTCCTTGTTATATATTTATTACCCAGTCCTTCGAAAAAATAACATTTAAGATTGATTGCGGTTAAGCCCCCAAGAAAGACTAACCTAAACAATTCTAACAAAATTCCATTTTCTATTTTGTCAATAGAGTCGTGGGGAGATATTTAAAACGGCAGGATTAATTGTTCATAGCCAACAACAGGTATACCTGTTTCAAATGGTGAAAACATGCATGGAGATTGTATTATCATTTGTGAGCTAGGCAGGCTACGAAGAGAATATTTTTTTGCAGAAAAGAAAACATTATGTTTACCTTAAAAAGTCAAAAGTAGAAAATCAGTTCTTCAGTTGATTTCTATAAATATAAGAGCCTTGGGTGCACGATGAACTAGTGCAGTTCAATCGTTCATTTCTGGTGCTATTCTTTTCGTTAAGTGAGCTTAGCCAGTTCATTATAATTGTAAAAAAATAAATGAAAACAACTCTGGTTATATCCGCCATTACACGCGAAGTTATCAGAAGTGAATCTCAGAAATCAAAGAAGGGATTTCTCAGTGATGTTCGGAGGAGAGTAATTGAGTTAACTCGAAAATCAAAATTACAAGAACAACTGATTTGGTAAGTTTGTTTAATAGATCAGCCGCCGCAAGGCTAGAAAATCAAACTTCAGCATTCAAATACATGAAGAGTTTTTTTCCAGTTTATGCACCAAGAATTCTTATTCCGATCCAAATAAACATCGGTTGAAAAGAAACGAGTCGCGTTCAGAGTTGAATTGACAAAATGGTGATAATCGAAAAACAATAACGAAATTAAAACCGGGTAGTTGATTTGTCATTTTAATTTGTGTTCTACAATTCATAACATTATATCTACAAAAATATATTTTGCCTTCCGGTGAGTCGGGTCGACAACAGCCTTAGTCGATCCGATTCAGTTCGGGTGTATTGTACGACCCTCACTGATGCATTTTTTGGCTCGCATATCTGCCAATCATTTTAAAAAGAAAAGAGTTACGTTGAGTTGGATTGAGAAAATGATGATAAGCGTACTGAAACAATAACGAAATTAAAACCGGGAGGTTGATTTGACATTTAATTTTTGTTCTACAAAATTTTAAATGATGCATTTTGGTCCGCATATCTGTGAATCGGTGAGGTATTAATGATTTTTAAAGCTTTCTCTTGCTTTAATTATGTCTTAATATGAGACTTATTAGTAGAATTTTCCTTTGTTCAGTTGCTTCTATCTCAGCACCAGATGGCGCTATTGTGCGGGCTATTGTTAACAAAGCCTTAAAGTATTCGATTCGATTCCGAACTTTACGCGAAGTGTCCGGTACATTCCGATAATTATGCGAAGACGTCGCTGGCATTTCATTCGGTAGGACGGCTCCATTCCAGAACAAACAATGTATAAATAAAAGGAACATTTCTTAAATCCGATGATTAAATTTTTTGTTAAGAATCCAGTCTACATTTTCACTGTAAATTTGTTTTTCTCAACTGAGTTGATATGGTAAATTGTCCACCGTAAAAAGATTTAACAAGCTGACGTTTCGTGTGCTAACCCATCGTCAGAGCTAATGGTTTCTTAACCAAATTTCCATGTTTCTGTCCCCACCGACGCAGCACCATGCAAAGTTCTTTAGAAACTAACCTCTGTATACATTTTTATTGATTTCGCAATATAAGCCTTGTCGGCTTGCATAGGTACTGACAAAAATTTTATGCTTGCATGTACTACCCGAGGACTAAATAGTTAAGAAGTACATGTTAAGAAATGCACTGTTTTAACTGATAATTATTGTATCGAACACTGTAAATTTTCGGATTTAAAAAATTCCAGACTCCTAAAATATATGCCCGGGTTTAATTTGGGACAAAATTTTCATCCGAAGTAAAACGCGCCCGAATTCTTTTGGGTGTAGTGTGTGACCAGTTAAAGTCAGAACTGAGGAAAAATGTGGTTGAGCATTTATTACGGGCAAGGAAACAGGGGCTGTGATGATCATAACTACTGAGTCCACATCTTCCACTGATCAAGAAATTGTGTCTGCCCCTCTGCTTTATCCGGTAAATCGTTCATATCGGACTCATAAAAGATCAAATGTAGTCTATTCTTAAGTATTATTATGAATGTTAATTTTCCCTCACACGCATCCGTACAGTCAAACAAGATCGTGGCTGAGTTTGTGGATGAAATCCTGAAGTGTGACCCGCATTCAAATTTCCACTGAGCAGTACTTTGTCTCTTTAAGTTCTTTGACTTGGACTTTCTAAGTAGTTAACAAGTCTAGCTGCACGTTGTGGTTCACAAATTATACAAGCGTATCTCGTTAAAAAAAAAAAAACATTTTATTCGTCTGTTCGGGACCTTTTTCTTAGTTCTTAATATTTGTTTTGCGCAGAAATATTATCAAAACTACCGGAGCAGTACATCGGCCTGAATTAAAGAAAGCAAAATGGTCCTATCGCCATCGAAAATTGGTTGTTTACAGTATCCAATATTAATACTGGGGGCAAGTTACACCCCTCAGCCACACGCACAGTATTGTCGAATTCAATTGTCAAATTCTCTAGAATATAGCTTCTTTTTTTATTCCAGAAAGCTAATTCTCGAAATCGAAGGTATGGCCATTTTGACTTAAGCAGTATCGTGTTTAAATTTCCACCAGAGGCAAACATTTTAAGTTAAAATATACATTGTGTATATATATATTTAAATTTTGCCTGAAGCTTATAGGTTGATTAACTTCCCTCTTTTTTGTTTTACAAGTACCATTCTAAGGTAATGGACCAATTTGCGACACGACCATCAATTGGCCATCTGCTTTAACAAAGAACTTAACTCGTGATTTTACAAACAGAGGCGTGGGAGTCCATAAATCAAAATTTCGATTATCTGTTGCGGTCTCATTGCCTCCGTGACCGCAAGAGAAAAGTTGTTTTGCTACGAAAAATGCTAGAAAATCCCGTATCCTTTGATATTAACATCCCCGCGAAGCACGTACTTAATTGTCGATATTTTTCTTCGTTTTATCCATGTAAATCATGCTACTTGGATAAAATCCAGTTAACGTTGATTTCTTCGTTTTGCATATCTTTGGCACTGCGCACGAATACTGAAGATAACTTACTCCAATACTGCTTATTGTTTCGTCTACCTGTAATTTTGTGTCAGCGAACTGGTGACTATCTAAACGAAGCTGCCGCATTCTCGTACGACTGAAGTTCATATATTTTCGTTTTTCTTTTTCTACAGTTGCACTGCGATCAAAGTTATCTGATCGCAGAATCGCTTTGCTAATTTCGGAAATGGATGTACTTTTCGAAGGTACTCCAGTTTCATCGGCTGATGGAGTTTAAATCTAAATTGTCACCAAAGCAAGCACGTCATTATTAATTATGCGTCAAAGTCTCAAGGCGGGAAGTTTTATTCTAACATCAGAACATGTCTGTACTAAAATCTTTTTTGTCTGAATTTTTTGCTGCTCGCTTCGTGGGAGTTATTCAACCCCCAAAAAGAAATAAAAATCACAAATGAAAAGCGTGTCACTTGAAGATGATATTAAACGGATTTGTTTAGATAATTAACTCTCGCATATTAAGTTATACATTCCAGGGCGCATTTCAAAGCCGGCAATAGACCTTTTCAAACTGAGAACCTCTATTATCTTATAGGATTCCTTTATCGGGAGCCAATAGCATTTGAAAACATATTAAACAGACTCTTCGATACATTTTCCTCTTAATTTAATTCCCAGGTTATTAACAACATGTTCGATTCTGTGTTTTCCCGAGTTTTCTGTCCATTGCAAACGCTTTTGCTTTCAGTAGCATCTTTCAAATTGAAAATGTTTCGTCTTGGTGATAGTTCAAAGACAAGAAGATGACATTCTCAGACCACAAACCTTGATCGATATCTTTATTGTGGATCTGACAGGTTTCGTGCGCCCACTTACTCGCTCACGTTAGCTTATATCGAGCAGACTGATCACTGACAAAAAAGATTCCCTTCTAATTTCTATAAAAATTCAATCATTTAGCGAAGCTCAGGTTTAAGACTGAATTGTTTTAGCCAGACATTAAACTACTGAACCTTTTAATTTGCGTTTCATGATACATTAACAATAGTGCGTCCATGCCTTTGCAGGGCAGATGGGGAAGCAGGTCGCTGCCTCAAAATTTACCTGTCCATGTGCATTGTTCAACTCGATCGGGATGCTACAGTGAACGTCGATACAGCTACAGAGCTTTGTCGCTATTTTTGTCAATCTTGTCTCCGTTTTTCGAAGAATTTTTAGTGTTTTTATCGCGCTTTAAGAGCTGACTTAAAGAAAAATAATTGCTCATTTCCTTTTATTGTCTCTGTGAGAACGTCGATTTGTCTTTGTTCGCAAAGCACGGGGGTCGAATCGCACCTGTTTTGAGCGCACGTGCCTTCACCAAACCAACAAGTGGTACAGGCGAGTGTGACGGGTGGCGTTGCTAAGTGCACAACGCTAGCAGTGGACAAAATCAAACAAAGGCATGTTCTCACAAGTAATTAGCCAATGTGAACAAAGTGTCTATCCTGTTTGAGATAACTTGATAAATCGTTCGCACCAAGTCAAAATTCGTGCGTTTGCCAGCGCAAATCAAACATATCGCCGGGCGATAAACCGTAATTCACGAGCCGGACTTTAAATTTAAATGGATGCTCAAAATGAAATGGGATATATATTTCAAAGCTCCTTAAGTGGCCGATCGGGAACAAAAGGCAGTTGTCCTATTGTATGAATAATTGACACGGCATGGTTCAGTGGCAAATAACATACTTCCAAATATTTCCAAATTAAAATTTCATAACGCGGGGCACAAAAGAACATCGCTTTGAGTTTACAGTCAGCGTTTCTGAAACTCTTTTTAAAAGGTGTTAAGAAATCGTAATCATCTCAACAAATGATTTTTCTTCCGCGGCTAAGGAATGCGTTGCTAAATGAAAATAAAGCAGGGAGAAGCCCTGAATATTTCCCTTGCGCAATATAGGTCTGTCTCCTTGGTTCGAATTCTAATCGGTAGAATTGTTCTCGCACAGTTGTGCTCATGCTACAATTATTTTCTACTGCGCTCTCTGATTGGCTGAGAGCTAGTGCCACTAGCAGCGAACAAGCCTCCCAAGATTTAAACAAACTATTCTGCCATGCATGCGCAATGAGATATCCGAGTTTAGATTGGCTAACACCGGCCCATTGTCAAGTAGAATTAGTCGTTTAGCCATTTTTCGCCTTGCGCAACCTGCAAAGCATTGAATACTTGATAGGTCCAGGGCGGGTCTTTAATAAATAAATACCCCGCCAGTAGTATGACGGAGAGGCTGTTGTTTTAAATAACAGATTGTGTTATTCTTTTGTCGTGATATGATCAAGGAGCATTCAGTTTCCATGTATGAAAGTTTGCGCCCGGCTAGCAAGTGGGAAATTGTTTACGACCGCTGTAAAAACCTCGCTGCACCTGTCTGGCCGGCTCAGTGCCTATAATAACCAGGGCGAGATCCTTCAGTCCATTTAAACCAAAGTTAGTGATCGAGGTCTAATCATACCCCAAGACACTAGCGTTCGGACTGACTTCCAGCCATCTTCAGTGATTCAGATAACAAGCCTGCTAGCCTAACTCATCGATCAAGAATGCCTCGCTCGTTTTTAATCAAAAAGAAGGAATTCAAGAAGAACAATATAACATACTTTGGTAAGTTCAGTCTTTCTACAACCTGTGTTTACGAGTGCGCTCAAATTTTAAGCGTTAAAAATTTTTTGTCTCTTTTTCTTTCAACGTAAGTGCAGCCAAAGATATTCCAGTGCTAGCATTTTTACACCACTGCGAGGAAGCCCCATGTTTATTCCCAAAAACGGTTAAATGACAAAAGAGGCTAAAATCATTTTTTAATTGCCCTTTTCACTGCATGAGAAATGACAGTTTATCTCTGGTTGGATGTAACTTACATGGCCTGTTTGAAAGTTTCTCAGTAATTTTTTTATCCCTTCGTGAGAACTGACGAAATAGAGAAAAACCTACGAATGTACCTACCTTAGCTTGCATTCATTTCATTTTTTTTTAGAATTTTTCTTTCTTTTGTTGAGGATTTTAAATACGAACCGACCTTGCTACCCGTAAACTACCAGAAGGGTCTCTTAAAAGGCATCAAAGCGAAATCGCATAAAATCGTAAATAGAAACGTGGCTTTAAAAGGTTTCAAACTACAAAGAAATTCAGTTAACGAAGAGAGAAAATACAGAAAATCATTTGTTAAGCAAAATAAGTTCAACGCAACCGCAGAGGAACTTGAAACAAGTCCGTAATTAGTCCTGTTTCGCGATTACCAAGTAGCTCCTTGCTGGAGCTGAATTATTAATATCGCGGTGTACAAATAGCGATGAGTTTTCTTCTTTCTTGCGTCTTGGTGTCGGCAGAAAAATTAATGAACGCGTTTTCACACAGGAATTACCTACGCGTTTTTTTCTTTCGCTAATTTAAAGCTATTGAAAAGATATTTTATTGTCTGTAGTGGGCAGAATTGCAATACGTAATAGCTTATAAAACCACGGAGCGAGTGAGCTTTGTTCTTGGTTAAACGAGTAAAATGTTTTTCGCTTCGCCCGGTTAAGTTTTATTGTAGAGTTTGATGGGGTTGTTTGGCCTTTTCGGCTTAGTTTTGCGGCTTCTTAAAAAGCTCTTGGATTAGGAAAACTTGTTGAAATGCGTCAAGACAGAATTTCGTGGTATTTGATGACTTTTATAAAATGGTATTTTAAGCCATTAAACATTCATATTAAAACCAAAACAGAATTTTTTTCCACAATTTATCTTGACGAGCCTAAAATGTCTAAAGAGCTATCTTCTCGGGAATTAGCCTAAGAAAACGCCCTTAAACCCAGTCAAGGTTTTCTTTATTTTAATTTAGCGACATTGTTTAATATTATCACGATTTGCAAACACGTATTGTTGTACCCGGGCTATTGATGAAGTGATTCAGCAATATATATATATATATCGAGAGGAAGCAAGACATATTCACTGTGAAAAACTTCAATCACCTTTAGGACATTCTAAAGAGAAGTGTTAGAAAAACTCGGGCTATTTAACGCGAAATGCGTTGCTTTTAAAATTCAAATTAACCACTCGGCATTAAAATCTCTTGGCTCGCTTGCCAACTACAAGCAGCCACGATTTTTCAAGCTGCCTCAATGCACTTTGCGTATGATAAATGATGAAATAGGTTAGGTGGTTAACACGTGTTGTTTGTTGCGGTTTCATTCGAGGAAGCCACAAAAACCGAATTTAGTAATGTGATTGTAACTTTCACTTATTGCTTAAGTAAACTCGTAGTAATTGTCAAGCATTAAAATTGTAACTGTTCTTAAATTATAGATAATACTGAGGACACTCCCCCCACTGTAGCCTCATCGCAAGCTGAGCTTTACCGTTTAACTTCACCATATGCAGCACAGCCAATGGTCTTCGCAAATACAGAGCCTCATGTTATTAACGCAAGCAGAGAGATGAAGGGACAAAATGGCTTTCATGCCGAGAAAGGAAAAAGAGTGAATGCTTGGAGCAGAGAAGAGCGCCACCCTGAGCCAGAACGCTTGGCAGAATTTTCGTCGATAAAAGAGGAAAAAGATGTAGATTCCACTGGAACAGAAAAGCCTTACACGTGCCAGCACTGCAGTAAAGTTTTCACGCGTTCGTGGAACTTCCAACGTCATGTTTTGATCCACACCGGGCAGAAACCGTACAAATGTCAGAAATGCCCGAAAGCCTTCGCTCTTGCAGCGCACCTGAAGATTCACAACCGTATTCACACGGGTGAAAAACCATACACGTGTAACATTTGCTGCCGAGGATTTGCCCAGCTGACTAATTTGCAGCGCCATATCTTGACGCATACGGGTGAGAAACCGCACAAGTGCCAGTACTGCCCCAAAGCGTTCGTGAGCTCGAGCGATCTACGAAGGCATGTTCGAATCCACACCGGTGAGCGACCGTACAAGTGTAAGCAGTGCTCGAAGGCCTTCACAACTTCCGGCAACCTGCAATCGCACATCCTCACCCACACAGGAGAGAAACCGTACAAATGTAACATCTGCAACTGGAAATTTATCAGCTCGAGTAACCTTCGCACGCATATTCGCATCCATCATGCTTACTACCTGGAGAAATCAAACAACACTCACCATCGACCCGAGCAACAAAACGTTAACAACCGACTTGTTCCTGAAGCCGTTCCAGATCAAATGCGAGAAAACATGCCTTTCAAGAAGCTTATGGAGTCCCAGAGAGAACAAGTATATTATTGAATATAACTGACTACCCAGTTTAAATATCACCACCAAAGCGATGTATATATTCGCGCATTCGTAATCGAGCGTTAGGACAGTAACATTGTATAAATACGCTTTGTACAACAGAGCAACATGTTCATTTAAAGATTCGATAAAAGTCTATAAATTGGCTTAATTCATGATGTAAAAAGTACTTTTAAAAGTATACTTTATTACATAAGCAGAGCTAATATAAATAATAACGGTATATTTATATATAAAATAATATATGTAAAAGTAACTTTTGATATTGAAAAATGTACAAGAAATTATAAGAGCGACGGACGACTAAGTGTGCAATGGAGTTTATTTTACGATATAGATTATATTGATATTTTTAGAGCGTTTACTAAAGAGAAGAAATTTCTTCAGAATAATGTATTTACCTTTGAAAAAAAGGCACGTGTACTGTATGTCGGTTTAGCGGACAGGTGGATGCATGTTAAGTTTTAGCTTCAAGCCAGCGCAACCTTTGTTTTTGAACCTTCTGTATAGATATGAGAAGCGGTCCGCCGCCAGAATGACTGATTGAATAAAGTCTCCTATGAATCAATGAATGGATCAAATCATTTTGTTTTTTCATCTGGTTCCCCCTGCTGGGGCTTTTTAAGTCGAGGTAAACAAAGACACAGAGATATTAAACATAAGCGTTGCTGTCTTTATGCTTTGGAGAATCGAAAAATGGAGCTAAGTTTAAAAAGAAATTTGCTGTTCACTAACTAACAATGTACGGAGATTGGATTTTAGAAATATAACAACTCTGAATAAATTGGCTTCGACATTTTTGTCTAAATTTATCAGTGATGACAAGATCATTACCGCAGTATGAAAATTTCGTATTTGCTCATTGCCAAATTTCTGTTATTGTTTATTTAAACGTCCTTTTTTGGCAAGAAATTGTTCAACCGCTAGTATGCACAACATAACACATTATTTTAGCACAAATTGTTCGAGAGTGCAAGGTCAAAAAAAATCTTGCAATATTTCGAAAAAAAAATTATACTTAGACTAAAATCAATCCTAGCAGTATCTAAAAAACGTTTTCTTTCTTTATTTTGCTTGTGAAATAGCATTAAAATATCTGGTAACCAGTTAGTTTGGTCTATAAGAAGGCCACCTGGTACTCAGAGAACCCTAATCGAGTCACGTGTGTTTTACAAACTATCTAGCGACCCACCTTAAAAGTGGCAGTTATTGAGAAAGTAATGAAAACAAGTGACAAAATGCCAAAACACGAAACATGAAAAGCCTAACGCAGTCTACAGAATCGTGATAAGCGATAATCAGCGAAAGCGGGCCAATATTCGAGCAAGGACTGTTCTTCGGCATTTGTATTCAGTGATGGGAAATTGTAGGAGATTTGCCTGAGCGTTACCTGCGCAGATCATTTATTATCTTTGAAATTAAAAGAACTTGCTGTCATTTACATATGAATCAATGACCCGGTGGGTACATTTTTAAAAGTGTTGTAGCTCTTCCAAGATAGACCGGTCGAACAATGAATGCGCGTCATAAGTTTTCTTCTTTAAACCTGTTGCCAATGGCTCTTTGCATGCAACGGGCTTGATGGCGCAGCCAAAATTATCGTGACGTGAGAGAGAATGTGAGAGTGAAGATTTGGTGCTGAAGCGTAAAATGTATATAAATGACATCTGCCGTCCCAATGTACGATGTTTGTAATTATTTTGAGAATAAAAAACAAACAATAAACCGCTTTTGGCAACTGTTTCCCCAAATGTACAGCTGATAACTGGGTATATTTGTATGCTTCGTTGTGGCATGAATGCATGATTAAAATTATGACGAAGGTACAACAAACGAAGTATAAACAAGATGTATATCTTAAAAATCAGCATTTACACCCTGAATAATTCCTTTTCGGAACTAGTAGTTACTGGAGAGAAATAGCCACTGAAAAGCTTCGAGATTTTAACTGGAGAAAAAGATAATAATTTTCACCCCTGTATTTCTGATAATCTAGTCTTTATTTAATCTGCTGCTTACATTATTCACACACTGAGCAGCATGGTGCCAAGAAAGAAAACAGTCATCATTTTAACCAATTAACGGATTTTTCTTGATGTACCATCAACATTTACAAAGCGGGCAAATATTTAAGAAAAATAAAAACAGTCGTATGCCATTGCGTGAAAGGGGGGGGGGGGGGGATTACTTTATCCATCTCGATACTAGAATTCTTTTTTCAGTATTTTCAGATTCATACAGCCGATAATTCTTAATATTACATACAAGACTGTTATAATCATATGACTTTTTTTTTACGCTAAAACAACAAAGTGAACAATTTATTATTGTTATATAGCTGTACAATATCCAATATACCCACCAGGAAAATAACCCCGTGGCACTATACTCATATATAAAATTTTCGTGGGTGATCGTCGAAAAATTTGAAAGGAACTCCTCAAAGTACCAGAGACACACTGTCGTGACTGTGGCTCACATTAATTTTATAACCTACAAGGAACTCATTCTTTCTGGATCTGAGTTGTTCTGTCAGTATAGAGCGGTTTTCAATTGAGTATCGAAAGTAATTACACAATTGCTTTGGTTTTGCATTGATACGCTTTGTGATTGGCTAAAAAATCTCGCGCCACTTTCTCGACCAATCAGAAGTAAAACCAAAGCCAATCGTGACTTGCTCGCACGCGTTTTCCCGCGCTTGGCGCCGCCGACATGTAATTGCTTCGAGCTCTGATTGGTTCATTGGATTGTTTACGACTGCTGTGATTGGTAAGAGTAATTACGTTGGTTTTGGTTTTACGGCACTCGATTGAAAAACGCTCTATAGTAATAGTATAGAATAACTCTGGTAGTGGCTTTAGATTCACACACCCTAAGTGGTACCAAACCACAAGTCAGTTAATTCTTAAAACGTCACTTTTATAAAGGCGTTCCCCCGGGGGAAATACGTCCCAAAGATAAAAGCCTTAAGGCAAAAAAAACTACCCCGAACCACATCATTCCAAGCGCTTATGAAATCAGCTTGGAACTTATGAATACTGATCAAGATGTTTTACTTTTATTACCTAGCTAGAGGTTCCTGATTTTTGCTTATAATTAATACGTTCCTTTCTCGTGACTCATATTTTGTAAGTACATACAAACAGTATTTTCAATAGCACCTGGATAACAAGTTTATATCCATATGGCCTTGAAAACGCTGTAATTATTATTGAGTTCAGAGAGATTTGCTCTTTAAAAATGTTCCATTACAAGCCCGATCCATTTAGAAACGCAACGTTTTCAGCAGTAAGCTTCCCGAAACTTGACATGACATATGATAACAAAGATTTTCAAGACTATATTTGCTATCTTATTCAAACAGTCGTTCTTGTGAAACCTTCACCTCTCATTGTAACAAATTAAAATCGATTTCCTCTGCACGAGATTTTTCCGAACTCACAAATGCTAAAAACACAACTTAACCTAGTTACTATCTAATATGGCGAACCAAAACATCGATTTTGGTGAATTGGAAATCATTTTTAATTTATTCAAACAGTGACGTGAATAACGGTGTATTTGAATTATGATCTTTATCTTCTCTAATTATTATTACTTATTCTCGATTTTTTTCCATCAACCTAAAGCCCCCCAAACGGTTGCCCATGTTACAGAGAACATCCTGACTTTGAGAAGCTGTATTTTTAAAGCACTTTGAGGAAAAGGCGAAAAGAACACGAAATTCGTGAAAATAAACGAACATTGAAATCCAACCCCAACAGGCGAGTATATGACAAATGTTTGCTCCGATTTTGTCCCAAGTTTTTAATTCTCACTTTACAACATCACAGCCAATCCTCCTCACATGTTGTATGACTCAACTTTTGAGTTTGTGGAAGCAAATCCCAAATTGACGGTGGCCATGCATTCAAACAATTAAGCCAATTAAGCAATACTTTCAGTATGTTGATTTCGTTTGTTTCTCGGCGATATTACCAAAATAAAATTTGGCATATAATACTTTTGTCTCGCTTTTCACACTTTTGGGGCTCACGCAGTGAAAAGGTTAAAATAATTCGGCGCTTTTGGCCGGTGGTGTCTGTTTCTTATCTTCTGCAAATTTTTCAAACGTTGATATATAATCATAAAATACTGATGTCTTCTATAAAGAAAAAGGCTCAAGGAAAAAAACTGGTTATTATCCAGATTCGACTGTTAATACTTGAAGCAGATCACTCGACCATTTTATTCGTTTAACGGGTTGAAAGAGAAAAGGTACTTAAGAAATTACAGCGGTTTTTATTATGAGAATTTTATCGGCATTGTTAAAACACAATGGGTCACCTGTTATCCTAAACAGTTCAATAAATTCAGCTGTTAACTGGTTTTCGTGGGAACAAGGATACGACTGAGTCAAAGCTAATCGGGTTTTTAACGGCACAGATGACAGTTTTAGATGCGGGCAGTCCTTTCCAAAGTCACACGAGAAATTTTAGAGACCGCCTGTTTTGTTTAGATTTCAGGCAGTGCAAGTAAATCTGAGTATATGCGGCTTTTAGAAAGTTGTTACTCGGGGTGAATAAAAATGATAACAACAAGAAAGTCAGTAAATTGCAAAAATATCACTCGAAGCCGGAATTATGGTACTCATTGAATCAGTGGAAAAGCGGCTCCGATTGTTTTTTCTGAGGCACTATACAGCGGTTACTATTAACACGCGAGCCATCGCTCTTCTTCTCCGAAGGTCAAACTCGAGTGGGTGATTGGTGGGCGTCAGTCAAAGGAAAGCAGTTAACATTGAACATTGTTTTTTTTTTTTTAATTTCGACTGGATTCCGAACAATTTTACCAAAAGGAAATAGTAAACATTTTAAAACAACAAATTTCAAAGTCAATTACAGTTTTAAAGAGAAGATTTCATTCAACATCAGGCCCCATTTGTTCAAAAGATGGATAGCGCTATCCACCGGATAAATATCTATCCAGTGGATAACACAATTGGTTTTGCTAATGCCTATCCACTGGATAGTGATTTATCCGATGGGTAGCGCTATCCACCATCCACCTTTTGAACAACCGGGGCCTGGGGCGTAGCTACCTGTATGCATGAACGCACGTGCGTACCTGAAAAAGTCGAGAGAAAAAAAAAGGAAAGATTTGGGGCTTGAGGGTGCGGGAAGGAGGTAGGGGGAGTGTTTGAAAACAGTGATTGTGCGCACCTCTGAAAAAGTCCTAGCTGCGTCCCTGATGATATAAAAACTTTGTGATCCGCCTACTATTCATCATGCATCACTTTTTGAGTTGTAAATTATCACGTGCGGTGAAATTTAAAA
Organism: Cladopsammia gracilis; assembly: GCA_022457155.1. NCBI lineage: Eukaryota > Metazoa > Cnidaria > Anthozoa > Scleractinia > Dendrophylliidae > Cladopsammia > Cladopsammia gracilis. The sequence continues at coordinate 2,020,866 of JAJGOT010000012.1, read as the reverse complement.
GTTTTATTCCAAAAATACGGTTTCTACAAACAGCATGTTTTCTTTTTGTATAAACTGGCTTGAAAATCGAGTTTGATTAAGTGTTACCCTCTCTCAGCGAGTAAAATTGTCGATTTTTAGCTCTGTTTGCTTGAAATCCTGTCAGAGTCTAAAATAATTTTAACGACTTTTCTTTGATTGACGTCCACTAAAACAAGTAGAACAAACAACATGAAAACTGCAGGGCAAAAGGAGCAAGACGGTCGGAACTGAAATTTAGGCGACTCTCTTCAGTTCATCAGTCTCTAAAGTAAGGAATCATGTGTGTGCGCTTTTCAAAAGAGGAATAAAGAGAAAATGCTTTTCCGCTTTTCAAAGTCATTTTCATCGACTGAGAGAGAAAATCTCAAAATCTAAAAATAAATTGAAAGGGAAAAGCAGGAAAAGAATGAAACTAACTGAAAAACAAAACCATCTAGGAAAAGTTAAGTAAAAATGTCATGACTTGTCAGTTGGGATTAAAATTATTGATCTGTGAGACAAAGAACGACTTTTTGTGGTAACCGAGTTTATAACTGTTTTCATTGGAACAATGGACATATTCATCACAAGACATAGAGCGGAATGTCGTGAAATCAAAACCAAAGTAAACACTCTAATCAATCACAGCAGACACAGACAATCCGTTGAATCAATCAGAGTTCGAAATAAATGTATGTAGCCGGTGCCAAGCGCGGGAAAACGCGTACGAGCAAGTGACGATTGGTTTTGGTTTTACTTTGATTGGTTGATAAATTGGCGCGAGATTTTTTAGCCAATCACAAAACGTAGCAGCGCAAAACCAAAGCAATCGGGAATTAAAACTTGCTTTCAACACTCAGCTAAAAAATATTGTATAGTACGAAAGGAGGCTGATTTTGTTTTAACTTTATGATCGCACAGGCGTGCATTCGATCAACTGCGTACGCTCAGAATAACCCCTGTCTTTTTCCGGTGCATATATCTCAGATGAAGAGAACCGCTGACATGCTTATAAGGGTTTGTGTCCGAAACGGTCAGAATATTATTTGAAGCAAAATACAGACGACAATATTACATGTGAATAGGCCATTACCTACAGGCATTTAGTTAAAGGCAGATTAATGGACAGTGAAAAAGAGTGGTAGCCTGCGCCAAACCTTGCGGTGAGTCGCCCAGTGTTTCTTGGAAAATTCAATGAAACTGTTATCAAGTTCGTAATGAAAGCTATTTATTTACTTTTCAAAAAGAGTTAATGTTTCGTAGTTAAATGCGCGCCACTCACCTCTGACTGTCACTTTTTAAAATGGTCTATTCCGGGAGGGGAAATCTATGGAATGATCAGCGCGCGCGTACGACCAATCTGGAACACATCAAACTCAACGTCACAATCAACACTGACAAATAAGCAGAAAACAGTTTTCTTTAGTCGAGTTTAGACTATCGCAATCATGGGAATCTGTAATTCAGTGTTTCGTTCGGATACAAAGCGTCAGGAATTTAATGACGATCATCTTGTTAAGACACATAAAAGACTGAACGAGATGAGATTGAAACAAGCCGCCTCCGGGACGCCAAAGGTGTCCACAAGTGTGGAAATGATAGACATAGAGTCCTCGGAAGAGTCGCTGAATAATTCGTCATCAGCATCGTGTTTGTCGGAAGACGGAAGCAATGCTGCCCTTCCACAAGAAGAGCTCAAGGCTTTGGCGATTTGCGGGACGCCATGGCCGTCCAGTGGAGGTGCCAGCAAAGTTGGTGTCCGTGAGGCAAAGGCAAAGCATTGCAAGAGAAAATGCCATTCGCAGAAGAGCATCAAAAATAGTCAAGAGACAGTCTCCAGGAATTCATCCCCGAAGAAGAGCAGTTGTGCGCCACCAACACCTGTCCGCCATTTTAGTTATACAGCGCCGCCACTACCCCGCCCCTCGCCATGGAAGGAGGTGTATTTAACGATGATCAAACCTAAAGAGCAACTAGCTGAAGAGAACTTCAAGAAGAAAGTGCAAAAGAATCGTGTAAAAAGGAGGCACGTCAACAGAGAAGAACAAATCCATGTCCTGCGAACGCAATTAGCTAAAAAGATTAACTCGATCAAAAGAAAGACAAGTCATATTCGGCGCCATAACACCCCTGAGGACCAAATGACAGAACATGATGACAATATGCACGGCGGCCTCAGCGATGAAAGGAGTTCTACTAGTATAAGCCCTGCTAGTACATACTCTTCTTCTGACGCCTCACGCAGCAGTTCTATTAATTCGGATGAGAGTTTTGAGGAGTCATATGCAAGCGCCAGTCGCTACTACGGAGGGACTGACGAATCGGCAGTGACAGGAGCTCATGGAAATATGATCCTGACCGTGAGAAATTTGGAACGCAGCAAGAAGGGCGAGAAGAAGTCACGCAGATTGTTTGGAAGAAAACAAAACAAGGTGTCTCCTTTGTATGGAGACATTGGACTCTGGCCTACTGGTAACAAGCAGTTTGGCGGTATTGGCGGCAACTGAAAATGGAAGCGCGGAACTGATAGTGGTGAACTCGCCTGCAAGGATCGTACTTTGCGTTGAGCATGTTTGTCGTATGAACAGTAATTTCCTCATCACAAATCGATTCTTACCTCAGCCTTTAAACAAAGACTATGCTTTACAAAATGTCCTACTGCTGTAACAATTATTAACTAATCGGGTTCTCGCGGTGGCCAAGTCAAAACACGCAAAGTCGCGCATCCGCACGCGGCAAGTCGGCGGGGAGAGTGAGGGTGGCATCGCGTTAGCAAAGAGAGCCCCGTCCTCTCCCCACGTTATTCCCTGTTACGTTTGTAAGAATCTTTTAACGGATAAAAATATCAAGATTTGTCTTTTCCTGTACTACTTTTCCTATACTCTGTTTCTAAATATAATTAATTGGAGAAATATTTTTATTAAAACAATGAGTAGAAATGTCTTGAATGTTGTTATCAGTTTTTTCTTTTCCCATAATCATACTCTTTTCGTACTTGCATATAATTAACGCCTTGAATGTAATAATGAACATTCAAGACGTTATTTAAGTCCGGTTAGAAGACAATTATTTCTGTTCCAAATCACATGTCTTCGTCAAATACAAGGGTCACTGAATTTCGCATCAGGAATACCCTCGCATGATAAAATTCACAGCAAGTGATTTTTAAAGCCTGTGGCGTCCTGTTTAGACTTGGCACGCTGGAACGAGATGCGAGACCAAGAACTCAGGTCCGACATGAAACATCACCAGCCTGTGGTCGGAGCAGGTTTTGAACCCAGAACCTCCGACGCCCTTAAAGCGACTCGGCTACACTACACTGCTTACCGTAATGATTCGATTTAGCGCCCGGGGCGCTTATTTACTTTTAGTAGCTCGAAGGAGGGCGCTTATCGGAGAAGGGGGCTTATTAGGGAGGGGCGCACAAAAACTTGCGAGCGTGAAAGAGCAAATTCTAAATCTAAATCTAAATTGATAACCGTATCAATCTCCCATGCAAAATATAAATATTATATGATACAGTAGTATCGTATATAATGTAACAGAAAATGTACAATTCGCAGTCAGAACAACAGTAACAATGGCCCGCTACTGTACCTCAACATCTTCAATGTCACTTTTTTCGATAACTGAGACGTAGCTTTTTGGCGTAGAAAGGGGGCGCTTGTTAACAAAACGGCACTCAAAGGGGGCGCTTATTGGAAGGAGGACGCTAAATCGAATCACTTGGGTATTACCCAGAAAGAAGGCGATTCCATTGTATAAAAATAAAGGTTCTTTCAATGTTTTGGCACTGTGCATTAGCGCCACAGGTATGAACAAGGAATAGGTAATAGCAAGACGTCTAAGAGACCAGGCGCTGGTGGTTGTGAAATGCAAACTCGGCGGATCAAATTCTTAAACACTGATCAAAGTTGCAGTGAGCGGGAGTAATAACGCGACCAGCCATTTCTGTTTTTATTGGTTTTCTTTTTATACTTGTATTATAAAGAATACAAAAAAAGAGGATAAACAACACGACTGAAAGATGACCCGACTTTTCTATGTTCATACTATAAAAAAGGGACAACTAAATGGACACACGTTTTTAGCCTCGATATCAACTGAGTCCCAGATAAGCTGATTCAGTGTAAAATATTTCTTAGTTTACAGATGAAAGCTTTGCCTCTCTCTATGTTATCAGTTTAATAAATTAATCTTACTCAGATTAACCCAGTGTTCACATATCTTGTATTTTACATAAGATAGTTGAGTACACAAGTAAATAAGAATTGCGGTGCATTCAACGTCTAGCAAAAGACTAAGTAATGCTTACATGTTGTGCAACTCTTCACATAGTGGTTTTACGGCTTGTGTGGGTTCTCCTTGTTGCTTTTAGAGTTCCGTTGAACTATACAGACAAAGCACTCAAGCAACATGTACATAATATTTCTTTAAACCTTATGCAATGCATGGCTGTTAAGTGCATGCAATGCATGGCTGTTAAACGTTGAATACGAATAGAGCTAAAGTCCCATAGGATTCGTTTAGGACACCATTATGGCCGCCATTTCATTGTTTTGGGACATCAATATGGCCGCCGTGACATCACATGCAAACACTCAAAGTAAGTTATGCACATGCAGCATTAAACAAAAATAAAAAAATCGGATTAGTTCCTTTGTCAGCTTGGCTTGCATTCAACATCTCCATCCCTGCTTGACTGCATCTTAGCCACTTCCTGTCGAACTAGTTTTTCCTGTTCTAGAATAAGGGCAGGTTTTTGGTACTATGTCAGAAAGAAAAAAAAAAACAGTGTTTTTAATTTAAGAGTTTGTGTCAGTTACTATGAGATTAAATAGTTTCAAATGCAACCTTTCAGTTTTACACTCCCCCCTTGGTGCAGGCATTCTTTGGCCAATGCTGTATTTTTTATCCCTTGGTCCCAAAACGAAACTGTCGTTTTTAAGCTATTTACTCTAGGAGAATCATGCATAACTTCCATTATAATGAAACAACATTTTTGAAGGGTGAAGTTTCAGAGGCACTCACACATTTATCTTAAGTTTCCAAAGTTTGTATAGCCTGCATACTCTGGCAGTACTGTAGTGCCCTCCCACTCAGAAGTGCCTCCACCCTTTTAAATATGACAAGGCATTAAGATTATAATAATAGTAGTCCCAAAATGCCAAGATTAAACTTACTGATACAATAAGAGTATTATTTGCATGTGCTACAGAAATTGCACTCTGTTCTAACTTCAGCTTTGCTCTTTCCATATCAGAAATATTAAATCTTTTGAAGTATCTAAGTGTAAAGAATAAAAGAAATGTATTAATAATTATTAAACAATGTGTTACACACAGCTGTATTATGCAGCTGTTCTTAGACATATGACCTGAAGTAACAATGCCTGTGAGGGAGAGACTCCTTAGCACTTCACTATATTACATTTACCAGACTTGCCTATTAGTTACAAAAGCTCTAAGCCAGAAATTAAAGAGTGTAGCTGAAGGGCAGGCAGACTGCCACCAAAATTCCCCTTTTGATAAAAAAAATATCCCAGATCCTGATGTCTACTTTCTTATAAGAAAGAACTACTGTCAAACCTCCGTGTGTAACCACCACTCACTGGTGACTGGCCACTTGTTGGTTTACTTATCACTTGTGAGCAAATGAACGATGTCTTATATAGTGCACAAATCACATTGTTTCAAGGCGCTTTACATACACTTATGAGGATAAGATCATGTAGCGGCCTCAGGCATCTACTATTGGTCCATTGTTGATCTCATCTCCCGCACCCCACCCATGAACAATGTATGGCACTGAGGGTGGTCATGGAGATGGGACCACCATTTTTACATCCGAGCCATGGAAGGTCTAACCATTTGCAGATGAAAAGGCAAAGGCAGCACATTCGTCCTCAGTTATTTTAAAACCCTGAGTGTTGTTCCAGCTGGGATTCGAACCTGCGACCTCATTCATTTCATTCAAACAAGTATATTCTTATGTAGGAAGACTGTTCCCATCAGGAATCACTTAAAACATATAAAATGTGCATTCAGCAAACAGTCTTTTACCCTGAAGATGACTTAGGGCCTGTTTACATGAGGTAGGGTGACCCTAGGGTGTAGGGCCAACTCTCTTTGTTTTCTTTTCCCTGGAGGTTTTCAAACAGAGTTGGCCCTACACCCTAGGGGCACCCTACCTCATGTAAACAGGGCCTTAATTTGACGAAAACATTTGGTTTTTTCTTTTAACTTTTTTAGCCTTGTAAATAGTATTTTAAATCTTAATTAAAAGTGAATATTATGGACAAATAAGCAATTATTTTTCAATTTGGCTCTCATTTTGGGCTGTCAGTTCTAAACAGTTTGGCTGTAGAATAATGCTAAAAAAATAAATATGAATCCTGTCATTACTTTTTGTTGCTTGTTCTGATAGTGATGGATTCATTGTCCTCATTCACCGTCACACTGTACACATTCAGTGGATATGGAAGATTTCTTATTCGCCACTGGAATGCTTTACTGTTATCCTTTCTTGTGAAAATTGGCTGAAAATTAATAAAAGCAAGCAAAGAAGTTATAGACCTTATTCATAAATGGCAGTTGAGTATTATTCTTTTATATTCATGCTAATTAGCCTACCTAGCCTCGTAAGCATGTGCAAAATTCAAAATAATTTTTGCTCTAAAATGAGGCTGGATAGGCTGATTTGCATGAAAATTGGCCACAATTTATGAACAAGGTCTATTTACCCAGTAAATAAAATGAATTGTTTTAGCTATGTTCCTAAAAGCACCATGCAACATTCTTCTCTGCCATTCCTTTCCACCATCAACTGTTAATATCCTAGCTTAGGTTACTCACACTCTTTCCCAGAAACAAGTTCGCAACATGTATTTCAGACTTCTCTTAAGGCCTCCAAATTAGACAAAAATAGGGCAAATACCATATGTGTGCATTGCACAGAACCTCTACTTTATTAAAGGGGCACTGTCACAAGGATGCATGCACCAGTTTCTTGAATCAAACTTGAAAAGGTCAGCCTGAATTTTTTAAGTTGAAGTGTCAATCTCAAAATGGTGTCAACTAGTGGCTGCTGTCATGATGGAAAATGAATCTCATAAACTTGGGACGGAAAAGGATATTTGAAAATTATTGGGACAGAAAAGAATATTTAAAGAATTTTTAAAGAGAGCCTGGTCCATGCATGTGAATCTGTGACAGTGTTCCTTGAATGATGTGAAAGAACAATGTAGTACATAAATTCACTGCAGGTGCATCATTATACATGAAAAAACTGAAGGACTGGCGCCGGTGTTCAAAAGGTGGATAGCGCTATCCACCGGATAAAACAATCACTATCCAGTGGATAACTTTTCTTTCCTAGGTGCTTTAATTTTGAATAAATTACCTTTAAACATTAGAAATTTAGAATATAGAATTTTATTTAAGCAACATTTGAACAGATTTTTTATGTAATGTAATTATCTTATATTTTACTCTTTTATTAACTCTGTACAGTTTATACTTTTAGGCTCAATATTTTATTTTTTATTTTTACTGTAACAGGACCCATTGATAAGAGTCCTTTTTTTTGCACTGATGGGTTATCCTCAAGCTTTTAGCCAGCAGGGTGTCCAGGCGTCCTATGGACACCCACTTTTTGAACAAATTCATGAAAATTGCATCTAATCCTTTAAAAATTTATGATGAGAAATATCTTCAGGACGCCCACTTTTCATTTTCTGGCTAAAAGCCTGGTTATCCTGATAAAATATTCGCAACATTATTATTATTATTATTATTATTATTACTATTATTATTATTGCACAAAGGATTTTGTTAATACTTATCCGCTGGATAGTGATTTATCCGGTGGATAGCGCTATCCACCAGATAAATCACTATCCAGCGGATAACACAAAGGATTTTGTTAGTACTTAATATCCACTGGATAGTGATTTATCTGGTGGATTAGCACTATCCACCTTTTCAACAACCAGGGCCTGATGTAGTATAGAAGCTCTGATAGTTTAATATAGTTTGTTGAACAAATACCCATAACCTTCAATTTACCAGTTTGTTTACATCACATTACACTCCCAGGCCGAGTGCCACTGACAAATTCCAAGATAGTTGTCAGTAACTTACATTTCCTCTACTCTCCGTTATATTCTCCAAATCCAGGTTAACTGGTCTCATGTCCTCTCCTATCTCAAATTCCCATTTTCCTTCTTTTCCAAGACCAGACTTCTTTTTCCACTTTCTCACTGGATAAAAATAGAGAATATGTTACAGAAAATTAATTTCTTTGCACCTGACTTGTCAGTGATTTTGAATAAATAGCCCCTATCCATCCTCAGGACAACTAAGTTTGCCATATTAAAAAGGGCTGGCGAATTGTTTTTTTTAAAAATATGCACCTTGTAAAATTTCAGTCAAATTTCACGGGTCAAACAGATTCATTTTTTTGAGCAGTTCTCTATGTCTCGGAGTCTGGATTTATGTTTTTACTGATCACAGTCTGACAGTCTCAATCGAAACCTTGGGCTTGCAGGAATCTCCAATTTACCATTCGTCACACCTAATAAATGCCCTGGAGGATTATTTGAAGAAATACAGCAGTACAAGTTGTTCTACTGACCAACTGATCAGTTCTTTAGGAGTAATTTTAGAATACCCGGCCACTTTATATTTCCATATCCCAGAACGTTTTATAGAACAAGGCACATGAAAACAAAACTAAAGGATCCATTCTTATTCAACGAGATGCAAGAAAAAAGTGGCCATGTATTCTATAGTTTAACCGCTCTTTATAACAAGACTAAATAAAGCTATAATCACATAGGTGACAATATCCACTGAAGCAAAACAAATCTCACTGAAGTGCACAGCAAAGAACATATTTTATTTATGCATATATTTCTGTTCACTGACCTAAAAGTTCTCCAGAGGACACGTCATATTCTTCAACCATCTCTGCTCCATCAGGGAAAGTGTAATGTACTTTTCGTCGGCCTAGTAACAGTAGACATCATATCTTACTAGTTAATTTATTGGTCTGACGTGCCTTAAAATAGCTCAAACTAACTATAGCTAAAACACTGTATGAACTCGAGCCACAGAATTTAGGGATAAATCGGGAAATTTAAACTACTAGGGTTGCTTTCTAAGACTTTTCTCCATTGTTCATGTACTTAGTTTTGCATCTTTGAATAAACCTTGTACATTTGCAAGTCTTATTAAGCTAGGCGAACAACAAACAAACGGAACAAACTACGAAACACATTTCGGCACTCATTGCAGGCCAGCATTTTGGTATGAATAGGTGTCAGTGTGGTTTGTACCTCTATAAATGTTATCTATTAATACTCACCATCTTGAACAAGGCTCGTTTTCGTGGCGTTTCGAAGCGTTTCCAACCAAACAAATTTCACATCTGCCGCCGCCATTTTAAATTTTAATCATGAGAAAGATGCCGCTGACCAAACCAACATAAGGCTCAATGAAACCCTGAATGACTCGTAATCCAGTGGGGCCGAGTGCTTAGGGGGCGGAACCCCTGCGATAAGCTCCATTTTCTTTTCGCTTGGTACCCTTTAGCGAGCAACTACATGAGAGCGCTGCTAAAATTGAGCCTGATCGCAGGTAAGGACAGATGCTACCCCATGAAAGGCTGATCAGACAGCTATAAAGGGTATTTTATTGCCCAATATTTCGGTTAGGCAAAACAAACTTTCAACAGGGCTCAGGAGATGAGTAAAAATGAATGGCGTCTCTGTCAGAGTTAATGAGTTCAAGGCGAATGAGTTCTATGTCGTTGATTGAATGGCCAGGACAGGTGACAACTTTTTCTCTACAAACAAACAACAACGAATACTCATATATATGATACAGTGCTGCAGATGCAAAGTACAATACATAGGAGAGACTACACCAAAAGATGTACACCTTTTTCTCTACAAACGAACAGGGGAGAGGGGGTGGGTTAAAATGTTAGTAACTGAGTTTTTTTTTTTTTTTGCCCTGTGGGATTTTTTTTGCAAGATAGGCTGAAGGGGAGGGGGGACTGAACCCCTGCCCTGGATCCATCCGACCACTGTAATTATTTATAGCCTCCATTGGCATTCTAGAGGCGAGCAAAACCATGATGAGAGAAACAAGACCTAAGAAGTTCCTGTTTTGAGTTTTCCATGTTTATTTAATCTATATTCTATTCTTTCTATATTCAATTCTACATTCCGGCAAAACATGGGACATTGATACACCTTTCAAAATGGTGGAACAACTCTAAACAAATAACTATTCTTGGTTTTCACAAGACGTTAAGTATATGTCCTACAAAGCTGTTTCTAACATGGCATGTGGATACCAGTGTTATAATCTTTCACAAAAAGTTTCAGGTTTTAACGATGTTTTGTTTCCAATTTATAAAGGTTTTAAATGTGTCACGCAATTCGTCACGCTATTTCAGATAAGCTGTGAAAATAAACAAAATTGAACCAGTTGAAAGTTATTTTTGAATTATAGATTCTTCAATATTTTGTGATTTGATTTTTGGTGTTATTAAGACTTTGAATTTTTGGCCACCATGTTGGTGTCCCTAAGTGGGATACCAAGATGGCCACTCCGACCATACATTTATTACTAAAAATGTCTTACTCATTTGCCTATAACTCTTGAACGAAATGCTTTTGCGCTTCAAAATTTGGCTCAGACGTGTAGTTTCAAACTCTCTACAATACCATAAACATTTTGGGATCGAAATCTGCTGTTTAATGCTTCTGAATTTTGATATGACATAAGTGAAAACCAAGAATATTAGGCTAAGTAATATCCTTTGGGAGTTTGATGAAGGATGCAAAGGATTAATTTTAAATTTAAGCAATCTCCTTATGTATCATTTTACACTTTGAGCTCATCAGGGTTTTGTTCTGTGTTTCTCAGCTCTCTTTTCACATGCCATCTGTGCTTCTTTGACACCAGATGTCTCTTCCAATTCTCTTCCCCAAGAATGACACGATTATCGCAGACCTCACACACATGCCTTGTATGTCTATCATCTTGGATGACCACCCTAGGAAGAGGTTCAGTCAGGGGTTTTTCATCTTTCATTAACTTATCTAAAATATCTAATGCATTTTTAAGAACATTGTTCTCCCAGTTCTCAAGATCAGTTGCATTGAGTCCATACACATCAGGTGCGGAGGTTTGTGGTCTTGCTAAAAAGCGGTTTGTCACCCAAGTTATCTGCTTCTTAGCATATCTGCGCGTGACAGTTTTCATATTTTCAACACATGCTGAAAAAACTGCTTTGTCTTCCTTAGAAGCATAACACTCATCAAAATTCTTTCCTTCCTGCTTGACCAGAAAATCATGGAATTCTTTGAAACCAATGGACTGAAAAATTCCTTCAGTGTACTTTGTTTTAGCTTCCCTTTTTTCTAAAATATGGTTATACTCCCTGTGGAAATCTAGGAGCTCATCAACCAAACCTCTTTCCAACATTTCATCAACTCGCTTATCTAATCTGTCATTCAGGACATCTCGCTGACACTGCAGCCAAAAGACGTATATGTGTTCATATCTTAAGGGTCCACCATAAGCGCTACCTCCTAGCCTTTGCTGCTGTTCCTGCAAAATCTGACTGTGTTGTTTACCATGTTGTTCATATACCTGTAGACTGCGTGCGATTTTCCGGGAATCACTTGGGTGGAGACGATCAGCCATGATTGGATCAACCTTCCTGAGCTTTTCATAGAGATTTTTGTGTTCTTCATGTTGTCTCTCTGACCCGTCATTGTCAATTCCTACCAGCCCATCACCAGATTGGCTTGAGGTTATGTTTTCTGCATCTCCAAGAAAATCTTCAGGGTTTGTCTTTGAATTTAAGTCTCCATTTTTGTTTTTTGCCACCTCCTGACACGGTATTTCATCACAATGGCTTGATCTGTTGCCCTCCTTGCAGTGAAGCCTTCCTTCTTCATCAGCCACCTCAAAAGAAGATGCATTTTCTGAACTTTGAATCTGCTTTCGTTTTTTGATGGCTCTAGCTGGGCCCTCTGATTCTTCATCACTGCTATTTGAACTATTACAACTAGTACCAGCTCGGTTGCTCTCATCGTCAACCAGCATATCCCACAAAACGGATTCAATATAATAGTTTGTGCCTCCAACCACTATAGGAATTTTCCCTCTCTTTTTAATGTCCTCAATCAATGGTACGGCCATGTTTCTAAATTCTACCACTGAAAACTCCTTCAACGGCGACACAAAATCGATCAAATGATGTGGACACTCGGATAGCTCCTCGGCGGTTACTTTGTTCGTTATAATGTCCAATCCTTTGTAAACTTGCATAGAGTCAGCGCTAAGAATTTCTCCACCGATTCGTTTACCTATTTCGATGGCCAGTTTGGATTTCCCAGTACCCGTGGATCCAAGAATTACCACGAGAGGCAACCGACGAAGATTGCTCATGCTGGCCGCCATTTTGTGTTGGAAGGAAGGGTCTGGAACTAGTAGTCCTAGGAGAATCACAGGTCACCCAAGGTCAAGTTTAAGTCGTTGCTGGGTATTTCAACAAATTTTAATTTTTCAAGATTTTCAAATACCGTCGTAAATCCCGGTTATGATCCCAGGGGCACCCAACGAACAATCTTTGGTAAAATGCATTAGTTTACTCAAATAAATTAGAATAAATGTTATAAAAGCATTTCCGAGTGTCCTTCTACACTGCTGGGAAAAATATATCTGTTACTAGCTTTTTCCCAGCATAAGACATAGGGAAATTCCCAGTCAGCTGGATAAAAAAATTGTCTGTTTCCAAACGAATAAATAAAAAAAACAATAATAATAAGTTACCAAAAGGGGCTTGGGAACTAATGAAACATCAATGGCAAACTATTTGAAGCTTTTTGTTTATTTTTCAGTGTACATGTACTGCCGTCTCGAACTTAAACTCCTGTTCGGGTGTCTCTAAGGCTATGTCTACACTATACCGGATAGCTCTTGCGCCGGCACGAAAACCATACCGGATAGGCCTTTCGTTCACACTTGAAACGCTAGTTTCGGAACGATTTTTGTTCCGGAGCGCCGCTGCGACGCGGCGCTCGTTAAAGTGACTCGTCACATATCGGATAGATTCTCGTGCCACTCTCTGGGGCAGTGTGAACTGGCAATCGAACCGAACCGTAGCGGAAGTCAACAACTAGGAGCGAGGATTGAAACCCACTGAAAAAGAAGTAAATATCCAGTTCTGGGCCTGGTTCTGGGTCGAATATGTTCACACCACGCCGGAGTATTTTTCCTGTCGACATGATAAGCTATCCGGTATAGTGTAGACAGTTTGAACCCAGGAGTATCAGTTGTTATTGTTGACATTGACTGACGTTTCGGCATCCTGCGCGGAAGTCATCTTCCTAGTCATTAATAAGCCCAAAGCTAAATGGGCTTAGTCCCTTGAGACCCTAATAGGGCGTTCTGTTGTGTGCATAATTTATGTATGGGACAGCCATGGATTCTTTCAGGCTTCATGGGATGCGGTGAGAATGCGGCTGGTCACCTATTTATTGTTTATCTCTGGGCAGATTCAATGAAGACATTGTTGAATTTCAAATGGAAAATAGGAAAATGGTTAAGCAATTTGGTGGAAAACGAAAGAATCGAGTTTAATCCGCTCCATCGATTTCTCTTATTAAAGGAGCCTGTTCATAGGCTAATTAGAATGCGTGTGAAGACACCTCTTTAGAATGCTTTGTTGTTGTGGTATTATGATGTAAATGAATAACTCAGATGGGAAATGAGCATATCATGCAACGCTGGAACCGAACCAAGCTTAACAGATTTATTTGCATGAAAAACTATCGCTTTCGTATACCGGTTGGTATGAGGGAAATCCTTCTTTGGAAAACAACAACGCTTCTCAAGGTATGAGCTTTCCTTTTTTTTGCAAGTAAGAATATGTACACAGCGAACGAAGTTACAGGAAGTTATAGACATATTCACGCGGCAAGCGGCCAGCTACGCAGGCAAAACGAAGTTAATTTGTGTCTCAATATTTCATTGCCTGACAAAGTGCCAATTTGCGTGCTCGATTTATAACTTGCTACGTGAATATTGATTTACAGATGTTTCTCTGCCCTGTGAATGGGTCCGGTCATAATTCGACCATCACTGATCACAAACTACTCGTTCCTCTGAGCACGCATGCAAGCTCCCAACTGCCAGTTCTGAATACTTTAAATATTCTTTTTACCCCAGAACACTCCTTGCTTGGAATCAGCTCCCTTGGGACATTGCAAAAATCTCTGACACTCTTCAAGGAAGCAATCTCTATTTTTATTAGTTTCTTCTCTAGTGCAATACTTAGTTAGACAGTTAGCGAGTTCAGTAATTCAAATGGTAAATAAATAAATAAATAAATAAATAAATAAATTGCTTTATAATAATTGCTCTGTAAAAGGTTTGTTCTACAATACACATACGGTATTTACACTAAATTCGGAGCGATTTCAGAATACCCGGCCTCGATCGGCCGGTAGATCGGCCACGTATTTATTTTTTCTGAACGTTTTATCATATGCATATGAAAACAAAAGAATCTATTTTTATTCAACGGGTGCAGCTAAGTGGCCGGGTATTCTACAGTTTATCCTTAATCCTTTGCTAAATGCTCATTCAATTGAGCGAACACTCAAATGGTAAATAAATAAATAAATAAATAAATAAATATTAAACAATAAAGAAAGAAAGAAAGAAATTGCTTTTTAAGAATTGCTCTGTAAAAGGTTTGTTCTACAATATACATACGGTATTTTCACTAAATTCGGAGCGATTTTAGAATACCCGGCCGCGATCGGCCACGTATTTATTTTTTCTGAACGTTTTATGGTATCATATGCATATGAAAAAAGGATCCATTTTTATTCCCAATGGGATGCAAATAAGTGGCCGGGTATTCTACAGTTTATTAGCCTTAAATCCTTTGCCGAGACCAAACCGAGGCCAAGTGCAAAACCATTCATATGGATATATATAAGTTTTATTTGCATGTGAAAGAAAACTCATTTTCATATAAAGAATGGTTTTGCACTTGGCCTCGGATTGAAAAGGAGGCTAAGAGCAACTCGGAAATGGCCTATTGTAACTGTATGTGTGAGTTCTGGACCGCATGACGTCCTAGAACTGAGAAAATTGAGAAACCACGAGTTTCAACTGTTTCAACTGTTTATTAATTATTACAGATTTTACAGAATTTACAGAAAGCAATATCCACTGCCCGCAGTTAGCAAGTTAGCTAGGCGAGGCGAGCAGTGGTTACACGTATGTAATACATATACAGATAGATCACAAAAAAAGACTAGAGAAAAAGAATAGTTAAATAAAATTCTTGAAGTGGTAAAGACGTTAAACTTATTCTCCAGTACAGTTTCCTTGACGAGAATAAATTGATATTAAGCAGGGGCGTAGCTACCTGTACGCACGTACGAACATGCGTACCTGAAAAAGTCGGAAAAAAGAAAGATTTGGGACTTAAGGGTGGAGGGAGGAGGTAGGGGGAGTGTTTGAAAACAGTGATTGTGGGTACCTCTGAAAAAGTCCTGGCTACACCACTGTTAAGAGGTGACGTGATTTTTCCTGTGTATATCGCTTTACAGGTTATATAAAATAAAAGAAAAAAGAGAAAGAGCAGCATGTATAAATGAAAGAAGGTGGAGGTATTTGCATGGTTTTCTATTTAGACTTGGTGTTACTGTGTTATAAAGTGAGAGGAAAAGAGAGGAATTTTCTATTTTTGGCAAATTATTGCGCATTTTGCATACCCAGATAAAGAATCTGGCAACCAAGAGATAGACGTTTTGATGCTTACGATACAAATCGTCTGGTTTAACCCCAATACTAAAGATGGCGATAAATTGAGTGTATTTGAAACTTCTGTGCGATTAACTAACCATTGTTTAAAGTCTTGCCAGAAAAGAGTGGTTTCGCTACAAGTCCAGAAAAGATGAATCAGAGTCCCTTCTCGTTTTGGCAAAAAGTGCACTGCTCGTTATCCTTTATGTTTATTTTGGTTGAAAAAGTATTGGTCGCTAATCTCCTGTGTAAGTAATTTTGAAGTTCTTGTGCACAAGAACGAAATTCTGTAAACTACCTTCCAATGAATACTTTCGTCGTTTTCAAGCGTGCAATCCGCGGTCCATTTCCTCCGGCTGTCAATGGGGCTCTTCTATTTTTTGTTAACTAGGAGATTTTGGTTGAGAAGTTAAGTGGTACCGGGTTGCGTTTAATTTCGTGGACGAGCTTTATTAACGAGTGGAAGGTTGACAGAGAGTTATGTTACAGGCCGGGTTGTAAGAGATCTTAATCTTTTGGTCCTACTGTAACTAGTACAGGCCGCCATTTTATTACCTGGATAGCGGCGTGTGGATTTCGCACACAGATTTCCACAATCGCTTCATGTCCTTCATCCGTTCCGATTGAATTTAGTTCTGCTGGGATCCTGCTAGTCCAAGTGAATGCCTCATTGATATTGACATGATTCGTCGCAATTAGGCTCAGAAAAGTTTGAAAGTCAATTAGCAAATCGATTATTTTATTTCTGTGTAATATCTGTATCATTTACCTCTGAAAAAACCCTTTTTGGGGACTTGGTGAATAATGTATATATGTAAATACACTGTAGATTAGTACACCTTATTTATAATACCTTTTATTACTTCTACCTTACTTCATCTTTAGTTGGTCAGATTGAAATTCGTTTAGACCATTCGTTTTGTTTAGTACAACGTCTAAATCTCGTTCAAAAACAGTAAAACTACCGGTCCTTAGAGATGATTAGAGATGTGGCCTGCAAAATATTCAGGGCCTAATGCATCAGTAGAATCATATAAGTTTTTTCGAACTGATCAGTCAAAATTGCATCAACAGTGACCATTTGTTCAGTTCATATATGATTTGTTTTATAGATACATCAGTACAATTATTCTGTTGCTGAGATCAACAACGATAAAATGAAAATTTATAGTGAAATCTTCCAAAATCAGTGAATTCCAATCAGTAATTTGTTTGGACAGGAAAGCCAAACTGATAGCTAGTCTATGGCATTGTGGGTATATAAGAGTTTTCGAATATTCAGTTTTGGGAATAATACAATACAATACAATACTTTATTTTCACATTTCCATGACATTTTTGTTACAAGAAAATATATATCTAGCTAAACTAAAATTACTAAAACAATAGGACGAATAACTAAATATAAATAACATTTGAGGAAATGCCTAGCGTCTAAGTTAACCATACAGTTTTCTAGTTAGACACTAGAATAATAAAAATAAAAATAAGAAAAATAAAAATGTTGCAGTTCTTGTGTTATAGTTTTAGCAGCACCCAGACAAG
Organism: Cladopsammia gracilis; assembly: GCA_022457155.1. NCBI lineage: Eukaryota > Metazoa > Cnidaria > Anthozoa > Scleractinia > Dendrophylliidae > Cladopsammia > Cladopsammia gracilis. The sequence continues at coordinate 2,003,476 of JAJGOT010000012.1, read as the reverse complement.
AATAGCAATCAAACATCCCACTGTCCGCATTAAACTTTGTAAGCTAAGCTTAAGAAAATTCACCTTTTTTGCAACAATAACAAAAAACTGACCATGTTTGTGACTTTATTTTTCAGTCATGAACAGTTGTTCCAAAGTGTGCGACAACTTAACACGGAGGAAGCCCGAAGAGAACTGGTTCTCAGAGAGCCCCCTTAAAAGATGTCTCAACACTTTAGATCTCACCTCCATAGGGGTGGGCACAGTAGTCGGTGCAGGGCTGTATGTAGTCACAGGGGAGTTGGCGCGTGACGTTGCAGGACCCGCCATTATCATCTCCTTCTTCATTGCAGGAATAGCCGCCCTATGCTCTGGGATTTGCTACGCGGAGTTTGGCTGCCGTATACCAAAGGCTGGCTCCGCTTATGTCTACTCCTGTGTGGCTGTTGGAGAGTTCTGGGCTTTCGTTGTTGGTTGGAATATGATTCTAGAATATCTCATCGCGGCTGCAAGTCTGGCACGAGCGTGCAGTGAGTACATCAACTCCTTTGCGCAAGGCTACATATACAAGTTCTTTATGGAGGACATCGCCACATGGAATGTTCCAGCCCTAGGAGGCTTTCCCGATTTCTTAGCCATTGCTTTGGCCTTGATAATTGCAATCATTGCCTCGCTCGGTGCGCGCAAGTCATCTCTGTTCAACAAAGTCATGACTTTAATAAACCTTTCTGTCATTATCTTCGTCATTTGCGCTGGATTATACTTTGTCGATGTAAAGAACTGGCAATCCGAATTTGCGCCTTACGGATTGGATGGAGTTCTGACAGCTGCTGGGAGTTGCTTTTATGCTTTTGTGGGGTTTGACGTCATAGGTACGGCAAGTGAAGAAGCTGTAAATCCCAAACGATCAGTGCCATTGTCAATTATCTTGACCCTTGTGATCAGTTTCTGCGCTTATTTTGGAGTCGCCACAGTTCTCACGCTCATGTTGTCTTATGATCAGCTCAGCTGGTTCGCTCCTCTGGCTGAGGTCTTTGCCCAACGTGGATTCAGCGGTGCAAAGTACGTGGTAGCAACTGGTGGATTATGCGCAACTATGAGTACACTGCTGACCAACATGTTTGCGGCTCCACGTGTGGTGTACTCTATGGCATCTGATGGGTTGCTGTTTAACTGGTTTGCGCATGTCAATGACAAGACGAAAGTTCCGGTTCGAGCAACTTTGGTTATTGGAGTTTTGATCGCATTATTGGCATTACTTCTGGACATAAAACAGTTGGTAAGTTTACTCCTATTTAGAATTTACGCCATTTTTTAGAAATATCGATGTGAGATTTATTTTACCCAGCCCTCTATCAGCTCTAGCTCTTTCTTCGCAGCTCAAAGACTCAACAATGTTTTGTATGTAGAAGGAGAGAATCCGCTTAGCGAAGTGATTCCAGGCCCAACAAATAATCTCGCTCAGCGGATTTCCCCTAACGACCAACAAAATCTTTGCTGGGAAATACGGGGCGGGGGGGGGGGGGGAGGGTGGGGTGGGAAGGGGGGAAGGAGGACATGTTCCACCCTTGTCCCTAGTTGTCCTTGACACGTAATCGAATGTGACGTAACGTTATCGTCATGTGACGTCACTTGCCATGCCTATCAAGTACAGATGACATCAGGAGCCTGATGACATGCCAATGTAAACGTTTTTCATTACAACACCGTGCACCATTCAGCGGCTTAATCACGCGCGATCAGGCCCAGTTTTAGTAGCGCTCTTATTTCCTCTTATGTGTCCGCTAGCTTCGCGTTTCTCGAGGAAAGCAAAAATTAAATAGAGGATAATAAATAATAAATAAATAATAGTAATAATAAATGGTTTATTCTTACACATTATCGCACACGAAATGTGAATTACTATATGTATTACAAGAGAAATATATAAAATAGAAATTAAAAAAACTACGGTAAAAATAGAATTTCTACACAAGATTAAGAAACTACTTGTATTTAAAACTTCTAAGCTAAATAGTATAAATAAATTTATTTACAATAAATAAGAGTAATGCGCCATTGCAGGGGAAAATGATCGTCTAAGCGTTCAGTACGGCATTCGGTATTGCGCAAGTTGTAACAATGCGTCTGAGTCCTGGTCTAGGCAGGAAGTGGAATAGCTGACAGCCAAGGATACGAATATTATCCATGGTCCTGTCACACAGTGCCGCACACCTTGAGGTAGTTTAGTAAGCTGGACGGCTTCATCATAACAAACCAAGGTTACGCCTTGGTTTTAATAACACCCGGGACTTTTGATTTTTAGGTTGAGATGTTGTCCATTGGCACACTTGTAGCTTACACAATGGTAGCAATTTCTGTACTCGTGACTCGTTACACACCTGGAGTTCAAAGCATCACATTGGACGAACGCAAGGAGAAAACCAACAAATGGCTACAAAAGGTCTGCTGTCGCCCAGGAGAAACCGAAGGGAAAGATGAGAGTGTTCCAGAGATCAGCTATCAACAGGTCCAGAGCAACGGTGAATCATCAAGGAGCACAAAGCAACCAGACGACGAAACGAGCTTTCGTGCTCGCGTTGGTGCATTTATGCTGACTTTATCCATAACAGCATTCACAATTTCCCTTACTCAAACTCGTCCACACTTAAGTCGAGGAGAGAGCTGGGCGATTCTTCTTTGCTGTATTTTTGGCTTAATGATTATCACCTCTTTGATGTTTATCATCCAGCAGCCAAAAAATTCCGCCGCATTCCCGTTCATGGTCCCAGGAGTCCCAATCATTCCTGCTATAACAATATTTTTCAATGTTCTGCTGCTGGTGATGCTGAATCATTGGACATACATCAGATTCAGCGTAGTGGATGGTTTTAGGTAAGTTGGTGTTACTTTATTTTCCGCAATACAATTTTGTGTTATTTTGTTTTGAGTATTTAAAAACGATACGGTTGGAAATCAATAGGCCATTTCCGAGTTACGTTATGCCTCGTTGTCAAAGCGAGGCTAGGTGCACAACCTTTCATATGAAAATGAGTTTTTATTCAAATGCAAATAAAACTCATTTTCATATGAAAGGTTGTGCACCTAGCCTCGCTTTGACGAGGCATAACGTAACTCGGAAATGGCCTATTTGGGCCAACAAAAGCACATATTTGTGCTTAGTGGATTTGGTGGCATGGATGATGATGATGATGATGATTATTATTTTGTTGATGATGGTGATGATTAATTAATAACAATTTTCATGTGTTTTGTTTTCTAGGTCTCCTTGTGTATTGTTGCTATGGTTACAGTCACAGTGTAGAAGCTGTTAGACCAAGTGCAAGTTCAGAAACGCAGATGATCCTTTCGGAGACGCCAGATTTTGGTAACGAAATTGAAGAATATCCATCGGCTTCTTAAAGAAGTGTTTATGAAATAGTCGACACGCATAGAAAAAAAACATTAGGCCGAAACATGTTTTTCACTTCAGTATTTTTGGTAGCGTTTTAAATCATTTACTTGTTTTACCTATTTATCTTCGACGATTTTTTGTTATCTGTAAACTGGGAAGTAGATAGATATATAGTTTTTCACTCACTGGCATCCATTCATCAGGCAGTGCATTGCGCGAATTATGGTCGAAGGTGTAACAAACTGAATAAAGGTTTTCCTCTGTGTTCAAAAGAAGTATATGGGCTGTGTTCAGACTCGTTTTTCAGCCGTATTCAAATAAAGGTGAGGCAACGATGTCTATAGGCATGGGCCGTGCCGTTGAGCTCGTAAAATCAAACTCGTTTTTACATAGATAGATAGTTTATTTATATAAAACGTCGCAGCCAATAGGCTACATCCATACATCCATCACTCTTTTCAATTCAGTCATTGCTTATTACAGTACAGTTCAGAAGGAAAAATGAATTTCTCCAATGGGAACCGCACTAAATGGTAAAAACACTGACAAATCACGGAATAGAAATATAACTCAAGAATGAAGACAGATTCTTCGAAAACACTTTAATAGACTATGCAAGTGATAAAAATCTATATTTAATTAGGTTAAAAACTAAGCGACTGCCAACAGTGATAATAAACGTGTATCTACATATCACTACAAACTCCGGGGTACAAACGAAACGAATGATGGAGATTTCACACAATTTCCCCACTATATAAAACAATATGAGAAGTATAAACACTCAGTTTTAATACTAGTTAAGTAAAAATTCACGAATTCACTATAATACTATTTTGGATGAAGAAAAATGTGAGGTCATTTGTCTGCAAAGAGTTGAAACCACCAAACTGGGCCCATTTCATTTTCCATTGAATAAGAGTATACTTTTAGTAGTCAATTCACCTGTTAGAAAGAGCCGAATATCACGAAAGCCTGCCATTGTGAAAAGAGGGGTAAATGCAAACAAGAACTGTGAGCCGGATTAGCGCAAGTTTCAACTACATTTTCTTTCAAAATGCCTTTGTCCGTCTTGTTTTCCACAAAAAGCGGTTCTTGGAAGCGCAATAACTCTTATTTAATTTATCTGTATCATTGAACACGCGCTCTCTTATCACCGCCCGGAATATCATCCTCCCCCTTTCGTTTTCTCGACTGAGAGGAAACAGGTCTGTCCGGTTCAGCTGGTTTAGCCAGTTCAGGAAGCATGTATTTCTGAGGGGGAGGGGGTGGTTCTTGCATCAGGTATTCAGCGATGTAGTCCGGTTTCAAGCACCAAACATTATCTTCCTGCAACAAGTTCAGGTCCGATACTTCAACTTTTGTTTTGGATAAATCTGAAAAGAAATAAATGGTTAATACGTTTTCCCCGTACCTGCAGAAATAAATAAAACAATACATCTTTAAAACGTCAATGAAAGTTTAACTCAAGAAAGTTTAACTCAAACATTTTTGCCGAAAACAATGCAAAGAAGAATGTTCTAATTACAGTAATAGTAATTCACTTTAGAGCAGTTTTCAATTGAGTGTCGAAAGTAATTTCGTGATTGCTTTGCTTTTGCAATGCTACGCTTTGTGATTGGCTAAAAAATCTCGCGCCACTTTATCAACCAATCATAAGTAAGACCACTGGAAACCAATCGTGACTTACCGGCACGCGTTTTCCCGCGCTTGGCGCCGGCTACATGCATTTCCTTCGAGTTTTGATTGGTTCATTGGATTGTCTGCGTCTGTTGTGATTGGTTAGAGTGATTACTTCAGTTTTGGTTTAAAGGACTATTTCTGTTGCTGTTCAACAGCCGAGCCAAGTGCCGTTTGTTTTGCATTTTTCCCAAGAGAAAACTTGAGCAAAATATGACCTTAGGTCAAAATACTAACCCAGAAATGCGTGAGTAAAGTCCGATGTGTTTTTGAAAGGCGGCCTGCATCCGGACACTTTAGCTCCTCCGGCTTCTAACAAACGTTTGAATCCTGGCTGACGTGACTTGTCCACGCACAGGAGAACCATCCAGCCACTGAATGCACCACAGGAATACTCACTTTGACCGGTCACTGAGGCAGCCTGCAGGTCGAGTAAAAATGATGATAACTCAAATGATTAAGTATCGCTCAATCCCAATTAAAAAGTCCTTTATACAAGAAAATCCCAACGATTACTGTGTGGTGTATGCGTAAAGATGTTGTGAGATAAGTCACGAACGCAACTGTTTGGCGTAAACGCTTGTTAAACAGTAGTTTTCATCCCTCAAACTGACGTTGGACACGTTATGAGGTTTACACAATGTGGTATTCTTCCTCGTATATTGCTGTTGCACACGAGAACAGAACCCATTTATTTGGGAGAGAACTGAGAGAAAAGAGCTCCGTGTGAAATACGTTTTTCTTCGCGTAATTTTAAGTTAAAGAGAAAACTCAGTTTGAGATATTGAAACGATTTTCCTTACTGCTCTTTCTTCACGAAGTCTAAGCCTCCAGCGTTGAGCCGCAGCGGCAAGTTTATTGAAGAGTTCTCCAGGGACATCCTGTCCCCATTCATGTGAAGCTTCATCCACAAAGAAGCCCGCCTCCCGACTCGCTTCCAAATACGACTTGTGCAGTACCCACTTCCCAGCAGCCACTGCTGCCAGGTACTTCTCGTTCCTTTCAATCAAAAATATATAATTAGGCATTTGTATCTACAGTTACTGTATTAGTGTCCAAACTTTGCGTTCAAATATTTTAATAGCTTTGTCTACCTGTCTTAAATAATAACCTACTTTAATGTAGTTTAATGTAATTTGACAGAGTTAACAACAAAGAGCGTCAGTGATTCCTGTAGCCAGCGGTATCTAAATGTGCGTATGTGCCAGGATTCCATGTGCTCTCGGACTCAATAGCATTCTCGAAGCGTAGACTTTGCGGTTATTTAAGGTGTTTTAGTGCCTTGTAAGCCTCTGTTCCCCTCACCCTCCCCTCCCTTCTCTGCCTTTACCACTGTACCATCATTGTGACGGGTGGCGTGGGGGCTCATTCCTTGCCTTTTATTCACCCACCTATTTGGTTTGCCAACTACAACGTGCGTGCAATCAGGATTGAAGTAAACAGTGTCAAAGACTTGGCCTCCAAGCTGCTCAATCAACGCCGAGTAACCAATCTTCTCCTGAGGGGTCATGACTGACAGCTGAAACTTGGGTGGGGTTAGAGCACGTGTTTCTGTTTGATCGAGAGTTGTTCCATCCAGCAAGTTGACAGGTGGTGGTTTTAGTGTATCCTTGATTTGAAGGCCGATAGGCTGTGCAGCAGGTGTGGAGCTGGAGATGGGTGAGGGTGGCTCAGATCTGATTGTTGTACTCAGCTGTCTTATATGACGCTCAACAGTGGTGTTGTCGTATGAGACCACCGTCACTCCTGTGGTTATTGAATCTTTTGAGGTGGTTGCTTGCCCATTCTGAACAAAATATAAAAAACAGCGTATACATGTATGTTGCAGGTAAAATCCGTTCTCAGGTTGACTCATTATTCAATATAGGCTGTTTAATCTAGGTAAGCTTACCCTAACCCTAGCACAAAGCTGACCGTCACCCCACTGGCTACATGTATCTTTGTGCAAAGAGTGATGGTCAGCTTGTGTTAGAGTTAGGGTTAGCTCACTTAGATTTAATACTGGGTGCACAATGAACCTACACTGATAACTGATTTAACCTGAGACAGGATTTTACCTGCGACAGATTGACGACGACGACGACGACGATAAATACATTTCTATAGCGCCTTTTCTCGGCGATTCAAGGGCGCTAATTACATTCAAAATACTGAATGAAATACTAAATGAAAGTCATTAAGCAGCGCTTTCCTCTGACGCTGTTTATTACGATATAAAAGGGGCTTTTAGTAAGTAAGTAATAACTTTATTTATGCGTCAAAAGTCATCTAGCAGAGGGAAAACCCTCCACTAATAGGGGACACCTAACTACACTTTTGAGTCTGAATGAAATCCTAATGGTTAAAGTGTGACTAATGAAACGAAAGCTATTGAGTGGTACTTCCTCTAGGGCTGTTTGTTTACCATTTTTCTCAAGAGCAATCTTCCGTGTGTTATGTTAGATGTACCTACCGTGTGTGTGATGTTATTTCGCCCTCTCTCCTCCTCATCCTCCTCTGTGGTGAAGTCTGGACTTGGACTGCAACCTCTCTTGAGTTGTGCCATTATCTTTTCACGTTCCATCCTTCCTGCGGGATCATCATACGTTATTGTATCACTTTGTGAGTGCTCGCTTTCATCTGTTGCCATGAAACGTGATTTGATTCTTGACGACGACTTGTTACCGTCAACATCAGAAGTCTTCAGAAAAGAAACAAAATCAAATGTAGCTGGACACACTTTACAACATCGCACACAACTTTTGCGATCAAGGCAGCCCCACAATGCATGATTTAGTGTCTTATTTAATGCATCAACACTGCTGACGAGAGTGTTAACGGACACAAGGAGTATTTGACGATGGATGTAAAACAATTTCACAGATGGTGCATGGACACACATACACACAACGAGATTGTTGTGTGAAGTGCCGAAGTAGTTCATCCCGATTTTACTACAGAGTTTGTTCGCGCGATGTTGCATGCAACAAATTCCGGAGTGGATGCATGGTGCAATTCTAAACTTGCATGCCATATTGCAAACAATGTTGTAAAATTCATTAATAATTCATAAGGGTACTAACAAATAGAAATGAGCCATTCCAATCACATGATTACCCTGTATAGGCCGATACAATCTTGATACAACTCACGAGTGGTTGTATCTAATTTGCATTCCAGATACAACTCACTAGTGGTTGTATCTAATTTACATGTGAATGTGAATTTCACAAGTTGTTTATTACATTCACGTCCGTGTTGTATCGGCACTATACATTCACTCAGGCCGATACAACACTCCCGCTCATGTAGTAAACATTACTTGCATTGTGTATCTGGCCGGGCTTTAACTTTATATCATCAATGCACGTTAAGGATTTGGAAGATGACTGTTGTGTTAAACAAAATATTCCTTCCACGCACCTTAGAACGTAACCTCAGCCTTGATGACGTCCGTCTTGTCGCCAATGACATGTTGGCAGATGTTCCATTTCCTGAAGCATTGTGGGATACGTTGCTAGAATTATTGGATGATGTATTCCGGCGGCTTCTTCGCCTTCCCTTTCCCTGTTAAGAAAACAACATATACATATAATTAACACTGTACTATGTATAAACAAAAGAAACAGTCTCATGAGAGGTTGTTTCCAAAACATGTTTTTAGAAAAAAACTATAAGAGTCTTTTGGACCATAGTTAATTAAGGGACTGGTTATGAAACCTTGCAGACTTCAATGGCAATAACAAAGGAGCTACAATTTATGTTGAAGTGTTCTTGAGCGTGGACATCTTTTGTTTTTCGATCACGCGCTATGACTGAATAACAATGTCAACATTACTATTGGTCAGTTGTTTGAACAAAAGTTCAACATCTATTATGGTTGATGGGTTGTTCATGGTCAAGGCCGAAAAACAATAATTTCTCAAGTTTCATAACCACTGTGCTTTACTAACTATGTTTGGACCCATACCAACATAAATTTTATCAAGCTTTTCACTCTTGAAGCCCCAGATAATGAATTATGCAGGCCTGTTATGAGTGAGTAGATCAAAGGAATGAGTAGCTTTATCAAAAGCCCTGGCGATTGGCACTGTTGTGATATGAATCCAAATTTTCTCTGCTTTTCAGACATAATGCGTATTTTTACCTTAGTAGCATCCATGATTGCCTCCAACTGTCTCTTAAAGTCCTCCCTGGCTTCCAAAGACTCCAGTGTGGCAGCGCCTATTTGAGGATCATGTTGGTCCACTTCTGCAGTACACTCTGCCACACCCTGTTCATCCACAGCTTGTTCTTCATTCTGCTGATTCTCTGTCGATTGGTCACTAGTCTTACTGGGTTTTTCTGAGACATTTGGATCACTCCTCTTCGTGGGTGACCTTCCTTTCTTCTGAGGTGACATTTCCTGTTCCACTGTTCCCTGAAGTTTTCAATTCATGATTATTTTTAGCCTCCAAATGGTTGGGTAGTACTATTTTAACTCCATTAACCAATGGCCACCTAATTGTAGCTACATGTATGTCATTACAGGGGCTGAGATCAAAAGATTGGTCTAACTTATTAAGCCCTGAACTGGTCAGCTATTCATTTTGCAAATGCAACTAAATGGTACACAGAAAAAAGGATAACATGATAATAACAGTCATGATAACAGCATAAAAATGCTCAAAAAAGGCTATATTGAATTAATATGGGTTATGTTCTTATTTTTTGTTCCAATCATGGGAGGGTGGGAGGAAAACTTAGATGAGTCAGCACCAAAGCCCTAGAAAGAATGAACAGGCATAGGATAATAAGAAGGGCGGGGGGGGGGGGGGGGGGGAGGGGACATGTGCTATAAAGCGTGTGAATAGCTGCCTGGAACCTTTGTTAAGATACTTTAATTGCAAGGTTTGATTACATTGGGCTTTGCTTATGAAAGAAGGATATATTGAAGTACATAAGAAGCCCTTGCGGATTATACTGCTTGGACCTTGTTTACAATATTCTATAAACTACAAATATTCCTTATAATTGGCAAGGATTGTGTGACAGAACATAAATAAATGCCACAGGCCCCAAGTGTATACATGTAGCTTTCTGTGTCTGATTGTCTCAAGGTTTATTAACAGCAGTTTAGTAGACCTCCATCAGTCAAGGTTGACCATGGATGATGCATCCTAAAAATTGTCTGTTTGACTAGAGCAGCGTCTCTTATGGCTGTAGAGACCAATGCGGGAGTGACAGTCTCTGTCGCAATGGTCCCATCTGTGTGTGGTCTCTGGTCTGTTTGAGTTGTTGCGCAGTTTAGTCTACAATAAACTTTAACCTAACTGTTACCAACCCAAAACATGGCATGCAAAGTAAATGAAAGCAAAGACCAGTGGTCATTTTTTCAAAAACTTTTACAAGTGTAATTTACAAGTGTAGCTATTGTTTTCAAGCTCTGAAACAATGGCTACACTTGTAAATTACACTTGTGAAAGTTTTATTAAATTGACCCCAGGACTGCATCCTCAATTCACACTACAGTACTCACAGCTTTGGAGGATCTTGTCATCCTTCTGCCTGTTGTCAGTACAGGAAGAGTAAGTTTAGGATTGAAGGTATGTGGATACATGCTCTCATCAACTCTTTCATTCTTCTCTTGGCAAGCGTACAGCCAGTGAGGAGATACAATATGAATAGCACGTTCCCTTGCTTGCGCATATTCCTTTGTTTTGTCATTGGATGCACCCTGAAAGCATCATTGCAATGATCAACTTTGTGAACAACTTCCCAAACACTCCAACAACTTTAGATTTTGCTGATAGATTATGTATCAGTCAATTCACAAAGCATGTGCTAAACTTTTTCAAAAAGTCAAATGCCTGGGTGTTTGTTGGGGGTGGGGGGGTCTATCCAAAATGGGACACAATTGCTATTTTCAGCTCTGAGCTGGGATGCCTATAAGATCTCACCTGGTGAATAAGGTGAGTACATGATTCATCGTAGACCCAGCGATAATCAGCACCAAGAGATGAGGCCAAGGCAAACAGTTCTGTTTGCTGTTGAGTTAACTTTTTGCTCACTGATAAAACAATGTCAGTAAGAATTCCTTGTTGAAGAGATCCTCTTATTTCCTGCAAAAAAAGACAGTATTTCAAACTTTTGCAAACTGACAGGAAGTAGGTCTCCATGGCAGGAACTCTAAGTAACCCTGCTCATACATTTATCATTAAATTATGCTATGCCTTATGGTTTAACATAAGTGTAATGTCAGCAATGTACATGTACAGTGATTACAGAACCTATCAGTTTGTGTGTGAGTTCAAAATTAGGCTCATCCTCGTCTCAAGAGCTGGCCAGTTTTAATTTGACAGTACTCAAATCTGATTGGCTGACAATCAAAAATGAGCACTCCCCGCATCCTCAACAAATCAGAAGCTGCCAGAGTCCTCAACCATGGTGCTGGCCAAAAGGATCGTGGCTCTGGGGACAAGAATGAACAAGGCATCACCAGGAAATCAAAGCGGACCCACTTTTACATTGGGTGTCCTGTGTCTTTGTTATATTTCAAGGGTTAAACTGAACAATACCTCTTCTCCTTGTTCTTCATCATCAGTTTTCCCAGCATCACCATCATCATACCCATCTTCAGCTTCTCTTGTGGGTGGGGCAACAGTCCCCAGTTTTTCGAGGGTCTGTTTAATGTTCTCAGCAAAAAAATCATCCAGAGGGAAACTGTTCCTGCTACAACGACTCTTTCTGCTTCTACGACTGGAACAAGCAGGAGATGCAAGTTCCTCCATCACATCAGCCAAGTCAAATGATGGTCTGAAAGGACGATTGTAAATGGAAGGTCTCTTGATTGGCCGTTTTTGAGTACTGCCACTGTCAACACCATTCTCAGTGCTTGTACTTTGTACTTGGTGTGAAGCAGGCTGCATGGCAGACAGTGCATCATTTGTTTCCATAGCAACTTCCTCTTCTGTAGTTCTCATATTTTTATTCTGGGCAGTTTCTTTAGCACTTGAGCTGTTTTTAATTGGATGTTCTAATGAAGGAGCTTCACTTTTACCCACTACATTCATGTTGTCTTTGCCAAGTGGATAATCATCAATAGGAACCAAAGTTCCACTTGTGGCACAGGCAAACAGCCACTCACGACTGACCACAGGGAAGTTCCATTTCTTGGCTGCTGCATATTTTTTACCATCAGGTTCTTGGCACAGGAGATGGGTGCTGGCTTGATAGTTGCGACTTGCTTTGCGAACAAAGTGTTCTTGGCAGCTGGCCCCTGGTAACAAAACAACACATTGAACAAAATATTAATAGGAATGATAAATTTATTATTTGTAGCTGTTGTTAGTAACAACATAGGCCTTTATCACACGCGGCCATGTTGACTCCCCGGAGAATAAAATGCTTTGTTTTTGCCCGCCCAGCCTCACAGTGAAAAAGTTGAAAATGAGGCTGGGCGGGCAAAAATCTTTTGTTTATATACAAAATGGCGGGGCATGATAAAGGCCTATTAACATTGCTAACATAGTATCAAATATCCTTTTTATAATATAACAAATGTGATACAACACAAGCTGTGACACCAAATTTATAAGCCTTGTAAAACTACTTATTAAATTTACATTATTTTATGTCCGCAATAACTTGGAAATTCAAATAAAAAACAACATTTCTGCTAATTATTGTACAAGCACTATTTAAATTCTATTGTAAATTCAATCAGCCTATTAGCAAATGAGTCAACAAAATTTGTTGACTCATTGCTAATAGGCTGATATCCAAATTTGACATGGCAGCTAAAATATTAAATAAACAAATAAAATATGGCTTGACTAACCTAGCAGTTCAGCCAGCTGATACATGTGATCTCTCTCCATCCCTGTATACTGGCTGATTGACAACACTAATCCCTTTAAGGGTTGGCATCCCTTGGGAATACTGAATGGCTTGAAAAGGAAGCTACCGTCCACCTCCAACAGACGTCCACATTCTAGACTCTGCTCCAACCAGCAGAATGTTGCCTACAGCAAGACAATGTGCACAATGATGGCTTTTGCTCTTCAAAACCCCACCCTAGCTCACTTCCCCTTCATTTTCCTCCTCTATTCCAGTATTCTAGTTAGCATTTATGGGTGGGGGCATGGCTGAGTTGGGGGAATTTTAAGGCATGTGAGCCTTATTCATTAAAGGTGGCTCCACACAGTTATTGGCCAGTCTTCCAAACAAAATATACACGATCTTATTGCTGTCTTTCGAGAGTTTTGTTTTGCGATACTAGGCATAATATACACATACACGTAGGTTAGGCTTTCTCGTTTATGGAGAGGTCTAATTTGGCAGTCTTGTCTCGTTACCATGGCAACCAATGATTGGGTTGTTGGGCTGGTTGTTCAAGGCCAGCAAACCTCTCAACGAATTTTCTTGGTTTTTACATGGTAAATATTCACGATGTTTGGTGAAACAAAAGAAACATTCAGTAAGTATAATCTAACAAAGCCATAAAAAAATTGGTACATAATTTTCGGCAATTTACTCCCTTTTCATTTTTTACATTTATTGGGTTTGTGTATGTACAAAAATTGTTGTCTTTTTTTTGTGATCGAGAACAAAGAAAATCCTACGAATTCGTCAAATTTTAAAAAAGTCACTGTGTGGAAAGCACGCAATAAACATTTTAGTTACTGTAAAAACCTCTTTTTTCCGTAACTTCATCAAAATAAACAAACACACACTCGCGCCATTTTCGTGTCCATGCCTTGCGAGCCAAAAAACTATAAGGAGCCACCTTAAGGGACTGGTGGGCTAGAATGGAAACCCTTCAATGTTGCAGGCACCCAACATCCACTAAGTATTAAAGGCAGTTGGTTAGCACAGCTACTGCTACCAATGAACAGGTAAACACTCATATAACTTACCATTTGTTTTGCTTGCATGCTGCCTTCAGGAACTGTATTCATGGGGAAAATAGCATAGTCTGCCATTTGCCTGTTACCAGCTCGATTTCCTCCATTGCTTTCTATGATTTGCCAAAGGCGCTCCATGTGTTCATCAAAGCCAACCACTGTGAAGTATCTGCCCGACAGTAGGCCTCCGTCATGTTCAGGCTCCTCATTTTCATCAAGTGTCGCATCAGGGTCAGCACTGGGACTCGGTTGGTCTTAGTGTAATAAAACAAAATGAAGAACTTTGTGTGAACCTTTGGTATCATAAGAGTCTTGTTCCTCCATTAACAACAATGTATAATTATATGGTTTTGTTGTTTTTTGTTTGTTTATCTGTTTTTGTCAAACCCAATTATTTTGAAAAATTTGTCCACATTTCAGGGCATTCCATTACCTACATATGTTTTTGGTTTTTGTTTTTGGTTCAAATTTTTCTTTGGTTTGAAAATTTTCAAACCAGTTTGATTTTTGTTTTCCTTTATCTCAGAATATGGTAATGAATCTGAGATAAAGGAAAAATAAAATTGGACTGGTTTGAAAATTTTTAAACCAAAGAAAAATTTGAACCACAACATATACATGTACTCACTGAAGCAAATTAAAAATAACAAGAATACTTCATTCAGTAATTATTGAATAATTTATTGATCTACATATCCTAAAATAATTGTTCCAAGTATCCATTCTATCCAATGTATTGCAGCATGACAAGAGCATGTATTTGGTTTAAAAATCCTCACAGACTATACCTTTGAGCTGGCCACTGTTATCTGATGGTTGAAGGTTCTGTTCAGGTTTGCTAGCACCACAGTCCACATTTTGCGGCATGTACTGTTGGAACACGTCATCATCTTCAAAGACATCCTCCTCAGGCATGGTGATCTTAAAATCTTTTTTATTATCTGACAATTTCTGTAAAGGAGCCACTATTTCTGTTGACACCTTTGAAAGCTTTTCTGTCGGATCTTCATTTTCCTTGCATGAGGGAGAAAGTTCTTGCTGTTGAGTGACATCAGAACAGAGATAATCTGTAAAGGTCATAAGATTGTAGTCATATGTAAATACACTGCAGTGATTTAGTGAAAAACTGAAAGAACTATGAGTGCCTCTTCTTAGGACTTTTCTAGAATATGTATAGTCACGACAGATGATGATATACCAAATGGGAAGCATTGAAGGGGTGGGTGCACAGATTTTTGTCATTTTTAACCCGTGAATACGCAAGCGTAATGAATGGGTTATCAGTAACGGTGGCTAATTCACTCACTCACTGGCTCACTCCTTCCATCAGCTGTAAACTTAGTGAGGTAATGCTTTGTTATGAATGCGTTTTGTAACCTTAATGTGAATTCGGCGATAACAATAACTACTACATGTACTACTACTTCGGGCACACCCGCACCGATTCAATAACTCAGTGTTCTCCCCAGGATTTTGCCTTGGGGAGTTGCAGGGCCCCCTCTGCTGAAAAATAGGGGCCCTGTAAGAATATTACAGGGGCAAAGTCACTCCAAAAGGTCTGTTACATGAAGTACCTACCTGATCCAACATGGCGGACAAGATGTTTATGATTTGATAGCGATGCTTACGCAAACCTTCACCACGTACATGTGACCAACGAGGGTAAAGGCAATAAAATTAAAGGCTTTAAATTTTTTGATAAATGTTTTTATTCATTTGAACAAGCAAAATGCTGGGGTGTTCGATTGACTATTAAACTACTCATAAACATTCAAAAGTCTGTTTGACTCGAAGCTTGCTCCTGTGCCCTAACAGGCGTATCTTCTTGGCTTTTGGTGCGCCATCTCAATTTTTTTTTTTTTGTGGGAATCCCGCCAAGGCCGTTGCCTGGTGAGAACGCTGATAACTAATTTGATGTAACCGAATATACACGTAAACAACAAAAAGCTTAAAGATGTTTCACATTTGGAGACTTTAATGCAACATTAAAATCGATCTAAAAGGATTTTTCAACCGAGACGCACATTAATAACATTTAGTCTTAACTAAGCATGTGTTCCAAGATGGTCGATTGGTTTATTGCCGGGAATGGCAGTCGGGAGGCACGAGTTCAAGTCATGTTCAGGACCCTTTTTCTACTTCTTTTTTTTTTCTTCTTTGGACTGGATATGTTGTGGTTCAAATTTTTCTTTGGTTTAAAAATTTTCAAACCAGTTTAATTTTATTTTTCCATTGTCTCAGATTCATTATCACATTCTGAGACAAAGAAAAACAAAAATCAAACTGGTTTGAAAATTTTTAAACCAAAGAAAAATTTTGAACCACAACAGATATTATGAAAGTGATGTACCAGGGCTTGGAAATTCTTCTGAAGTCTTTCTTGCCATGGGCTAGCTGGTATTGCTACTTTACTAGCCCAGAGTCTGAGAGCTCTAGCCCAGTGCATAATTGTTATGTGAGCTACTCTAGTCTTATGCTAAAGTACACATAAAAAATGTTCATAGCTTTTCAATAATGTATTTAATCCAGTTCTGAATTTCAAGTATAGCCACTTCAATTCACTGCTTAAACTTTCTTTCAAACAACACAACTAACAGTATACCACAAAAATCAACTTTCAATGTGAGAATTGTTAGGTACGTGATCATCTACTTTTTCATCAAGTTTACTTCTAGGCATGTAGCACTTTCTACCCTCCGTGAAACCAAAGCTTAAAAGGGTCATTGAAAAAACGACAAAGCGAAATATACTCCATTCATTCACGCGTGACCTGCGTCCAAGCTGCACTTGTACATGTCCAAGTCGACCAAAGTGGTTACCAGACTTCTGCCGTCCACATAGAACGCCTTGCAAATTGCTTTTAAAAAACGCATACTCGCCGTCTTTTGAAACACGCTTTTTGATTCCTTTGTGGCGTAAGTGGTAATAGATAGTCCTGAGCTTGACTTTACATGTAATTAATTGCATAAGAAACATCTTTTCTAAACATTTCATTGCAGATCTTGCCAGTCAGTTCAAGAATTTGACTTGCTAGCCCACTGCGCTAGAATATAAAGTACTTTTTTCACTAGCCCAACAAAAACTTTTGCTAGCCCGGGGAGTCGGCTAGCGGATTTTTCGAGCCCTGTGTAAGGTTTTTTTTTTTTTGCATGTTTCTCAAAAATCCTTACATTTAATTTTAAAGTGTATGGTAAATGCTCAGGATAGGATAAACTGGTAACTGGGTGAAGATGGCTTTGTCCTACAGTGGATTAAAATATGCAAACACAACAAACGGTCCAAGGTCACTTGCACTGACGCCCTCCTCTCCCCATCTGATGATCTTTGTTTGAGGGCTTGTTCTTGATGTCATCTGACTGCACATTTCCACCAATCTAAGTGGTTGTTAGATGTTTTTTTTTTCTCCAACAGGAATTTCAAGAATGGGACTGAAAATAGTCTGATAACTTGATGGAAATATTCAACAGTTAGATGACATCAAGAACAAGTCCTTGAACAAGACATCAGGCGTGGAGAGGAAGGAGTGAGAGCAGCGACCTTGGACCATCACCAAATTAGGCTAGCTCAATACTTGCCTTCTTCTGCTAGCTTTTTCCCTTCTCTTGCACAATCCAAGATCCACTTAACACTGACAACAAACCCCTGGAAATCACAGTTCGTCAACAATTCAAGGTCTGAATCAACTTTGTCTCCAATGATAACATGAGAAACAATCTCATTAATCTGGTTAAACCTGGTCCCTCCCCCACAGTTTATGATCTTTCTTAATTTCTCCAACCTCTGCCCACTAAAACCACTCAAGAAAATTTTACAACCATCCAGAAACATGTTTCCAGGTTGCAGTTGTACATCAAACTCTGAACTTTCACCATCATCTAAATGAGTTTCTCCCAGCCTGGAGACATTATCAAACCGTTTGGATTGATTTGACAGTGACTTTTTATTCCCAGAGCTACCCAAGAGATCTTTATCACCATGTTTCTGGACACTTTTGTAGGCCGCTTGAGCAGCTTTGTTTGAAATTGTCTTTTCTGTACTGTTTTTAGAAGCAGCAGCACTGTCACCTTTGATTAAACCAAATGACACTCTTCTTCCTGCCTGGGAGCTGTTGTTTTCATCATCAGGAAGTGTGTAAAAATTTGATTCATCAAGACAGAAACCTGACTGAACTGAGTCATAAAACCACTGTGAAGAAACACAGTGCAGGTTCCATCGTCTTGCAAACTCATACTTTTCACCCCTCGGCATATCCACAAGAAGGTGTGTACAGGTATTCATGTTCAGTTCTCCAGAGTATGTTCCACCATGTTCTGTAACAAGATGTTTTATTTCTTTTCTTTTGTCTGCATCGATACCTGTCACACAAAGTGTAATACCTTTAAATATCGGGCATTTGTACTCCATGAATTCTTCACTCATTGCAGATATGTGCCCATCACGACAGAGATCCCAACAAGTGTATACCCACTCTGGTAATAAAATTGCTTTATTTACATTACATGCAACTCGGTATTTCTTTGAGCCCACTTCGCCAGCGACTAGATGAGTCACTGAATTGGTAAAATCCTTTGAGACAGTGCCTCCCATAAGCTGAATTAGCTCGTAAAGTTGTTCTCTTTCCTCTTTTGGGACGCTTGTACATGTTACAACAGTGCCTCGCATAGCCACAGAGTACACCGGGTGTTTTGAATTTGGTAGAAAAGTCTCTGTTTGTAAGCAGGATAAAATACATTGAGGTCCAACGATTCTGCAAGCGTTCTCCTTCAAAAACTCGAACTCCTCTCCTTCAAAACGTTCTAAGGCAAACACGGATTTTTGTGGCTCCAAATCCAGATTTTTCAACTCGCTCGCAGAAATCCATTCACTATCAAGTTCATGTTCCTTGCAAGCTTTCGATGCCCGCAAAAGATTCTTTTCCTTCGTTTTATCGACGCTAATAAACCTTAGCACCCGGTCTTCATCACTTGCCATCTTCCAATCGTAAGAGAACCGGTGTTTGAAATTAACAAGCTGTCAGCAATTCACATCCGCCATATTGGATTCTGACGAGTTGGAACAAGCTCGTTTTTGTCCGGTCCAAAGATCACCAAATCATCCCTATCTTTAATTGTTATCACATTCTATCCTAGATGATAGTAACTGGTATGTTTTTTCATGTAAAGTATCCATATAAACCGTAAAGTTTTTCAGAAACGCAGCAGAAAACAGGATTGGTTTTTTTTGGCGGGAAAATACTTAACATGCGCAGCATCATGTCCGAAAGTGATATTTCCCAAGACTCCTTGCAACACTGCATATTTGGTGTTTCGCGACTTCCGTGATTATCTGAAAGCTTATATGTAAATGTAAAGTACATCGCAGTGTCGTTGAAAGATTGTTTTCCTTACATTTTGGCGTCTTTATCATCCTTTAGCGTACCTTGGCGAACTTCCCGTTCAAAGGTAATCCTTTCAGGTGCGGAAATGTGTTGAAACGGAAAATCATGCTGCAAAAGAGCGAACGGTAACCGAGCAATCACAGCGATAAGTCAACAACTTAACAAATCAAACCAAATCCATAGCGAACGGGAAAACCGGATAGAAAGATAACGAAACAAGGTGAGATAAACGTCATATATAGTTAAAATGTAGTTTGAAAAGAAGTCTAAAGTTGTAGTAATGATACCTTCCCGATCAACTGGACAATTATTAAATTATAAATCAAGCTACAGTAATGCTTATTCATGATCATTGGGTATTGGCCATGAAAGTGGGATGAATTGTGAAATGTAAAGTAACGTAATTTTTATGAAGCCTGAAAAGGAGAAACTCCTACAAATCCTTCTGATTTGCAAGTTTTAGAAAGGACCTGAGAATAACGAGAATCACAGGAAAAATCTTTGAGTTCGTCCATGCGTATCCATTGGCCATGTCGACTTGCATGTTAATTTATGAAGCATCATTGGCATTTGCTATTTAACCTCTTACTTCCCAAGAGGGCAATGTAGGTATTTCGTTAACTTTAAGGAAAAGTACTGCTCACTTTACATGTAGCTTTTATTTGAATGGTCACAACATGGGATTTCATCCAGACTTGAAAGTTAGCTATTGGTTTGAGTGCAGAAGGGATGTGATTAATTAAGGCCTGAGGGTCAATTTTAGTTTTATTGTAATCCTATCTTGAT
This sequence comes from Cladopsammia gracilis, assembly GCA_022457155.1. NCBI lineage: Eukaryota > Metazoa > Cnidaria > Anthozoa > Scleractinia > Dendrophylliidae > Cladopsammia > Cladopsammia gracilis. The sequence continues at coordinate 1,983,396 of JAJGOT010000012.1, read as the reverse complement.
TCAGGAAATTCTTATAGGTAAGATAATTGATTTGTAATTGAATGAGCTGTAAATTCAAGACATTATACATGTACTTGGCCAAAACTTTGTGCTTTTATGAATGTGTAGTAATTATAATGAGATATTTGTTTCACCTGCAGTTTATGAAGTTGCAACTCTATAGGAAACTTGTTGGTCGGTTCCCCAAACTTAGGAGCCAGCTGTGATTTAGAGGTGGTGTGAGCTTAAGTTGTAATGCACAGTAAGGTAATAATTAAATTAATGATTTTTTACAATCCAGGCCTGGGCACAGGAAAGCCATTATTACCATGCATATTTATCTCAAAGATGGACATAAAAGGCGCTGGGTGACAGACGTCCATCTACAAGATGGATTCTGTCCTTGTATTGGTAATGGATTGACACGCAAGTCCTGTGATTCAGATGTATCTAGGTCGCTGGAGCCTGCAATTTGGTTCAAGGTTCTTGTGTTGGAGTCAGTGTCAGTGGACTGTGGAAGACGTATAGTTAGCTGGTCCACAGGCAGCCATTCACAAGGTCAGTGCACGGAAATTAACACTCATCAATACTTCATATATATACAAAATTTCCAACCGAGAGGTGCCCCTGAAAAATGTGAGGTTGACCCAAAAAATTTCAAGTCTTTTTTATGAGTCAGATTAGAAAACATTCTCCTATCATCAAAAGCAATTAATTTAAAGGGACTATGTCACCATTTTTTGTGTTATTTTAATAAGCCCAAAAGACATATTTATATCAGTGGAAACCTGGCCAATCTAATTTTCCAGTTTTGTTTAAGTTTTAAATAATTTATTCTACTAACTATAGTGCTCAAAGAGTAAACATAAGTGTCTTGGGCCGCAGATGGCCAGGATGGAAATGGATTGCATCTTGAAAACATTGGGCCAGTTTTTTCAAGTTTATCGCTTTTGTCTTGAAAAACTTGTTAAAACTCTGATTGTGGTTTATTTTCTCTTAGTTTGTAAATTCACTTGATATCTTCCTTGTAGTGTTCTATAAGCATTTCACGTAGGACAAAGATACATGTATGTAGTTTTAATTTGGGGCAGTTTTGACACGAAAACCTCCAAATCACCATGACATAGCTCCTTTAATTTGTAATTTAATCATCATCATCAATCTTTATTTATATATGAAATCATTAACCATTTTGTTCAGAATAAAACCCTCATACAGGCCTATAAATTAAAACATGTTAAATTAATAATACTTGGCCAAAGAGATTTGAATTATTGAGATACTGTACATGTAGATGATAAATGCATTTCATACTGCTGTCATTATAAAGTAAAATTCAACAATTCTAATTCTTCTTGAAAGTTGTACATAATGTTCCCATGAACAGTAATGTGAATATTGTCCTTTAATTGCTCTGTAGACCCTGACATGTGCAATAATCAGAGAACATTTTACATGGAAGGAGAGTGTTATGATTATGATGCAGATATAGATGAACTCTTCCTTTTGGCTGCAAAACTCATTTGCCCATCTAGTATGGGTCATGAAGAGGTATAATATAGTGCGTTTACCAGTAATTAAGGTTGCATTTCTTTTCTTTTTAAAAACTGCATAGTCAGTGGCAGATCCAGACTTCATTGTTAGGGGGTGAGAGGGGGGCTGGAGTGAATGTGGGGAGGGGGGTGGGGGAGATAAGGGGAGCCTCAGACCCTCCCTGGATCCACCACTGAACTTGTGTCACACTCCCTTGCTGACACAGCACCTGACAGTTTCATCAGAGACTGACCCCTTATTTCTTTATCCATTGCAGAATGGAATGTCTGAGCTTTCTGAAAAAGACTACGAACAGTGTCTTCTACGAATGCTACACTGCTACATACTCCCTAAAATAACCCTACATCAAGATGACTTGGACAAAGTAATAAATGCAAGAGAAAAACAGGCTCAAAACATTGAACTTTTGGACAAGAAGGTCATCGAGGAATGTAAAACCATTGATGCATGTGAGTCGCGGATGGAGGACTTACGCACTCAGTTCTTGCCTGGTTTAGAAAGGTTTCTTACCAAGGGGCGGTGCTCTAAAGGTTTCCTTGACCTCCTTCTCGAGGATTTCAGCAAAGAAGAACCAAGACTGCGTCAAAAGGTAAGAAATTAATCAATAGGACAAAGCAGCAGTTAATGGTGATCAACTGTGAACATGACAATAAGATTACAACTCAACCACAGATATACCTTCATTTGGCATTTCATCAAGCATGCCAGCAATTAAAATTTGTGAAACACTAAGAACTGAACAGCAATATATGCACAAACAGCTCATTATAAGCTTTCATGATTTTTCCTCTTTGTTATGTCGGATGTGCACTGTAGGTCACCAACATCCTGCAAATCCTGCAATACGCTTCATGCTATCCTGGACAAATTGATAGCACTGTCACAATATTACACAGGTATTTGAGTAACAGCATGTTTTGTTACACATGTATGTTTTGTAGATTGACAAGTTACAAGATCAAGTGGAGACTGCAAAAGACTTGTTAGCAAAGAAGCCCAGCTGTGAAGCATTCACTGAACAGCTCAATGCAGCAAGAGAAAAGAGAAATGAACAACAAAGCAAACTTGTGGCTCTTCTTATGGCAAGAGAGCTCATAGTCGATGCCATTCCACAGGTATAATTTTTTTTTTGTCTCACAAAGCCATTTCAATTGTCTTGGTCCATTAATTTTAAAAAGTCCAAACGTTTCAGCTTCACAGAAAAAAATAATGCTAGTCTTGACTGCTTGCAATATTGCAAAGTGTCAAATTTATTATTTTCCACCTGTATACATGTACAGCTAGGAAGGGATGTTAACCAGGATAGAAGGGTACAGTTATCGGGAAGTATCCTACCCTTAGAGAAAAAAGGGTGTCATGTTGGTTATCCAATTATACATGTAAGCAATTAATTCTCTCATCAGACAGTGGATAAGGGAGGTGTTGCAGTTGGGCATTATTTGCTGCATCAGTACCTTGAGGAAAGAAAACAACTGCTTGGTCTCAAAGAAAATCGTAACAGACTTCTGGAACAGAAGGTAAGAACTGACACAAGCTAATACATGCATGCATAAGAGGTTTATCTATGTGGCCTGATTTAACTTAGGGTAATCTAAGAAAAATCTTTAACCCCTGTGATTCTTATTTATTAATTGTTGCCGATTCTCATTAGTGATTCTCATTAGTTCAATTATCACTGAGGTCAAAGATTTTTTCTTATTTCCTGTTATTATTCCCATATCCTTTCTACATTGTAAGACTTGCAGTCCAGAAAGATTTGTGCATGTAAGGGTTTCACCCTTCTCAGCACTCATAGTATATTATTTACGTTTCATCTCCAGCGATCCTAGTGCTTTCCAGTTTAGAGAGAGTTAACTTATGACAGTCACTGTATTTTAACATTCTTTTATTACAGAACCGTGCACTGAGTGTGAGAGAAATGTTGGAGTCTGCCATGAAACAATTGATTGAAAATGGCTTCACTGATGCTAATGATGCAAATGCCGTAGGATCACGCGCTACAGATGGTAAGACATATTAAAAAATTTATCTTAATTTTTACAAATTTCAAAGGAAAATAGGTGCTTACAAGTCAATGTGTTAGTCACTAATAAGTTAATAAAAAACACAAGATGCCTGCACATAGCCTCATGCTACAACCCCCTACATAGCCATAAAAAAAAAATTACTGATAAAAATTGTCAGAGAAATGAAGTTACAGTATGGCCAAAAAAGAACACAATTTGGGAATGTTGTTTGTAGCTGATGATATGCAAGATCTTGTAACTTACTGCAACAACCAGAAAAATGTTTGATGTTTGTACCATTTTGGGCTGCCAACTGTAAACTTAAAGCAAAAAATAATAACATTGCAGAATTCCTTCATAGACCCCTGTTTTTCTATTGTTCAATTTGACAGTTTTACAAGGAGTGTGGAAGCCAGAATGGCAGAAACTGGGTGAAAGGATTGCTACTCTGGTCAACAATGAAGAACATCCAATTGGAAACCTCTTCAAAACGTTTTGCAGTACAATCCACACTTTCTGTCAAGAGCTGATTGATTTTGGCAAATATGGTTCTCCACCAGAGTTTGCCCCTTCCTGTTCTCCATTTGGGAGATCATGTCCTGCTATAGGCAATTATGAGGCTTATGGCCTTGAAGACTTTGTAGTCGAGAACCATCGGCAAAAGCTGCAGTTACTACGGAATGAGATCTTCAAGCAGCTGAACACTGCAACAGAGTATCTGTCAGAATGCTTCAACAACAAGGACACACAATTTAAGAACAAACTAAGGCTTTGCTATGAGCAGTGCTTTTACGACAAGGAGCACAGCTTTTTAGCATGTGTCTATGAGCTTGCTCATCATGAGCACGTTAACAACTTGGAACAAGATGTTAAAAGACTCAAAAGACTACCAATAAAGTTGCTGAATTTACAGATGAAGGACGAGTGGTGGTTGGAGCTGTTTGAACAGCGATCCCACCGTATTGCTGTTAACCTAGAACATCTGCGACCATTTTCACAAGCATACTTTGGTACCCTAGATTCTATAGATCTTGTAGATGGTGGTCTAAGTGGTTCTTATGACATGCTTAATGAGTTGGATGAATTTGGTGAAGAAGCTGAAGAATATGCTCCAAGTGTGGATTCAATCCGAAGCCTGTGCATCAGTGCAATTCGCAATCGTTCAAAAACCATAACTGCAGAAGACAATGAACAGCCGCATGACCAACCCGATGCAGGCCACCCAAAGAAGTGCACGCCTGCTGCAGCTGAGACTATAATTAGCTCCAGTGCACCAGCAGGAGAAGTGCCATTAACCATGGGCCAGCTCATAAATCTTTGGGAAACAACCACTGAAACACATCAGCAGGAGGGCTATAATGGCTCTCTGAAGCCACCCTTGGGGAGAACACTCTCTAAAAGCCAAGGTGACCTTGATAAAAATTCAAAACAACAGAATGGAGACAGGGTTGATGGAGAAACCTTTGAGGACCACTTTGGTCCTGCACTGGAAAACATGAGAGACATTTTCAAGATGACAAGCCCACTTGGCAAATTAAAATGCTTGACATCTTCCCTTCGGAAAATCACGAATGCTGTACAAGAGCTGCGGATGCGAAGTGGGGAAGACAAATTTGCAGCAGCTGTGAATGCCGAGGATCTGCTTCCTTTGTTGGTCCTGATGATGCTCCAAATGGACCCTTGGGAGGTCGCAGCCATGTGGCCACAGCTAGCTTTCACTGAGGACCTCATGGCACCATTTCTGGCCTCTGGCTGTCATGGCTGGGCCCTTGTCGAGTTTCAGATGGCTCAACGAATTTTACATAATCTCTGTCAAGAATTCTAAGTGTTTGACAATTGAAGAGCATATTGGAAGTTATGGGTGTAAGTGACAATTTTGTTTAAAAACAAAAGTTGCCCAGGTGATCCTTACTAGTTTGCTTTGATTCGTAACTTTGACACTGGCTTTTGCTGCAACAAAAATTGTTAGGAAGAAAGCCTCCTATTGAAAAGTGAATTCATATTGATCTTGATCAACACACAAAAAGTGCCTGTGAGCATTACCAGTATTTTATTTTAATTTGTTTAACAATTGAAGGGGTGAGTGGAATAAAGCCCTAAGTGACTTCTGATCAACTGTTAGATTCTCCTTCCAGTTTGTCTTGTATATGCTCCTGTAACAAAGGGAGAATTTGGTTTCAGATTAGGGCCTTATTTCTGATCAGTTTGGGATAAGGCCCTAAGTGACTCCTGATCTATAGCCAAATTCTCCCTTTGTTACATAAGCATATACAATACAGACATATTCCACTCACCCCTTCAATTTTGCTCAAAATTATAATTTATGCCTCGCACTCAAAGCCCTTCAATAAATGCTAGTTACAGTACACGACTAATAAAAATTAAATATACTGTTTTTTAATAAGTAGACTGGTGACTCTAGTCAAGATTTGAGCAAACATTGAGCTGAAGAATAGTTTGTCATTTTCAAGGAATATTATAACAAATGAATGTATATAATGTAAATTTTTATAAGCATTTTTATCAGTTTGTAACTGAGGGGATGTAATGTATCATGATAACGCACAAAAGTGCTCTCAACATGTAATGATGATTATTATTATTACATGAATCTTGGTTAATTAATTTAACCATTTCATGGCTTTGTAAAAGCGTTTTTAATTAGTAATACTTACGGTAATGACTGACTTACAGCTGCAAGCCTGTGCTCTAAAGACTAAGAGTTACCATAGGGAGCCCAACAATAAAATTTAGGGTGCTCAGCAGTTAAGCTATGTGAAAACCTCAGTTTTTCTTATCACCTGAAGACAAGTTAGTCGCTTGTGGCACCCGGGCACTGCTAGAGCACATCCTTATGGCACCTGGGCACTGCTAGAGCACAGCCCTGTGGCACCCAGGCACTGCTAGAGCACAGCCCTGTGGCACCTGGGCACTGCTAGAGCACATCCCTGTGGCACTGGGCACTCCTAGAGCACAGCCCTGTGGCAGCTGGGCACTGCTAGAGCACAGCCCTGTGGCACCTGGGCACTGCTAGAGCACAGCCCTGTGGCAGCTGGGCACTGCTAGAGCACAGCCCTGTGGCACCAGGGCACTGCTAGAGCACAGCCCTGTATAAAGTGCACATGTGTCATTCAACAAAATGCAACAACATGTATATAAAATAATGTAAATGACGCAGCATTATTAATTGTGAAGTAGAGTTTAATATTGATCAAAAGAGATGGGATTAAAAATAGACCTGGAAATCAATATTTTTGGAAATGACATTATAATACATGTATGTTGCATGTAAAAATTTCTGAAATTTAATTAAGTGATTTTTGAACAGCCAATTAGCAAGTACACTGTATTCCTGATGCATGTAGATGGAGAATTTTGTGAAGCAAATGTGTAAAATAACTATTCTTGTACTTATTCTCTTATTTACAGTAGTTTATAGAAACAGATAACAGTAAGTACAGTATTCTAGTTTATTCACATTTCATACTATATTTTAGTATCAGACTGTCAGGTAGTTTTCAATGCCTAATAAAGTAAAAGGTTATTTTTTGATAAAATAAAAAATAATTCATTTTCCTGGTTAAAACTGTTACTAAAAATCAAAACAAAATACCGGTAATTACAGTGTAATAGTATATTATTGTGACAATTTGGCACTCAAAATACAAGGAACACTGACATAGCTTACAATGTTAAACTTACTTCTGTATTAATCTACTTTTTGAATTATTACAGTTAAACCTCGATTCAACAAAGTGCCTAGGGGCTGGGGAAATTGGTTTGTTATATCGAAAACTTTGTTATAATGAATTTGCGGAATTGTTTGTTATATCGAGGTATAGTTTTAACAAAAATTGTTTTGTAACGGTGTTACATATTTCCGGATCATAACAAATAACAGTTGCACTTTAATGCCTGTATGAAGCTACAGTACACTGTAAACATACTACGGCACTGGAAAACTGTACAGGTTATACCTTTGCCCTATAGCACACACTGTTGGTCTGTTCCACATTCATCTTTTGTCGCATGTTGACATTTTATTTGTTATATCAGGGTAAATTTTACGTTTGGGCTGCCAGATTGTGTTCGCTATAACGAGGATTTCGTTATATCAAGGTTTTGTTCCATACATTTTACTTGTAATTTTGCCGGGCTGAAGAATATAGTTTGTTATACCAAGGACCTTGTTGTACAAAGGTTCATTAAATCGAGGTTCCACTGTAAAATATACAGAACTGAGTTTCTTCCATGATAACTAGTCAGCTCATTTTGCTACTTATGACACACGTCATGTACATGTAGTTTCACTTTGAACCCTTCAATTATTCAATTTCATCAGCCACAAAATGACTCGTACGTACATGTACTTGCAGTTTTTTATTATGTAAAGCTGCAATCAGGAAGTTTATTTTCAGAACTCTTGTTCACCCTTTACATGCATAAATTATTACATGTCGCAGCATATCCGTGAATGCATGCCTTCTCCGCTCTCCCTATGTGGCCTCACCTTTTTTTTTCTGAAGCGTGTTGCATTTCCTGCATTGCAGAAATTATGCTTACTCAATACTAAGTGAAATAAGCCTGCATGATCAATATTGTCCAAATTTACATCCATACAATCAGTTGTACCAGTCGAGAAATAGCAGCGACAGTGAACACATCACCAAAAAGAACAGAATCCAGACTCTAAAGCTAGCATTGTTCTTTATTGCCTGCAGATAAAACAAATTGAAGCTGAAGATAAAAATATGTTTCTTACTGGTAGCCAAAATTAAACAGTCATAATCCAGCCTGAAATGCCTAAAACACTGCCATACAAAAGTAATGCCCAGTCGCATTCATTTGAGTAGTTACACAGTAGGATTTTATCCACAGACTCAAAAGTTAGAACCACCTTGTAAAGCAAAATAAATAGTACCACAGGAAACGTACTGCTCAGTAGCTTTCATTTGAATGGTCACATTTTTTAACAATTTTTTAAAATTTTTTTAAAAATTTTCATCTGCAGACTCAAATTGTAAAAGTTAGAAGATTCAACCATCTTGTACAATATAATAAACAGTACAATAGGAAAGTACTACTCAGTAGCATTCATTTGAATGGTCAAACTTTAGCTTTTCATCCACAGACTCGAAAGTTAGAAGCATCTTGTGCAGAATAATAAACAGCACCACAGGAAAGTACTGCTCAGTAGCATTCATTTGAATGGTCACAAGTCTAGGTTTTCATCCACAGACTCGAAAGCTAGAAGCATCTTGAACAGTATAATAAACAGCACCACAGGAAAGTACTGCTCAGTAGCTTTCACACATGTAGGTTTTCATCCACAGACTTGAAAGCTAGAAGCATCTTGTACAGTATAATAAACAGCACCACTTGAAAGTACTGCTCAGTGGCCTTCATTTGAATGGTCACACATCTAGGTTTTCATCCACAGACTCGAAAGTTAGAACCATCTTGTACAGTATATATATAATAAACAGTACGACAGGAAAGTACTGCTCAATAGCCTTCATTTGAATGGTCACACTTTAGGTTTTCATCCACAGACTCGAAAGTTAGATCATCTTGTACAGTATAATAAACAGCACCACAGGAATAAGTACTCTGGTTACGTACCAACTACTGAAGTTTCAAACCATACCTCTCTAATTTGCTCATTTCCTCCCTTGACATTTTCTGTGGTTCCCACTGCTGTTTCATATATTCTGTCAACCTGGGTGGACTGTTAAAACAAGAGGGAGGACAACAAGATAAATAAGGGACTTTATCTTACATACTGTTGCAAAGCTGCAATTGCGGAAAGTTTTGAATACCTTGCATGTTTAGGGTTTTACTGTTAGCCATTGTTAACACTCAAGTGTTATTGTTTTGGAAGGTAGTGACAAAAGTTCCCAGGGTTAGAACAACAACAAAAACCTTCCTCCTTTATTTCTTATTAATAGCCTTTTGTGTTGGAGAGTTTGCTCATGTAATAATTATTACATGAGATATGATAAAGCTTGTGTTGTAAAAATCTCTGTTGCCTTCTCAGATCTTGACCCTAAAGTGACATTATGTATGTCAGCCACAGCCAGGCACTGTACACTTTTAAGTTTATAATTCATGGAAAGTGCATGTGTCTTCTCACCTGATGTAACACCTTTTCAGAAAATATCTCCTGTAGCTGAGAAATCTCTACTACTCTTCCCTCTATCTGCCTACATGCACAACAACAAAGCACAAATTAACCACTCCTTATATTGTGCAGTTCCAGAAAATATCCATACTCCCCCCACGGAAGGTTTTTTGTTTAGCATCCCCCGTCCCCCCAGGAAATTCCAGTTTAGCTTCATACATTGCTTCTAAAATGTTGGCTTTTAAGACCCCCCCTCCCCCTAGGAATTTCCAATGACCTTCCATGGGGTGGGTATGGTTTTTGTCTGGAACTACACATTACATGTGATATCAGGAGGAATTTTGCTTGCATGGTGTCACTAAGTTTCCCCGTAAAAAATCCATACTGAGGATTCAAAAAGTGCTGCCAAGTAGCTCTAAGATTTAGGCACATTTTTAGATAGGATGTGGAATATTCCAGCTCTATGGCAAAATGAGACATCATTACAATTAAAACAATTTTCCCATCTAAATAATTATTATCCAATCTGTATTCCTTTATTAGCTTAATCCAAGCTAATGTATTCAAGTCATGCACAAACATCCACACCATTTAGGAGTTTTACTTCTTCTGTGCCACAATAATTATAATTGTCTAAAAACCATCAGCTACTACTGGTACTTATTGATAGCCTTTTGTATAAACACTCACCTTACTTCATCCACTAAACTGTTCATTTCAGTGAATAACCTCTTGTTTTCCATTTCAAACTATAGTTATCATAGATAAAATAAATTTATGTCAACATCAGCACATCAACCATTTAATGAAGCTTAGTATAATAACTGTACATTGATTGTACATGTAGCCATGCGAATAAACCCTGGCACAGTGAAAGCAGCTAGGCTCTACTTTCAATACCATCAATAAAGGAATCATTTATTAGACAACACTGTACAACCAGCATTTAAGATTGTTCAAACCCCTAGTGTGCAAATACATACCATATTTTCTCAATTAAACGCCCCCTGGCGTTTATATCAAACTTGGCTTAGTGGACTCGGCGTTTGTTTGAATTAGCAGTTCTTTCTCGCCCGCCAATTTTTAAGAAAGGGTTATTATTCGTTTTTCTTGGCAGCCGTGCACTTTGCCCTTAAATTTTAACTTTATTATACCACAAATAAACATTTGAGGGGCTTACTTATAACTTCCTCTATTATACCCGGCGTTTATTCGAGGTCCGGCGTTTAATTGAGAAAATACGGTATATCTGTGCACTTACCATCTGAATTTCCTCTGGCGTCAATTCTTCATCTTCACTAATAGGAGGAGCCAAATCAAGTGCTGGATGAGTCTGACTATTAAATTCTTTGGAAGCATCTTCTTTCACAGTTGATGTAGAGGAATCAGTGTTCTGTTCAGCTGAGCTGCTTGATGCATGCTTTAATCTCTTTTGATCAGGTTGAAGTCTGGAGCTAAAAAAAAAGAATGTTACAACCTCAGAATGCAGTAAGTCACATCAAAATTATTTAATTATTTCCTCTCTGTTCTTCACCTTACTTTACCACACTTCCTAGCCTTTGTTTTACCCACCCCTCCCATTATAGCCTTCCCATCCCTCTGTCCCTCACAAAAAAATAAAACTAAACTTCAAAATACACAGGAATGTACTGGTCAGTACTGCCTTACAGAATCAATTAAAAGATTTTGTTTGAAATGTTTGAAGTGGTAAAAAGCCTCAAACCATGACTTCATAGTCTCTAAGTTGCTGTTCTCACATTCGTTTCTTGTCCACCACTCTCTTCACTCTGATTGCTCTCTGTTCACTGTACAATTTGCAAACCACTGAAAACAAATGAAGAACAAGAAATTAAACTTATTATTTACTGCATGCCTAAGCCAATACAACTACGTCAATGTCACTTCAAACTAAAACAATAACTTACAGTAAACTAACTTTAAATGAGTGAAATTATTAATCCTTACAGTGACACTAGCAACTCGCTTAATAAGCACTTGCAAGAAAACCGAAAAAAAAAAAAAACATGTAGAGGCTTGCCTTTTAAATATTGTCCCAGCATTCCCAGAACAGCATCCCTGTGGGTCGTCACTTGTTCACTTCTCTTCTGCTGTAATGCTGTGGAGAAATTATCACCATTACAGTGCTGCCGCTGTAACAATGCCATACATGGTGCAGAAATTAAAGATAAACACCAGCCTGATGAACAACTACATGTACTGCATGTACATGTATCATTTTATGGTTCTTTCAGAGTTCAATGTTTATACCTTCAGTTTTCAGAGATTGTATGGCAACTGAACAAGTTCTCATGTATGTTTCAGCGTCTGTATCTATTTGATCCCGTTCTTCATCTGTCATACTGGACACCTCCAAACTTAAATGACTGAATGGAAAAATATCACTTAATTGAAGATTCATCATCAAACGACTGATATCAAATACCAGACTCACAACATCAGCTTATTCACCTGAACGGACTGATGTAGTCTTTCTGATGTTCCAATAGGAAGTCTCGCAGCTTAGTGATATTGGCCAGCTGTCAATCAAAATACAGAAGCATCAATATTATGACAGTACAATGTACATCTCAAGCTAGTTTCCCAAAAAAAGGATAAGGTCCTTTTGACATTATTTATTTTATTTATTTATTACAATTTGATGGCAAATAATATAAATATACAACAATAATAATAACAACTGCCATAAGGATAACTTGTAAAGGAGTCTGAACCCCATGTAAAAACAAGTCACCTCCTGTATACAAAGTTGTAAAAATTATCATAAATACTAAAAATACAATTCGCTAATATTAAAAATCGATTAATCACTGTTAAATAAAAAATTCATAACGTTAAGTTTAAAAGTATTTACATCAGTAGCCATACGGGTCTCTTTTGGCAGCATATTCCAGCTGTCAACAATCCTATTAAAATAACTGTATTTAAAAACATCAGTTCTAGCGAAGTTCTTCTTCAGAGACAAATTGTCAAACGATCTATAAGAATAACGATCCCCATCTGAATAAAAGGTTATATAAGAAGAAATGTCAATGTTAACAAGACCATTTACGGCCTTGATTAAGACTTTGTTCACACAAAATGACATCAATTCTTGTCCCAGTAGAAAAATATTTAAAAAATATTATGCCAGAAGAAAAAAAATTCTCCCTGAATGTGAATAGCACAGAATGGTGAAGATCCTTACACTACGTACATGTGCACTAAATGGGTTTAATTGTGCCACAATATATATCTGTAATCCGGGTATGGTTGTGTGCACTCACTAAATCTATCAACATGTGGTGTGAACATAGCCTTTCAAGGGTCCATTCAAGACAAGCTTTGTGATCATATCAATCACATTACAAGCAATGAGTTAAAAATTAAGCTTAAGTAAGTTAAAAAATGAATGGGGTTAGTTTCTAGAGAAACTGTGGTGCTGCGTCGCTGGGGGTGAAGCACAAGAATTTGGTTTTATCGACTGAGTCGATAGATAAATTAGCCACCGTAAAAAGATTCGAGAAAGCTATTAAATCTTTTTACGGTGGCTAATTTACCTTATCGACTCAGTCAATAAAACCAAATTCTTAAGTAAGTTAAGTTTTCTTATAAGCTTAATCTTACCACATCTTTTGTTTTGCTCCCAAACTCACTTTTCCGTCTGTTCGAGCTCAGAATGTCTCTGGACGCTTCCTTGACACCTAGGGCCTTATTTTTAGTTCGAACAGTCTTCACCGTGGCTTTAAAAAGAGCTGTTCTATCCATTATTCTAAACTATGGTCAAATCGAAATGAAAAACCCGCTGAAATTTAGCGAATTCGACAAAAATCTATAAATCGACCAGGCGTTCGCTTGGTAACCTCGCAATACACCAGCAACGCATTCTGGGATATTGGTATTCCAAATAAACATGGCGGAAAGGAAAGATTGTCGGTTTTTCCTGGTTTTTAGCTCAATCTTTGCTCTTTCATTGCTGCTGGACAAAAGTTTAGGTGATGACAGTGTTGATGGAAGATGCTTCGATGAATCGTGCGGCAGGAAATATGATCCAAAAGGACCACTTGTGAAGTGCATTTTCCTGTAAGTTTCCCTACTGAAGCTTTACAAATAACTTAATCTTCATTTTCCATGTCGAATTTTGACTGAGAGTTCTGTTGAACCCGCGAATATACAGATCAGTATTGAATACGTAAAAGAAGTTTTGTAATACAACTACGAGAACAACAACAGATCTCTTCGTCAGTCGCTAAAAAATTACACCGTTTCGACGGGGAGTTGTGATACAAGATCGAGGGGGGTCGAGAGGAGGGGAGGGGGGCTACTATTTGAAAGGGGAGTGAAGGTTCATCGGGAAACTTCGAATGAAATCCTTAATGACATCAATCTGGACATAATGATTGTGAAGAAATTGTAAGGATTTCATGCCTGATTGGTCTAGACCACCAACACAGTATAATAGAGACCTTAAGATCGAGGTTTTTCGGCATTTCCCGCGAACCGCGAACGTCAAGAAGTCACGTGACCAGTGCCTTGCCGTCAGGTTTGCGGTTTGAGGTTCACGTTTGTACGGCTAGACCACGTTCTAGAGGTAAGCGATTTACCGCAAGGTTTTTTGCACCCTAAAACATCACAATCCCACGTTTGAGAGGAAATACTACTTTTTAGAACTCTTTCGCTTATTAATTATCGAATTCTTTTTCACAGAAACGTAATTTTGAAGACGATTTTTCAGCTAAAATAGAAGTGAACGAATGAATGAAAACAAACATGGCAGCCGGCTATTTGTTGTTGGCACTGTTTTGCCAGTCGGATTACTTTGTGGTTAAACTACGATAAATAAAGTAAAACAAAAGCCAGTTTCTGACGATATGTGAATTCATGAATGTATATGCATGAATGTATACTTTGTTTCCTAGACGGCTCCGGTAATAGGGATAGGTAAAACGTAACCCTCAATCTTAAGCCCAGATTATGTTCAATGGGAGACCTCAACTGCGATATGATTGCTACTCGATATGACAATAATACATGCAGACTAAAGAATATTACTGATATATATGGATTGCAGCAACTTGTAACTGAGCCAACTAGAATAACTCCTACGTCTAAAACTTTAATTGATCTAATCTATACTAATTGTCCCAATAACGTTGTATGCTCAGGAGTCCGTCATATTAGTATTAGCGATCATAGCATAGTCTTTGCCTATCGAAAATTATCCACAAATGGAATATCTAACGGGCATAATGCTATTACCTATAGAAATTTTCGAAAATTCGATCGAACAAATTTTCGGGACGACATTATGTCTCAATGTTGGGACCAAGTATACAATTCAACTGATCCAAATGAAATGTGGCTAAATTGGAAATGTTTGTTTTTATCTATTGTTGACAAACATGCTCCCTTGAGAACTATACGTGTTCGCACTCGTAGCTCTCCATGGATTACTCATGAACTTAAGAAGCGAATGCATGATCGAGATGTTCTGAAAATAAAAGCATGTAATTCCAATGATTCAAATGATTGGGCGCTTTTTAAAAAGCAGCGTAATTTAGTAAATAACGAAATTAGACTAGCTAAGCAAGCCTATTATCAAAATAGTTTTAATGAGTATGTAGGCGATTCTAAAAAGACCTGGCAGACTATTAACGAACTTACGTCGCGGAAATCTGGGAAAAAATCGGTAACATCCCTGAAAGTAAATGGAGTATCAATGACAAATCCAACTGTGCTGTCTGACCATTTTAATAATCATTTTGCTACTATCGGTCCAACCCTTGCCAGCAATATTGATTCCTCAGATAGTGATGGCTTTCAGAGATATCTTACAGGCACAGATAAACGGTTCCAGCTACGTCCAACTAGTACCAAAAAAGTTCTTTCACTTTTAAATCAACTAAATAAGTCAAAGGCAGCTGGCCTTGACAAGATATCTGCTAGGCTCATTCGTGAATGTGCTGATCTCATTTGTATACCTATCCGTGATATTTTTAACCAATCAATAAGTCAAGGTATATTTCCAAATGATTGGAAATGCGCAAAGGTTACCCCACTTTTTAAACAGGGCGATCGGGACGATCTAAACAATTATCGTCCAATTTCGGTTATCTCAGTTGTTGCCAAGGTCTTTGAAAGAATCGTCTATGATCAATTATATGCCTATCTAGATGAAAACGAAATCATCTGTAAATATCAATCAGGTTTTCGTACTATTCACTCAACTGTCACAGCTCTCCTTGAAGCCACTGACGCTTGGGCGTATAATATCGATCGTGGTAAAGTCAATGCCGTTGTTTTCTTAGATCTAAAAAAGGCTTTTGACACAATTGACCACGGGCTACTTTTATCAAAATTAAGCAATTATGGCATATATGGTAATGCACATCGATGGTTTAAGTCATATTTAGAGAATCGTACCCAAATGTGCTCTATTAATGGATCGCTCTCAAAAAGTTGTCTTTTAAGTTGTGGTGTTCCCCAGGGGACGATCCTAGGACCACTACTATTTCTGTTATATATTAACGATCTTCCAAATTGTCTCTTAAACTGCGAGCCGAGGATGTATGCTGACGATACCCACCTTACTTATGCAAGTAATAATGCAGACGACATTCAATTATATCTAAACCAAGATTTAGAAAACGTTTACAATTGGCTGAAAGCAAACAAACTCACTCTAAATATGACTAAAACTGAATTTATGCTTATCGGATCTAGACAGAGGCTAAGTACTCTCACGGATTCCCCAGCACTTGCAATTAAAGATCTTCAAGTTAACCGGGTCACTACCACAAAATCACTTGGGGTGACCATTGATGACAAACTTGGCTGGAGTGACCACATCGAGAAAGTCACAAAGAAAGTCGCTTCTGGTATTGGGGCCATGAAACGAATTAGGCACCTCGTTCCTCAAGCGACCTTATACTTAATTTATCAAGCATTGATACAGCCACACTTCGACTACTGCAACATTGTTTGGGGAAACTGTGGGATAACTCTGCAGAATAAACTACAAAAGCTACAAAACAGAGCAGCTCGTGTTTTGACCTATTCAAACTATGACGTAGATGCTGGTAACCTATTAGAACTCCTAGGATGGAAAAATCTTGCCTGCCAGCAACAAATTCAAAGAGCTACGATGGTTTATAGGTCTCTACACGGGTTGGCTCCAAACTATCTAAGTTCTAAATTTGAGAAGCGAGAAATTAGTTACAACCTAAGGGACTCTGAGGATAAACTTAATGTTCCATTGCCGCACACAAACTATTATAAAAATAGTTTCAGTTATAGTGGCGCCATGCTCTGGAACAGCCTTTCTCATAATGTAAGGAAAGCTGAGTCCCTTGGGCAATTTAAACGACTTCTCAAAGAGGAACTATAAGGCACGGCATTCGTGGAAAGCAGCTTTTTATTATTTAATTAAATTCTTCATATATAGACATTTTTTAATATTAGTTTATTGCTTTGTGTTAAGTATTATAATGATTTTTAGCTGACGAATTTTTACCGTGTTTAAATAAAGATTATCTATTCATACGGCGAACTCCGAACTGTAAACTGCTAGCCGACGTTTGTGGTTTGCGGTTTAAAGGGAAACCCTCAATCTTAAGGTCTCTAATGTCCAAAAATATTGGCATTCACTCATGAACGCCCTAAATGATACCAAAATCTGTTATTCATACCCCTAAAAGAGACAGCAAGTATATTTCACATTGGAGCCCCCTCTAGAATTATTTACTAGACCGTCACTGCAATGTCTGGATAATGAAGATGTTTTGCTAAATAAAGTATAGTATTTTGTCCACTTCTATCAAAAGATAAAATAATAATAACAATAAATGTACCCCCCATTGTAAGTGATCTTAAAAAAATGTACCCACCACTTTCAAGCGGTTTTGAGAATTGTACCCCACCCCCCCCCCCCCCCCCCCCAGAAAAACACCAACCCCCTGCGATGTAACAAAATTAATGATTGGTCCCTTAGCCCCAAAATATTAAGACTGATCTTAATTTGTTGACCTGTAGACCCATGGAGTTTCTACAGTGTGATCCTCCAGTTGACTTTACAGCAAACACAACTGCAAGAGACGAGTCTGGTTATGGATGCACCAAAGTAAACTAAATAAATTGTTTCTAGTAATAATAATATTATTATACCATGAGTACAATGTACATGTACTCTAAAAGGCTAAAACACTTATTTCTTAGTATATAACAGGGATGTAGATAATAGCTGGGAACTGGGGAAATTACCCGACTGTGAACTTCATTTTTCCGGCTGTAAAGCCAAGTGCAGCTTTAAGAGGACTATGTTTTTCTCTTTTTTACCCATCTGTCAGTTCTATATTCCCACCTGTTAAAAACTGAATCTACATGCCTGGTATAAAATGCAGTGCCACATACTGTAGATAACATCATTCTCTAAAGTGACAAAGGGCCAACACTGAAAACAGCTTAATTTGAAATCTGTATTTACAGTTACAAATCTACCTTATCACCTCTATTGATAAAACCAAAATTTCAATACTGAGAGCAACTTACATTGTAACCAACATTGGCTTGCCAAACAGCTAAAACCTCTCAATTTCTGGGAATTTGACAAGTCACCACTTAATAGTTAGAGGGTGACCACATACATTTGTAACAGAGTGCCGCTTAATAGGGGTTTGACAGTATTGATGTCATTTCAGTTTGGAGGCTCCAAATATCAGGATGTACAGCACACATCAGTATGGTGTGAAGTTTTATCTGGGATAGAGTGTTTTGGAGAAAGAAGATTTCTCAGCAAAGAAAAGTTTCCCTGCATCAAGTGAGTATTTCAACATCAAAGGCGTAGTCACACATGCTATGTAGCATTTAAAGCACTGACCGCACAATAGGTAGTAACATGATAATTTTTAGCATAGGAGGTTTGGTGGTGTAGAGGTTAAAGTGTACCTAACCCCTAATTTTTTTATTTGCCTCAATGAATGTGCTCAAGTGTTTTCTGGAGTGTATCTGTGAAAAATTTTTGGATTTGGCAAAATCCTCAATTTTCTGTGACCTGTTGAAATTTCAAAAATCATGCCAAAATGGAGCTGTGTTTGGTTCAGTACCGAGTTAGAGGGGCATGGGTGTAGTCACGTGGCGTGACATACTTTCGGAACTATTTCCTTCATTTTTGCGGGAATCGAGTGTAAATACCATGTTTAATCGTGCAAAACGCATGCAAAAAAAGAAATTATGCCTGCCCGGTGCCTCGCCACTGAAAGTACTCGACGATGACTTCTTTGGGGGAATTTCGGTTCCCGAATCTACGTCATATCGGGCACTCGCCCGAGATCCCATGTTGCTCGGTACTGAACCAAATTATCCTCCAATTCAACAGGTCACAGAAAATCGAGGATTCCACCAAATCCAAAAAATTTTTCGCAGATACACTCCAGAAAACAAGCACATTCATTTAGGCGAATAAAAAATATTAGGGGTCAGGTGCACTTTAAGCGCATTTGATCTGGGGCGTGTTTCTCGAAAGTCCCGGAACTGTATTTTAAAATCAGAATCTAAAGAATGGCGAAGTATTTTTTAGCCCTCAAACCAGCCAGACTTGTTTCATCAACTTAGAATGTTATTGCTTAGCTTTCAAAACCAACAAAATTTTAATCTTAAATGTAAACATTGTGCACATAAGATTAGCGGGACTTTCGAGAAACGGGTCCCTGGTCTCTTCCATTGTGTTGTTTCCTGAGACAAGAAACTTTGTCTCTCTTCACCCAGTTGTATAAATGGGTACTTGCCACATACATCTGTAATGCTAGAGGTAACCCTGCAATGGAAGAGCATCCCATCCAAGAGAAACAAAAATACTCCTAGTTGCATCATGCTACACAAAGTGGGTTAAACCATGTGGACAGCTGCTTGTGGCTTGTATGCAACTTTACTTACCTTACCAACATAATAAATTACTTACTAGGTTTGTTTCTGAGAAGAATTATGCAATATGAAAAGTAGATCCTAAATTGTGGCCATTAAAAATTAAAATTAAACTTATAAGCAGTACTTCTGTCTGAGGTCCTTTTTGTTTTGTTTAATGTTGTGGCTTTTTTTTTACAGATACTCTGGTCACCGATTTGTGACCACCCTCCTATACTCCATTCTTCTGGGATTCCTTGGAGTGGACCGCTTCTGTTTAGGACACACTGGTACAGCTGTGGGCAAACTCCTGACACTTGGTGGACTTGGCATCTGGTGGGTAGTGGATGTGATTCTGTTGATCACAGGAAACCTTGTGCCTAGAGACGAGAGCAACTGGGTGCCATATTATTAAGCAATTGAGCATCAGTAGCATTGCCTTGTACATTTGGCATGATCTCCAATGATGTTGCACTGTCCGTGGAGCACAGGAAACCTTGTGCCGAGAGACGAGAGTAACTGGGTGCCTGTATTATTAAACAATTGAGCATCAGTAGTATTGCCTTGTAGACACAGCCATCAGTGTACAACTACACACCCTGTACTTTTGGCAGTATCTCCAGTAATGTTGTGCTGTCTGTGGAGCACAGTTCACCAAGACCCTCCAAGGTACAGCCATTTCTGTTTGCAAATAACCCATAGAGAGAAAAGGTTGAACACCCATGGTCAAGTCACTGAGGGAAGAGCTGGCTATCTTCACAGGCTAAAGGACTTCACTTCCTTGACCATATGAAGTCTGCATAGTGATAATCCATTCTTGTGGAGGCACCAGTCCTGGATCCAGACTTAGCCTTTTATCAGAATTAGCCCTCACGTTCACAGTCATCACAATCACAAAATTCTGGTAGAGTCCCCATTTCCCTTTATTTTACACCAGTCTAGACAGTACAGTTGAAGCGAAAGGAACTCCGAAAAGCAGCAAATTGTCATCATCATCATTCTCCGGTTTAACCCTTTTCTCTCCCAGAGTCAATTATGGATGCAAATAGTGTAGTTTTGAGTCTGTTGATGAAATCCTATGATGTGACCATTCGAATGAAACCTCTTTAGCAGAACTTTTGCATGGTACCGTTTGTTTTTTAATATTCTACAAAATGAAATTTGTGATTTTTCTTGAATTTTCATATTTGCACTCTTGGGAGTTAAAAGGTTAACCATTATTTACTTTAAAGGGACACTGTCCCGGTTGAAATAACGTGTTTTTCATGAACTGTAATCCACTTCAATCCTTCCAATCCTGCACTTTATCTCCAAACTATTGCTTTTGTTTTGCTCTATAGAATCTTTTTATCCAACTAAGTTGTATATTTGGTGGTATTTGGCGATATAACGTGGAAATGGAAGCTCAGCGAAATTTTGCTATTTTAGCGGGACAGTGTCCTTTTAAGAAGGAGGTGGAGAGGTTTGGCAATTATTTGAGGGAGACGATTGTCTCAAATATTTTCTGTCAAAAGAGAGGATAATTCAAGGGGGTGGGGGCGATTAATTAGTGAACGGCTATTATTCAAGTTAATACGGTATTCACGCGCAGCATACATGCTCAGTAGAGAAAGACCCACACTCATAGTTATTGGATTAATAGAGTAGTATATGCAGGAGGAATACACCTATTTTATCCACTGAAGTTAGGAATCCTTTTGTTATGAGATGATAATGTAGGTAAATCACATAACATGGTTGGAAGTTCCTCATTGTAAGAATGTTTTAACCATTTAATATTTCATAAAGGATAAGAAGAGACATCTGTAGATTAATATTTTGTCTTTCCTCTGTCAGGAAAAGGCAACAAATCGTTTCATTGGAAAGCTGTTCAGAAGCCTTAGTCATCTTAAAAATTCATAATAATTTGCAGTAAAAAGCAGAGGTTTCTTAAGTAAAATGTCGCCTGAAACGTTAAAGGCGAACCTGTGGTATAAAAGGGCAAAGCCCCACGCCGAATCTAATGCAAATGAGTAAGAAAAATAGATTTTGCTCATTTGCATGAGTTGGACAGTCCAGCCGCCTTTTATATCGCGGGTTTGGCTTTAATAACGTAGGAAAATTTAGCACCTTTCGTTTTCGGAAGGATAAAAAATGTCGTTTTGGATAATAAGTAAGCTAGGATGTTCGGAAGGATGAAAGCAGCTGGAGTGGTACATTTGGGCGATGAGAATCCTTTCCCTAAAATTTTCAGTCGTCGCTGAAATATTCATCTAAAAGAATCGAAAACCTCAAACTGTATTAACTTTCACACATGGAAAAACAGAACAACGCCATTGCAAGCGGCGTTATCGTTAACATTCCTCGTTCCGTGATATATTAATCACTAAGCTTAGAAGTCATGCTGAATGTTCTTTTAAATGAAATATGTTTCTATAATACGTATGGTATATTTTTTCTAATAAATGCCCGGGGCATTTAGTACACTTTTGTTTGGAGGAAGTGTTTTAAAATAAAAACTCATTGACCCAAGAACCAGGGCCAGGTTGTTCAAAATTGATATAATATTTAATAATAATAATATGCATTTGTATAGCGCAAATTCTATATACATATTCAAATGCGCTTCACAATCAATCAGACCCACCCCACCCATGAACAAGTACTGACACTGAGGGTGGTCACAGCCAGGGTTTGTTACGTCCTCAGTGGTTCTTTTACGTCCACATGGGAGACTGGACCGCCATTTCTACGTGGTCATCCGAGCCACGTGAAGGTCTAACCATTTGCCGATGTCATAGCAAAGGCAGCACCTTCATCCTCAGTTATTTTAAGACCCTGAGTGTTGGTCCGGCCGGGGTTCGAACCCGAGACCTCCCGCTCTGCAGACCGGTGCTCTATCAACTGAGCTAACCAGGATGCTGAGCATCGATTTTGATTCCAGTTAAATAATTAATGAATGGGGATTTTCCAAAGTATTTTTGCCCTTTAGTTTCGTCTCTGACTTGTCTTCGCATGGTACTTATAATTAGCTTTTGAAAACAAACACTTCTAACAAGAGAAATTAAATCCTCGGTTAAGTTTTAATCCTGGGTTAGCGTTCGTACAACCGGGCCCCGGAATACAGAAATGGTTGTATTTTTTTTAACGAACTGTAAATGGCCTAAATAAACATTCCCTGGACCCATAAACCCCGAAGCATTCATTTCTGTTCTGAGGATTCAATAAATATTGTAACTTTACTAAATTTAATTGAACACCTCCTTTTACCAAAAGGAGGCGTTTAATTAAACGAGAGGCATTTGTTTGAGTAAGTACGGTAATTCACTTGCCTTTGAATGCAGCCACCTCTCATCGCTCCCGGCGCGAACGCTCCTAGCGGCCGGGAGCGATGAAAGGCTGAATTCAACTAACGTCTTCGTAAAGTTTATCTCATGTGGAAGCCTGCAATGAGTTATACAGGAAACGTTTTTGTTAAATGCATGTTATTCACAAGTAACTGCATGAGTCTTGCCATTCAAATTAACGGGACATTATTTATCTGTGTTATTGGAGGCAAACTTTTATCTTGCGCACTGGGACAATCATCTCTCTTAAACCGAACTCATGATCTCCAGCTGTTGTCCATAACGTTAAAAACCTCATAAAAATGTAAAAACAGAAGTAATGTAGAGAGCATTATTTTTAACGCATTGTGCATAATAGCCGACGCTTACTTATAGTTATTGTTCAAAGTTTTACTCAGTTTGATTTCCAATTTTTAAGGTGGCTTACTCCAGTTTACAAAAAAAGAAAGATAGCCTTGTTTAAATCTTTAGTTTAAAGACAACTTGGGTTTTCTTTTGGGTTGTTTGTTACTAGAACTGTAGTTGTAAGAAACTTGGTAATCCGCTATGCAAATTGTAGCAGTCTGCTTTTTTATGTACAGTGGAACCTCGCTTTCCTCGGCGGCAACTTTATGTTGGTCCGAACAGATGCTCAGTTATTTTCTTTTCTTAAAACGTCACCACGTTAATACGGCCAACGGCCACACGAGGTAAAACCCGAGTGACTATTTTCATTGTAACCCCGCAATACGTCAAAAACTGCAAATTGTTGAGTGCGGCACATGGCGCTTAGTAAGCCACACACTCCTTGTAAAATTCCGCATTGCACGAAACGTATCCAGCCATCTGGCTCAAATTTACAGAGAGAGCTAATTGTGCTACGCCCTTTCCGATACTTAGAGTTGATGTTTTTGTAGCAGAGGCAATAATTGTAAACAAAGATTCAGCTATATGACGCATGTAATAAACTTTACAGAAATTTTTACGACAACTTGTCGAGGTCTCGGTGTCCCTTTGAACCTTTTTGGCCGCGCACAGACCCACGTTCGATCGTCAAAATACGATCTTTGCGGCTTCAAAAACACTCGATGAAATCGCTTCTGGTGAACTAAATCCAAATAGTTGGGTTTCTAAGGGCATAAACAAGGCTTTTAGTATTAAATCACACTTATTTTCTACCGGTATAAAGCTCGCCAACTGCTTTAAGACTTTATCCTTTCATGATAAAAATGTTTACAGTATGTCACCAGCGATTTCTATAACCCAAATTATTACACGCGCGAAGAAATTGGCGTCGGACAGTAGGACGAGAATCGCGCACAATTACGTCGACCGAGAGCTTTTCCATTAGGGTTGGAAAAATAAAATAAAAATTAAATCAGGTATAAGATAGTGACCTACCGCTGTTTATTAATTGAAACATAAAACTTGTATAACAGTAAGTTATTTTAGTTGCCCGTAAACATGTTTTACTGCGAAGCGAGACTGTCAGATTAACGTTTGTCAGGGTTACGATGTTTCTGTGAAAATTTGCGCTTCATATTTGTCTTCTGTCACTTTAAATTTTTTTCTGTTTGTTTACCATCAAACCCTATAACACTTCCCAATGTGCATTAATTATGCATATGTCACTATATTGAAAGAAAAGCAAACACTTATAGTTTACTCCGTGAATAAAACCCTACAGTCACCTTTAACATAAAAGCGTCAAGCTGCACTTTCCTTTCGTTTTTCAATTTTGTTAGTTTATGCAATGTTGAAAATGTGTCAAATTTATAGTTTAGCTTCCTCGCCGTTTTACTCATTTTAAAGGCGTCCAAAGAACTTCTAGCATGGGTAGGAATCAATTTGTATTGGAAGATGTTGATATAGCCGGTGCAAAGACTAACTTGTTTTTAGACTGGAATCATATTAAGGACTGAAGATTATTAACAGAAAAATTAAAAATAAAGCTATCTTATTACACCTGCCTTGCCAAGACTGGCGAATAGAATTTACATAATAAAATTTTAATTGATTTGTCTTAACATCTTTGCTTAGCTTAGCAGGGATCTCATTTTATCGGTTTTCATGATGCAAACGTATTCTAAGCTTTCACAGTCTTTTTGTCTTGTTTAGTGTGCCGAAAAGTGGCCTACTGCTGTTTAATTAATCATGGAACTAGTTCTTCCAGCTGCCATCTCGCACTTGTATATTGTTCAGTTGGGCCCGTAAACATATCATACCTCGAAAGCAAATTGTCAGATTAACGTTTGTCAGGGTTACAATATTTCTGCGAAAATTTGCGGCCTTCAGTATATTTATCTTTTATCATTTCAAAACTTTATCTGTTTGTTTACCATCGAAACCCAATACGCACTTCTTTTAATTATGCATGCATGATGCGTCGCTATATTGAAATAGACTTATCATCTCTGTATGTTCAGGTTTTGCGTTGAATTGATTGGACGAGAACAGAGAAGTAAAAGGATCGGGGTATTATTTAATATATTGTTAAACGCCTGCACCTTCGAGGAAGTGCAGTATTATCGTGTTATTCATTATGGAAGAATTCAACTACAAACTGAGTCAAAACTACCCCTTCAACACCAATTCAACCGTTACTGAAGAAGATCTCACCAGACTAAGATCATTTACCCTCGTCAACTGCGTTATCAACGCGTGTTCCTCGTTCACAGCTGCTTTCGGGAATGGCGTTATTTTATTTGTGATCTTAAGAACTCCAGCTTTGCATTCGCCATCTAACGCTCTGCTTTTTGGACTCGCATTAACTGATTTCTTTGTCGGTGTGTTGACTCAACCGCTACAAGTCATCTGTAGCATATACTACTTGATGAGCGACCGAAATGGTCCGTACCGCCCTCTTATAGATGCCTTCGATGTTCTCTCAGTGATATTGTCTGCCGCCTCTTTCATAACTGCGACAGTTATCAGCGTGGATAGGTATCTAGTGTTCTACTTGCACATGCGATATCCAACAATAGTCACCAACAAGAAAATCGTAGCCATTATCGCCATTGCATGGTTTTTATCAAGCTTATTGGGATTCATGTGGACGCAAAGCATAACAACATACTACTTTGCCGCAATTGCCGCCGTTATCATCTCATTCTTAATCATGATCCTGATGTATTCGAAAATCTACCGCGTTGTCAAGCGCCATAAAGCTCAAATACACGCCCAAGCGCAAGTTAAAACCCAGAAGAAAGCTTCAATGCAACTGCATTTTGCCCGATGTACTAAGTCTGCCATAAACACTTTTTATGTTTGCTTTTTTCTTTTCCTTTGCTATTTTCCATATATATGTACAGCGGGTGTTATTCAACTAACAAGTTATAGTGTTAACAAACATATCGCGCTGCAATTTACAGGGACGGTGACTTTTATAAATTCGTCGCTAAATCCTTTGGTTTACTTCTGGCGAGTTGTAGAGATTCGAGAGGCGATAAAAAGTACATTTAACTGTCACTGCGCAAGAGACATGAGACGAAATGAGTCAAACAGATCAAATGAAAGGACAAGTAGACTGTAAGTGTGGAAACGGTAACTTTACTGCCGCTGACAAGCTCAGCTGGCGGGACACTAGCCCTGCAGAGCGGGAGTTGTTGGGTCTTTAAAAATCCCAGGATGTTGATGTTTGGGGGCAAAACTGTCTCAAAAATTAAACTAAGGACATTTGTCAAACACTAAATTCTTATAAAACACCAAGGAAGATATCAAGCAAGAGCGCATGAGAGGCTCCTGTATCAAGTTAACAAATTGACGTCAGTTTTTTATGCGTCTGTCCTCTTATTGATGATAAATTTCGTCTTAACATTATCAAAGTGCTGTGGAACCACGCAGGCGAGTGGATCCATAGCAAACTTTGACTGAATGTTATGACGAAATTTATCATCAATAAGAGGACAGACGCATAAAAAACTGACGTCAATTTGTTTTTTACAATAACAAAACGCCAAAACTCATGTTGAAACGAAGGAAGGAAATGCAAGATGCAATCGCCACAAAACCAGAATTTCATCGCCATAATTCAGAGGAACACGGGCTCGTTAATTAAAAGTTTGAGTAGAATAAGTCAGAAACATATAGAAACTTGGAATTTTGAAACTAACCTTTATTCCGGTTAAAATTGTTCTCAAATAATCCATTGAAACACAGGGTTCACGGTTCACGATTCACGATTCACGGTTCACGGTTCACCTCCGGTAAAGCTTTCTTCAGCGACAGCACCATAATCCTGCTCACCGCCAATTTTCAGGTCTGGATTCTCAAAAAACCTGTTCATCTTTCCGCTTTAAGGTTGTGTTTTAGCTTCTTGAGGTTCATCTCATCTATTTTGGACGATTCAGATCTCATTGAATAATTCTGGATTTGTGAAAGAATTCTTGCCACGAAAAACGTAGCGCTGAAAAGTTTTGGAAAAACTTTCGCTGATGGTGTCAGTTTTATCGTTTTATCCGTCTGTACTCTTATTGATAATAAAAAATTAGCTAATCAACGCGAGAATTCGCACAGTTATTGTAAAATAAATATTCGAAGAGAGAATAAACCATAACCAGAGTTTAAATAAAATCGCGCAATCTGACGACGAGACGCGACGAGTGTAATCCCGTGATCGGCATATAAAATCGCCACATGTGTCGCTGGCTATCAAAGTGCATTTTTACCACAATTGCCGGTAATCTCGCAATCTGATTGGTCGATGCGGGTGGTAAATGAGAGTACAGACAACGGTGCTGACGCTGACATCACGCAATGCCATAAAAGCGGGCGCTTGAAAAAACAAACCAATCAGATTGCGAGGAAGTTATAGACAACGCTCGCGCTTTCTTAGCAGTCACGTTTTGTAACGAAACTTCGATTTTCCCCGTATTTTTTTTTAAATATTGTGGTAAAAAACAGATTTCCACCGGTTTTCCGTGGTGTGGACTCTTATTTACCACGATTTACGTCATCACATGGTCAAAATTTGTTGCTGACTCACTCGGCTGCGCCTCGTGAGTTTTGACCATGTGATGACGTAAATCGTGGTAAATAAGAGTCCACACCACGGAAAACCGGTGGAAATTTGCTAAATTTCCCATTATAATTCAACACATTAATACCCTGCTCAAATATGGTCATAAAACTCTCGATATCCGTCAGCTTAGTATCCGGCAATATTGCGCCCGCTTTCGAACTATGACATTAAATATTTTCACCTGTCACTGTTTCTTTCTTTCCATGAATAATTACCCATTGGTCCGGATCGGAGGAAGATTGATCCTAACGATTACGAGGTGCTAAAAAAGGTTTTGATAGGTGTTAACCTTTCTCCTTTGTATTACAATAAAATTCAACATGATTGCGAGGCAATTTCGAGTAGAAACTCAATACAAAATTGCCCGAAATTGCCTCGCAACCACGTTGATTTTTATTGTAATGCAAATTAAAAAGGTTAACCGCGGAAAAGGCTATTCAGTTATCGGTTAAATTTTCGGCCACTTCTCAGCTAATAGTTAAACGTTTGGCCTTTTTCTCAGTTATAATTTATCAGTTAATTTTGACAGTTCTCAGATCTCAGCTTTCAATAACAAAAGCCGCAGCATTTCTCAACTAACAATTCATGCAGTAAAAGCTTGGCCAATTCTCAGCTGATTTAGTGGTTAAACCCACCCAGACCGTCTCAAAAGGATCAAATTCTGAGATACTTTATGTGCCGCGACAGTTCAAGAAGCGCTTCATTAAAAATTTATGGCCCAGTTCAGACATCGTGCTTCTGGCGTGCCGAACTTTCACCTTCCCGCCGTCCTTTGCGCTCTGATTTACACATTAAGAAAAACGTCTGGGAACGAGGCAGGTCCTCCATTAAACAAGCTGCCTTCTTGAAATGTGGCTAAGTTAAAAGCGAGGCAATTTCTCGTCAACGGGTGCCCTTCATCGTTCGGGCATGCGGGGCGCGGCTGGTTGGTCGCAGGGGCCCCTGATTCCTTACAGCTTTCATGTTTGTGCCAGATCATTTCGCATGTGTTTCGCTTGCCAAACAAAACAGGGATAGAGTAGAAATACGTTTGAAATGCAAGGCTAGTACAACGGAAATTAATGGCAGGTTTAATGGCCAATATTTCGACTAGTAGAACTAGTCTTCTACAGGGCCAGCGTAGGAGTGAAAATAATATACAACGGCTCTTAAATTTGAATTTAGATAACTAGTACATGATTGGCTAATATAAGATTACATGAAAAATATCTAACTAACTTGTAACAAGATATAATGACGTATATAATGTAGGCACAAAACAATGGCTAGTAAATCTGATAATAATGCTTTATTTTATTATCAGATTTACTAGCCATTGTTTTGTGCCTACATTATATACGTCATTATATCTTGTTACAAGTTAGTTAGATATTTTTCATGTAATCTTATATTAGCCAATCATGTACTAGTTATCTAAATTCAAATTTAAGAGCCGTTGTATATTATTTTCACTCCTACGCTGGCCCTGTAGAAGACTAGTTCTACTAGTCGAAATATTGGCCATTAAACCTGCCATTAATTTCCGTTGTACTAGCCTTGCATTTCAAACGTTTATCTACACCTTGGGTGACGTCTAGTACTCGCATCCCTTTATAAAGGAGATCCGGAAAGTAAGTTACCACTATTTATCGTAGTGTTGAGTGGTCCTCTGCATTTAAACGTTTTAGAGTAGAAATGGTACAACGCAGAGCTGCACGCTGCGTACTACATCGCTATGAAAGATCTGCTAGTGTCAAAGAAATGTTGAAAGAACTTGATTGGGAAACTTTAGAACTGCGTAGGAGGAAAGCAAGGCTAACGATGCTATATAAAATGCACCATAACCTAGTTCAGATAGACCGACAGAAGTATCTGGAGCCTGCTGGTCGCTCAAGCAGGCACATGCATAAATTTTCGAATAAAGTCCCAGCGTCTGAAACAAATTATCATTTGTTTTCTTTTTTCCCTAATACAATCAGGGACTGGAATAGCCTACCCCTGAATGTTGTTGAGGCAGAAACTGTAAATTCTTTCAGAGCTAAGTTAGTTATGTTCTGATTTTTTTTGTATTTTATTGTTACCTAATATTATTAGTAAGACCGCTGACCACTTGCTAAGAATCATCTAGTGATCGATTACGCAAATTTTCGTGTTGCTAAGTGTAAACACGGGGTGTAAAGCAACGTTTACGACCTGTTATTCGACGGCTGCCTCGAACACAGACGTCTCTCTCATTGGCACACACACACACGCAAGGAAGACGGCGGGAAAGTGAACGAAGGAGTACCCCGAAGGCACTTTTTTTTTATTTTATTTTTATTTTCCAAATACTTGCTCAATATTTATTTAAAATAATTACAACGACGAAATCCAGAAACGATGCAATTATTTATATCCGGACTCACGATCTCACGTCAACAGTTTCTTTTTCTTTTTCAGTTTTTTTTTTTTGGAGCGAAATTCTTACATTTTGTTTTGCCTCGTAAAGCTTTCTAGAACCATTTTGGATACGGATCACGATCCTTTCAAGTCGATTACAAACACAAATGGGGCCAGTGATAACCAATTTTGGCCTTCGTTTTCCCTGCCTCTGGAGAAAAATCTTCAATTTTTTGGGATTTGAGTCTCTTTATGCGGTAACTTTCCTCTGTATTATCAATTTTTTTCGGCATCTTTTAATACCTAAAGTCAGGTCTATCCATAAAACAAGAAGCTGTACACAGCTTGAACTCGTGGTGTCGTTAACCCATTGCAGTATTGATTCCCGAGTGTTTTGAGTGCTGTTACGGAAAACCATAACCTTAAAAGTAAGATTACACTACATTCACTATTCTCACTGCATACTTAATTAGCCCATTGCGCGGAAGGGACTGAGTTCCCTAAATTCCGGCGGGCTGCTCTTGCGCGCTCTCGGCATGATGCTTTGCGGCCTCCGCCTCAAATATCGGTCTTTTCATTCACCTCGTGGTCAGTTTAACGGAGTTCAGGGCGAATACGGTTACGTTTCGACCCTCCCACCTCCCCTGGTGGCGGTCGGCTTCGCCCCCTACATTTGTCTCACATCTTGTCCTGGCAGTCGCGGGTATCTTCCCATAACTTATATATTAGTCCCCGCGCCCAGGGCTATTGTTTGTAGTGAGATTATTTTACTATATTCAGTAGCCGACACTGAAACCTTCGACGCTAAGCCAACTGCAAGGTATATAAAACACAAAATTTGTCGGAACAAAAATCCCACAGCAATAAGCGGCGAACGCGATATCAAACGGTCCTATCCGTCCCTTGTAGGCTGCAATTCTTTCTCTGCTTCTCAAATATGCAGAGATTTTGCGGTATGCTGACTTCATGGCTGAAAGCCATATGGTCGCCGGCATAAACTAATTTTTTTTTTCAACAAACATCTTTATCGACATTAAACAAAACTGATTATAATATGACATAAAAAAAAGAAATGTGTAAGTGAACAAAAACCTTACACAAAACTAACTAAATTACATATAAAGGTCTAGGAATAAATTGAGAAGAGAGATCAGATTAGATTCTCAATTCTCCATTGTGTTTGTAACTTAGTTATGAATTGTGAGTAGATTGGGCGTATTTCAGTAATTTTGCAAGAATATAGATACTTTTTTCATGAGAAGGACAACATGATCTAGTTGGCGACACAAGCAATGGTGTAACGAGGGAGGAAGTATGTAATCTTGAAATACAATTTGCTCATTCTTCGACATATTTATTTGTGTTTTGTTTAATTTGTTGAACCACGATAAAATGTTTTGGTAAAATTCAGTATTAATGGGACACTCCAAGAAGGTATGCTCTAACCAGTCAGTGTTCTGGCATTGAAAGCACTTATTATCCCTTTTTTAAACATCTCACAAGTTCCTTATCGTCGTAACTAATATACGATGTAACAGCTTAAAAGTAAATTCTCTTTGTTTATTATCTTTAGTCATTTGATAAATGCCTTCAAATGCCTCGTTCCAATTTTGGGAAAAATTGGGAAGGCGTTTGGACCAGGTCTTGACGGCAGTAGGTTCCGTTTTAAGGTTTTCTTGGAATAACTTATAAAGTCTTTGCAACGTGATAGTTAATATAAGTGATTTTTTTCGGATAGATGGAATATATCAAATTCATCAATAATAGTTTTATTCTTTGCTTAATTTTTTAAGTAAACTAAAATATGCGTGCACTGATGTGACATCACTCATCGGCTACGCTACGAGTAAATAGCGTAAGAAAAAAGGATACACAAGAGTACTAGGCTTGAGTGAGAAAAGGATACACAAGAGTGCTGGGCTTGAGTGAGAAAAGGATACACAAGAGTACTGGGCTTGAGTGAGAAAAAGGATACACAAGAGTACTGGGCTTGAGTGAGAAAAGGATACACAAGAGTACTAGGCTTGAGAGAGAAAAGGATACACAAGAGTACTGGGCTTGAGTGGGAAAAGGATACACAAGAGTACTAGGCTTGAGTGAGAAAAGGATACACAAGAGTACTGGGCTTGAGTGAGAAAAGGATACACAAGACTAGGGTTGAGTGAGAAAAGGATACACAAGAGTACTAGGCTTGAGTGAGAAAAGGATACACAAGAGTACTAGGCTTGAGTGAGAAAAGGATACACAAGAGTACTAGGCTTGAGTGAGAAAAGAGTACTGGGCTTGAGTGGGAAAAGGATACACAAGAGTACTGGGCTTGAGTGAGAAAAGGATACACAAGACTAGGGTTGAGTGAGAAAAGGATACACAAGAGTACTGAGCTTGAGTGAGAAAAGGATACACAAGAGTAGGGTTGAGTGAGAAAAGGATACACAAGAGTACTAGGCTTGAGTGAGAAAAGGATACACAAGAGTACTGGGCTTGAATGAGAAAAGGATACACAAGAGTACTAGGCTTGAGAGAGAAAAGGATACACAAGAGTACTGGGCTTGAGTGGGAAAAGGATACACAAGAGTACTGGGCTTGAGTGAGAAAAGGATACTTAAGAGTACTAGGCTTGAGTGAGAAAAGGATACACAAGAGTACTAGGCTTGAGTGAGAAAAGGATACACAAGAGTACTGGGCTTGAGTGAGAAAAGGATACACAAGAGTACTAGGCTTGAGTGAGAAAAGGATACTCAAGAGTACTAGGCTTGAGTGAGCGGCGGAAATCGAGCCTAGAGAGTTCCAGTTATCGGTCATTTTTGTTTGCTTTATAAATAGCATTTAGCCCCACCTTTTCACAAAAAAGTCTTCGTACGCACATGCGTCACAAAAAAGTAAACGTTTAACCTTCAGTTGATTTACTTGTCAGCCGAGAAGGCGGCAATGTGATTATTGAACGGCGAACTTTATACCAATGATGCAGACAACCATTTGTTCTTTCATGAGTAGCAGTAAGGCAGAAAAAAACTCTCGCAAAGGTGTGACATTGTTTTGTTTATTTATCGATCATAGCTTTAAACGTAATTTTATTTTGTGTAAGGTAAATTTGATAAAATAAATGGAATTATTCATTGCGATATAACACGGGGACAAAACTGGCTAATTAGAGAAAGATACTACTTTTTACAATCATTGGTTGTTTCCGATTCTTTTTAAAGATTCTGGGCCTTAATAGCAGTCGATCTAACAAATTGACGTCAGTTTTTTAGGCGTCCGTCCTCTTATTGATGATAAAATTCGTTATAACATTGTCAAAGTGCAGCAAACTTTGACAATGTTATGACGAATTTTATCATCAGTAAGAGGACAGACGCATACAAAACTGACGTCAATTTGTTTTTTTCGGCAATAACAAAAACGCCAAAATCGTAAAAAACTGGATGAAATGAAGAGTGAACGCAAGGTAAACATGACAAATTGCTGAGTTTTATTCAAATTGACGCAATATATCATTGTCAATAAGTTTTCTCGCTTTCTCATTGGCTAACTGATAACAATAAAGAAATTTCATCGGCTAAAAAATTGACAGGATGACATCTTGCATAAATTAAAATTTTATGTGTCTGTACTCTCATTGATGATAAAAATTGACCAATCAGCATGCGAGAATAACTTCAGTTACTGTAAAAACAAATACTAATATTCACAGGGACAAATAGCCAAATAACTGTTAGAGATTTTCAGATTTTCGGATTACAATTTATTATACACCAAATTGAAGAAACGTTGTCGAGTGAAAAGCATAAACCATGAACGATGCGACCCAAAGGCTTACTGGGAAGTTGGAAAATTTAATCTTCGTCTGTGACAGAATATACATTATATTAACACAGGATGCATAAATCATGCTCTTAAATGTCTCAAACAAAGAAAACATCTTAATTATCAAGAAATAGAATATAACTAGCTTGCCAATGCTGCCTACCCAGAATCCCATTCGGTCTCATCGTTCATGGTTTATGCTTTTTTAAATGACAACGTTTCTTCAATCAGGTGTAGATGAAAGTTAAGGTTCTCAAACCTGAAATGTACACTGACGGTTTTGGACCCAGTAAAAACTACGGCTACTACGGCTAGTGGTTTCGAGAGGATGAAAAATGCTATTTTTAGCTCTAAGAAACCCCAGCTAAAACTTTTCGGGAGGCAAATAGCTCCCTTTAAAGGATTTTGTTTGTTTTCGACCCGTCGAATTTTCAGCTAAGACATCCGAACAGATCGAAAATCGGTAGCTGACACAAATATCCCTTGTACGACATTAAATCGTCAAAAGGATTATTATTCTGGTGAACTTGGCTCGTTAGGAACCCCTAAATTAATTTTAACTTTTGCAGATAGCGTTTTTTAGTTGTACTACTTTTGGAGCTGCCAGTGTTGGCTGTAAAATAAAAAACTACTTTTACTCCCTCTTGGATGCAGCAGTGTTTATTTTATAGCTCATATGCAAGGCTTAACGGAAAGTGTCATTCTTGAACGCAGAGTAGAAAGATTGCAAACATGAGGGTAAACAGTAATTACTCCTAGTTTACATAGTTTTAATAATGTTTTATGGCCAATACTGTGCTGAAATTAAAACTGAGGATCTTTCCTCATTAACGAGATGCTCCTTTAACACCTGTTCTTTCTCTGAAGATCAATTTTCCGGCGTGCTGCGGATCCAGATTTTTCTGATATATCCGGCACCTTTTATTGGTTTGTAGTCGTGGTTTTACGGTTCAGAGTCCGTGGGCTCCTTGGTCAGCGTTAGGTCGCTTAAAGGAGCTGGGATAAAAATGCGATTTTTGATTGGCTGTTTGCAATCTCGCGTCCGGCCAGTGTAAGTAGTAGAAACCAGAAGCGCGCAATTTCTGTGGTAAAATTTCCATTTCTCCAGAGTTCCTCCCGACGACTTACAGCTGACCAAGGAGCTTGAGACGAAACAGGGGACCACCAAAGCGATTCTCGCGTCCACTTCGTCGTATGCGGGGTTCGACGTTGCCGATTTCCCTTTCGTAAACAAGCGATACCACTTTTAACGGTCGATGCTATCATAAACATGCATTAGTAACCAAGCCTTTTGTAATGGTCGGTGCCATTTCTTATGTTTATGCCTGGATTGGGATGAAAGTAGGCTATCATTATTAGATAAAGCTGGGTTTAGGTAAAGCGATTATTAGACCTAAGCTGGATTCCCGATTAGGTTAGATCTAGGGATAGGGTTAGGGTTATAGATGTATCATTAAGAAAAGCACCTTTTATATTTAAATTTTTCTTGGGTTTGCCGGATCAACCCAGTGGTCTAGTGGTGAAGGAGGGGTATTAGTATGCAGAGGTTTCGGGTTCGATTCTAGGTAATTAATTGTATTTGTCTTTTTCTTATAGAAAAAAATAATTCGATAATTGGTGAAAAATTTTCTAAGTGTCGCTATAAAATGGCATCGCTTGTTAGCTGGTCTTTTTTACCTGATATCAAACATTTATTATTACATTTATTATTTCATTTATTATTCTCAAGTTCTTCGCGGCAATACCACTAAGTCCTGCTATTCATAACAAAATTTTGACCCAGACAAGGAGAAGTTAAACTAATTCAAAGGAATCAAGTCAAAAGATGACTTCATTACATCATTTTATTGTATCACTAGCCACCACCACCGGAGTTCTAAACCCCGCGAAAGTAAAAGGTAGGACCTCAGCGCGGTTCTTGGCGGAATGGAATTAAAACTGACGAGAGTGTTTTTCCTTCAAGTTTTTTTTCCTCGTGACTTTGTCATCACAAGCCAGGACGGGTAAATATATATAATTTTATTTATTTCTCTCTTTTAGAAATCGGTATTGCTTACTTTCTTAACAGAAGTGGAGTCCCAATTTCAGCTGGTGTATAGATGGGGAAAAAGGGCAAAACCGAACTTTTTAGCAACCTTTTCATGTTCGTCGGTTGTTTTGGGGAATTTGTTTCCCAATAAAACTTGCATATACTGTTAAGTATCACCCTCGTGACACAAATTCGATTTATTTTTCTTTATATACGTAAAACCGGATTCAATTTGTGACGAGCATAAACATTCAACAAAGGCAGTCCTCGACTGGAACTCACAGGGCAGGAGAAAAGGGGAGCGTCTGGCTCAGACATGGAGGCGTTCTCGTTTGGCACGCAAAACTGCAAGACATATAGGTGTGACGTGGGCGTTTGCTAAGAAAACAGCGCAAACAGGACTAAGTGGAAGACGATGGTTTCGTAATAAGAATAAGAAGTTGAAGAGGATAAACATTCAACTCTCACTAATACGGATACCGTCGAGACCAGAAGTAGCCGTCCTTTGTAAAAAGATGTCCGTCTTATAGAGAGTTCATTTACAGTAAAATGAGTAACTGACACTACTTTTGACTAAACTGCGGTTGTGAGCAACTTTAGGTGTCTTTCTTACAGAGGTGTCCGCCTTGTAGTAGAGGTATCCGTTTGAAGAAAGTTGACTGTTTATGCTGTCCTTCATGATCATATGATGATCATTATTGTTGGGGGAATTCTTGAGAGCGACTGAAATGTTATCTCTCTGGACAGATAAACCCTCAATCTATTGTAAAGGCAACTAGATAATAGCTCGTTAGGTTGAGAAAATTACTTGGAAAACCAATAAGTAATTATCTGCAAGAAATCAAAAAGACTTTTTAATTAGAAAAGCTCTTTGTTTCATTCCTTCTTTTTTATGACTTGTAGAGTACTAAGGCAGTAAACAAATCCACTGCAAATAGGCTAACGGTAAGATATAAATTGAAAGCGTATGTGATGGAACTCGTAGCCATTGTCGATCCGTCTCGCTCGATATTCTAAATAAATCTCTCGGTCAAATCTTCCTGTTCTGAATGTTATTTTCTCTTTAAACAGATGGTCTCCCTGAACCTGTAGCTTTATATCCACTCAATGGCCAACACGGGACAAGTGATATCGGTCCCAAGAAGAACCCTTCGGGAACATCGTTCGACACACACCTAGCACCAGGCCCTTACGGGCACCCCCAAGGCTCGTACCAGTTCTATGGTAGCGCTACTAGTTACATAGAGATACCCAATAACGGAGGCCTCGATACGAGATATTCGATGACAGTTCTTGCCTGGGTTAATCATGAAAACGATAACGGGCCGATCATTAACTACGGGACGAATGTCTGGGGATTTCACTTCTGGATCGTGAGCGGAAAGTTGTATGCTAGACCGTCCACTCGTGAAAACGTAGTTCTTGATTTTGCTAGATCGCCTCAACTTTCGAAAACCTGGCACTATGTTGGCGCCTCTTATGAGTTTTCATCCGGGATCGTAAGGCTTTGGGTAAATGGAAAAGAAGTGGCTCAGACGACATGTGGTAGTGCAGAGCAAAGCACGCAGTATGATGTGCGAATTGGAGTTAGAGATAACCACCCGAAATACTTCAAAGGACGCATTTGTTGTGTTCAGGTGTACAACAAATCACTCAGCCAACAGGAAATTATCGCAGTTCAGAACAGAACCTATTGGGAGACAGGTGGGTGCATGTGATACATCACAGTAAACTGAACACGATACCAATATAGTGTTTATAGGCCCTTGACCTCAGTTTCAAAGGAGTCGTCTAAACTTCTCATAGATCTCATGATTTCATGAAAATCAAACTCATGTTCATGTGAAAGTTTTCGCATTTGGTTTCATTTTAAAACGGAAGCGAAGGGGAGCGGGGGGGGGGGGGGGTCGATGCCACCACCCCCCTTAAGGTTTTTCTCCGCTTTTTCAAGAGCATTTATTGTTAGCACATGCCGCCTTCTGTAGCTGTTCGTTTATCCTTGAAACAATCAGTTGCCATGGTAACGAGATATGACGTCATAAGTAGCATGAGGTCAAGCCATTTTTTAATAAAAATGCGTGATTTCCACCTTTTTTCGGTGAATAAAAAACATAAAATGCTTCCAAAAGCAGCAAAATGTTTAATTGTATCATATTTTGCAACTCTAGCAAAAAATATTTGCAATTTCGGCATTTTCCCGATAAATTTGAATTTTTAGCAAAATCTAAGATGGCGGCCATTTTGGCGGCCATTTTTGATGACGTCACGGACCTCCAGCAGCGATACAACCCATAATATTTACCTTACCTTGTAGAGCACGTCACGTGCAGTGCATTTTCGGAAATATTTTACATCTAATAGAGGTTTTGCACGCCGGCAGCCATGTTGCATGGCAGGAACAATGAAAATGTTTTACATTAGAAAGAACATTCTTTTCCATAGGGAAAAGAATCTATTGTCCCTGCCGTGCAACATGACTGCCGTGCAAAACCTCTATTAGATGTAAAATATTTCCGAAATATTGTAACACCGCAAAAACCCAAGGGAAGGTTCCAACCACTTCCCCTTTGTACCACGGTTGGGGTACAAGTTTACGTGTACGTCCGACGGTTAATTCAACAAAGACTTTTATAACACGGGTAGCTGGCATTCCCTCCCCCTCCCCTCTCCTTTATAGTTTCCGTCAAAAGGAGGGTCTCTTATCAAGAAACCTTCCCTGTAGGAAACGTTATGCATAGAATGCAAAGCCAAGAATATTGGCCAGTCTTTGACATTGACCCCATGATCTTTTGCAAGAGGAGAACGAAATGTGATGCAAGTGTATGCCTATTAAAGATTTTTTAAATATATTTTTTAGTTAAAACATAAAACTGTAAAAACGAACGATAAAATCCGACGTTTCGGAGTAGTCATGACTCCATTATCAAGGAAAATATAAAAAGATCATGCATATTACAGCATTTAAGGCGATTTTGGCGCGAAGAATAACATAAGAGGGTGCGAAGATTATAAGAATACTTTCGCACGAATGGAGTCTGGTTGCCCGTTGAGATTTGGCTTTAAAGTTCTAATAAAAAGCATTTCGTACACTAAGCAGTCAAATTTGTTTCTGCATTTCTTAAGCACTTTGAAACGCTTTAGCAGGCCCTGAGACCAGTAGACGTTTCTTTTTGCTATTCCCAAAAATACAAAGTTAGAAAATCATCTTATTTCGGCTATTTTTTTTGGCACTATTCATCAAATTAAGGGATTGTCCGAAACATTTAGAGAGAAAATCAATGCTCTTTTCTATATTCAGTTAAAGATGACTATCCAAGATCTTTCATTGCCAATTTTCATCCGGTGTTTCCTGAACGACAACTTCAAGATGACATTCTTACAGCATTCACAACCTGTACCGTGATGGAGTGTTTGTTACGCTGTTCCCGAATGACTGAGTGCAAGTCCGTGGCCATTGAAGGAATAAACATTGGCGGATCATCTGAAGGCTATTGTCAGCTTTACCGAGCATCGTTTACGCAAAGCTTGGAACAAAACGTTAATAGGAAAGACACGCAGTATTATAATAAAAATATCCAGATATAATAAAAATATCCAGATATACGTAATTACTGAGAATATAGATAATGTAAGTCGTAAATTTATATCCTTCTTTTAATTTCCTTTACGATTGTTTATTAGTAGTGATTAGAGCTAGTGGTATTTTAAATGTAAAAAGTTGTACAAGAAACACATAATAGTCTAAGTAAGCTTTTTAGAGTGGTTTTACTTCACCTGTGAAATAGATAGTAGGATTTTATGCCGTAGTACTTCGTATCAGTTTCTATTATCCTCAAATATTAGAGCGATTACAGTTAGGTCTAACCCGTGAAATAGTTAGTAGAATATACGCGCTATTAGACAATAATTCCATTGTTTTCTTTGTTTAACTTGGACTATCACACACTAATTGTTAGATTGCGTTTCAAGGGGTAAACTGTAATCACTCTATCAAGGTCTAGCGCTAGTGTAGTAGATAGTAATAGATAGTGTTAGACACTAACTAATAGTTTCAGTTTCACAGTTGAAGTAGAATCACTCTATTTAATGTGTGGGTGCAATAAAAAGAGCAAATAAGCTAAAGATTAAATAAATTTCCGCGTGCATGACAACAAAGTTAATAGGATTCTTGATGAGGAAAGGGTAGATGTCAGTTGTTCGAAGAGAAACATCCGCAAAGATCGATTTTAAGGATGGTTGTACAACGAGTGTAATCATCGGTGCCAATTTAGACTCAACAAAAGTCAGTTTTAGGTGACAAAAGTTTAAACTACAAAACTAAAAAAAGACTTATTTTATTGTAATAAAACCGAAAGAGTAATGAACTCTTATATCCCTTACAAGAATAATTTACCACAAATAATACAACACTCTTACATACTGTTTCTCGTCTTGTGTTTCGCGCTAACTGATATTGTATGCGGTGTCCTGAAATGTTTTTTGTTTCTTCTTATAGATGACGAATCACAAGTAAGTATACATAAAGGATCTTCAAGAGTGAATTTTCTCTTTTCATTCTTTTTTATACAATATTGATGGTTTATTTGCACAATTCGGGCTCAAAAGAAACAATCCGATGTTTGTTTTTCAAATTCAAGTTGGGACTTTGGCACTACTGGGCATCAAAGGGGTTGTTTATAGATGTCAGTTTAACAAGCTGCTAATTGCACAAATTTTTGACACATGAATAATAGATAACTGGAGAAATAAAACCACGATCTTTTACCAAGGTCAGTTGATTCATGGAGTACAGTGAGGTTTAAAAGTAATTAAAAGCTTTTTTAAGAATACGTTTAGACGTGGAAGTCATACACGTCCAATGCACTCAGACAACTTCTTGGAGGTAATTTTAAAAAAATATAAAAACCTAACAAAGCCTTTCAACTTGTTCAGTGCTATTTTATTTGTGATTTCATTTCGGCATTTCTACTTTGCAGGTTTTTGCTCTTATATTAATGGTACCATCACAAGTCAGGACAGGTATTTTTTTCTACTTTAAAGACATTTAGTTTTATCCATTTACAAAATAACTTTCCCTAATACTATTTTAAAGGTATTAGTTTTTGAAAAAGCCCTGTTTAAACGGAGCGGCAAGTTGATACAAGTTGACGTAACTTTGTAACTTTTAGTTATATCCTTTGGTTTTCGCTAGCCAAGCCGCTTTCATCGATTTTTGTCAGTTTCCTTCACTTGCGAAGACTTGTGTTACTTTTCGTACAATAATTAAATCACGGAATCTCCAATCAACGCGAGCGAACTTGCGGTAAACTTGCGCAATTGCCAGTGGTCTTTACAACGCCTAAGCCACAGTCCACTACAATTCCAGAAATTCAATAAGGTTAAGATGACTTTGTCAGAAATTTATATTAATTAAAAGACTGTACTTCTGTTCCTCGTACAATTGTAAACTGTATGAATCAGATTACGTCGATGAAATGCGAAAATTTTGGTTGGAGTATACTAAACTGTTGCTATGGTGTTGTGTGCTTTTGTGTTCCTAATCCTTAGTCGGAAGCGTAAGGAGCCTTACGTTCTAGTAAGTGTAAATTAAAACAACGGAGTCGCAATCGGAATCAGAAGCTCAACGGAATCGGAATCGGTTTCCTTTTTCTTCCGATTCCGCTTCTGCTTCCGTCGCTCACTGTCCGCTTATGTCGCTAGTGGGAACCAAGCTTAACATTCCAGAACTCTTTATTTTTTTTCGGTAAGACTTTCATCTTCACCGAAATAGAAAGTACCCTGAACTCGCACAGTTCAT
The DNA here is from genome assembly GCA_022457155.1 of Cladopsammia gracilis. NCBI lineage: Eukaryota > Metazoa > Cnidaria > Anthozoa > Scleractinia > Dendrophylliidae > Cladopsammia > Cladopsammia gracilis. The sequence goes on along the minus strand of JAJGOT010000012.1, from coordinate 1,941,526 downwards.
CTTTGATGCAGTGGCTTTTTTTAAATCGATGTGCATTGAAAATTAGCTACTCAGATGTCATGAACCATTTGAATTCATTTTTAATTTATAATTATGCTGGATAGCAAAAAAAGTTTCTTTCTATGTTAGTCATATTTCTTTTTCCTCTTACGCCGGAAACTTAAAATAACAGAAGAACTGAGTGTTCAAGAGTAAAACAGCTTAAAACGTTTTAGAATCAGCATTTGGAAGCGTAAGGTAACATCAGAATTCAACAACGCAACACCTTTTTAAACAAAAACTTGAATAAAAGTGGCGAGAAAAAAATATATGATCAGGGACTAGTAGATAAGAACTAGATTATCAGAAAAGATGTAGTTGTATATTGATACGCTTATAAACTGAAAGGTTAGTCTGCAAAGATAAAATCTGTTAAGAACAATGTTCCACCAAAGTTTAACAGTTAGGCTCAACAAATTAACTTATTTATGCCTTTAACTTGCCACATTTGTATCCGGGCTGATCTGAGTATAATAAAATTTCAAATAGTTGGAACCATTCTTTGTTGTTTTGTTGTTTGTTGCAATGGCTTTCTAGCGCACATCATCACTGAAAATGCTTCCATGCATGATCTGGGGTTTTATTCCTAAAAAGTTGGAAGGTCAGAACCACACTAAGTGAGCATATTTTTAATAAAAAATTCTGGGAGAGATGGGATCAAATTTTGCTGTTCAAAAAACGAAACTGACAATCCTGATTAAATAACAGTGCCATCGGTAAAATGCTTCGCGTTACATTGATGACGTTTCTTCACCAAATTCGTCACGATTTTTTTAACTTAATTAAAGTGTTTTGAATCTTAAACTCAGTTACTTTTTTTTAACGTGTTTGTTATGGCTTCAAAGAAAGTCAGTTTGTTTCGAAGTGCGTGTTTGTCAGAAAAGTATTTTCTTCTCGTCCCTTCTCGTATAAGTTGTCGAGAAATGAAGACCGCTATGATAGCCAGAAAGAAAAAATCCGCAATTGAAAACGATACAAATATAACCACGAATCATTGGTTGTGATTTCAGGCTGAAATAACAACCGAATAACATAACAACAGTATAGCAGCAAGACTGAAACACTGGTCATATTATTTTGGCGGAATATATTTATATTACGTAGAGGTCAAATGTGCTGTGAGAGGAATGTGCCACCAAATTTCAACAGTGAGGATAAAATGAGCTAACGATTAAAATAAAAGATTATTTTACCTAACAATATTTTAATATTTATGCATTTCATTTGTCTTAAAGCATCTTTTATTTGTGTCAGTTTTTACTAAGAATAATTGTTTTAAGTCCACTTCCTTAGTTTTGGACTTCATTAAATAATTTTGTTCTGGTTTTAACATAAGAATCAACAAAAAAGATAAGGCAAGAAAAACTTATTTTACAGTCAGTTTACAATGTTATTTTTATGATAAATTATTTGAACGCGGCAGTCTGTCTATATGGTTGTCATGGTGATATTTGAACGCGGGAGTCTGTCTATATGGTTGTCATGGTGATATTTGAACGCGGCAGTCTGTCTATATGGTTGTCATGGTGATATTTGAACGCGGCAGTCTGTCTATTTGGTTGTCATGGTGATAATTGAACGCGGCAGTCTGTCTATATGGTTGTCATGGTGATATTTGAACGCGGCAGTCTGTCTATATGGTTGTCATGGTGATATTTGAACGCAGCTGTCTGTCTATATGGTTGTCATGGTGATGGTTAGTTTCTTAAGAAATGTGGTGCTGCGTTGGTGGGAATTCACGGCACCGGTTTATTTGGTATCGACTGAGTTTACGTAAATTGATCACCGTGAAGAGATTCAAAATCTAGCGTTCGAACGTTAGCCTTTTGTCAGAGCGACCAAGGGCTAACACTCCAAACGTCCGCAGACAATCAGTTACTTTAACTCAGTTATCAGAGCGTCAAATTATAGTCCTGTGTAGGACATCCGATGAGGACGTACTCTTATCATCTTCAGAGTCATGTAAATGGTACAGCGTCTCTTGTTGTTGCTATCCAGTCGTTACATTTTTATCCTCGACATTTCCTGGACATTTCCAGGCAATGCCCCATATACGAGAATTTAGTTTTATCGAGTGAGTCGATAAGGTAAATTGATCACCGTAAAAAGATTCAAATAGCTGACGTTTCGAGCGCTAGCCCTTCGTCGGAGCGAATCAAGGAATTGTGGGTTGTGTGCGGTTTTATGTAGTAAATGGTGGAGCTAAGCTAGTGAATGAAAAGCGTTCGTTGATTTCGTGTAGATTGAGAGTGCCGATTTGAAAAATGAATTTTTGTTCTAAGTTTTTACGGCTTTCTGTGTTGCCCTGGTGTAAAGAAAGGCCACAGATCGTCATGTGTTGTTTGGAATGGTTGGACAGATTGAATTCTCTCATTCTCTTCCTTCTGTGACGTTTGTAGTGCTGATTGTCTATCGATCTGTTGCATACTTTGTTGGCCTGTATTTACAACAGAGTCAGGGTAGCCACATTTTTTAAAAAACTGGCACATTTCCTCTGATTTGTTGGAAAAATCGAAGTCATCACTACATAGACGTTGAAGTCTGAGAAATCGAGAATATGAAATAGCGTTTTTAACGTGTGATGGATGTGAGGATGAATGTAGCAGATAACTGTGGGAGTCTGTAGGTTTGTAGTGAACACCTGTAGATAAACCGTTGTTATTGATTGAAACATTGATGTCAAGAAAAGCGACCGAAGTTTGAGAAATTTCCCAGGTATAATTTAAGGCCGGATGAAAAAAATTGACAGACGTTATAAATTGATTAAGTTCCGTTTTATTGCAAGAGGTAGCACCAATACAATAATCGATATATGATATTAACCTCACTAAATAAAGAACTATCAATCATTAATCATCTCATACGAATAATTAATAACATAAATAATACCGTATTTTCTCAATTAAACGCCCCCGGCGTTTATTTCAAACTTGGCCTAGTGGACCCGGCGTTTCTTTGAATCAGCAGTTGTTTCTCCCCCCCTTTTTGAGGGTTATTATTCGTTTTTCTTGGCAGCCGTGTACCTTGTCCTTAAATTTTAAGTTTATGATACCAAAAATAAACGTTTGAGGGGCTTACTTACAACTTCCTCTATGATACCCGGCGTTTATTCGGGGCCCGGCGTTTAATCGAGAAAATACGGTATTTTATTTCTATCGAATTATTTTTTTTTCTAAACAGATGGTCTCCCTGTTCCTGTTGCTTTGTATCCACTGGATAACAAACACGGGACAAGCGACATCGGTCCTAACAAAAATCCACCGGGAATTCCAAACGATGTACACCTCGCACCAGGCCCTAATAGACATCCAAAAGGCTCGTACCAGTTCTCCGGTAGCTCTACCAGTTACATTGAGATACCCAACAATGGAGGCCTGGAAACGAGATATTCGATAACCGTTCTTGCCTGGGTCAACCCAGAAACCGACAGTGGACCAATCTTTGTGTACGGGAACGAAGGATTTCGATTCTGGATAAATAGGGGCGGTGTCTATGCTAATGACCAGCATTGGGGTGCCCAGCCTTTGTCACCTAGAGTTTCAAATTCGTGGTACTACGTTGGCGTCACTTACAATTATTCATCTGGCATCGCAAAGGTGTGGGTAAATGGAGAGGAAAAAGCTCAGGTACATATCCCTGAGACTATCTTCAAAAATTGAAATAAAACTTTAACTGAAGAATGAATCGAATGGCAAGATTTTAAGGCCTAACAATCAATATTTGAAAATTGATAAACTGTTGCAACTTATATTTACTTCTGTTGCCTTACGACAGACTAAATTGATCGTGTTGTTATAAACAAAAGAGTGGATAACCTATAGAAGTAACATGGCATTGCTAAACACTGATTTGAAATGTCTTTTCTTAACCTAAAATGAAACTTTCAAAGGCTTAGCGCGCTTAAAGATTCGAACAATAAACACATTATGTGGTCGTAATATCTACGGTTCTGACAGTTTTTTTATAGATTTTATAACTCAGATACCGGTTTGATTCTAGACATTTTGCGCATATTTAATTTGCCTCGCTTTCATGCGGTTCAACAGCACAGCTGACCATTGCAACGCTGGCTTAAACACGTGCTTTCCCTTCGCGCGCACTTCGTTCGTGTTGGACGAATTTTTAACATTTGGTGAGTATAATTTGTACTGCTTTGCTACTGTGCCACTTAAGGAGTTTTTCGGTATTTTCTTTCAACGCATCGTTGATTGCAAATCATGCGAAAGGAGCGACATAAAACGAACTACACACCGAATCACGAGTTGAGCCGACTTGCTCTGATCTGTGACAAACAAACTGAACTGAGCGAATGTGCTTGGTGGCCAGTGTGTCAAACGACCCATTGTGGTCGCAGAAAAACGAACTGAGAGAATGCGCTCGGTGGCCAATGTGCCAAACCGCCCATTGTGACAAACCGCCCATTGTGGTCGCAAACAAACCGAACTGAGCGAATGCGCTCGGTGTCCGATGTGCCAAACAACCCATTGCGGTCGCAAACATATACATTAAAGGCCCAGTATCACCCAAAATGCATTGCACACCCAAAGCCTCGACAATTGAATTTAACGCAGTCGAAAATTCCCGAAAGAGCCAATCACGAGCGAGCTTGTCATTTGAAAACAAAAACAAACGACCGCAAAGCCGAATGTCACTGTTCTTCTTCTTCTTCTTCTTGTACGCGTTAGTTTATTTGGCCTACATATTTCGCCAAGATCAAAAGGACACCGAAGACTTGCATTCCTTCCTCTTTTATACTACAATCAACTTAGTTTGGACATTAGGAACTTTCCAATATGTTTTTGGGCAATTAAGAAATATGATGCTTTATCATTAGGCGAGCAGATGACCTAATGCTGCGGCAACACTTCATCATCAATCATCCTCAATCTTTATTTATACACGTCTTCCTAGGAGTCGTGTGAAATTTACTACATACAAAAATCATAAAAAAAAAACTTTAAAAACTTTATACATTATAATCACAACCTTCCATTAGAAACCACTAGTATTACATATTTTTGCAATGCGATTTACTGTCTTAGGCATGATTTTGTTTCGCTTAATATGTGGTTTATACTTTTCTAAAACCAATCTTGTCAGAAAGTAATATATGACTATCCGATATCTTAGATGTGACTGGCTAGCCGAGAGCATGCGCAGTGCCAACCCCCTAAGACCCCTCAGGAAGCTGACAATAGGGTGTAACTTAGATGAGATGAGATTCAGTTACTATTTCTAGAGCATGAAGGGGCATTTATAGAGATCTTTGAACGCAGAGCTCCACACAACGCGTAAATAAAACGCAGTGGTTCGGTATTGCCGGATCTCTAATCCGTCTAAATGTAATGTAGAGCTAGAGATGCTCGAGCCAGACATCACGCAATGGGCCGATTTATTCGTTTAGCATTATTTTATTTAGTGTTCGCGAAGAGTGTAAGAAAAAAACTAACCGACATGTTGGGATAACATTTAGCCATGTTTCATGTACGCTTTTATTAATTAAAACCTATGATGTAAACATAATGAAGGAACAACTATCCTATTATAAAATTGTTTAGCTCCAGCATGCAAAGGCGAGGTCGCTTAAAAAAGCAATCAGTGGGGGTGGGGGGGGGGGGGGGTGTATATATGTGATACAATAGGAGTAGAGAAGGTGGGTTGAACCTATGGAGCGCGTCAGATATTTGAGCCTGAGAGAGCGAACACGTGGAAATCGCTGATTTTTATTTTTACAAAATGAAGTGAAGCCGGTTCAGTATACTTTCCCCTAAAGCTCGTGGGTATTGCCTACAATAGTCACTATTGCCCAGTTCGTTTGTTTATGAAAAAAAAAGAGTGCTTTAAGAATAGCGTACGTACCTGGAACGCTTTGGTCCAATCTCTAAGACTGGTTCGTGCCCTCCCTTAACTTCGCTACAATTAATCACGCTAGCTTTTCTAATTAGACTAAATTGGATAAGAGACGTAAAAAAGTTTATGTTTTTTTGTGTTAGGTGTCCGTTGGTAGTCAAGAGTTGGAAACACATTATAATGTGCGAATGGCTGCCAAAGACAATGGCGATGCAAGATACTTCAAAGGTCGCATTTGTTGTGTTCAGGTGTACAACAAAGCACTCAGCAAACAGGAAATCGTCGCAGTCCAAAGCAGAACCTTTACTCCGGAGACAGGTAGGTTTGTTTCAGAGCAAACCCCAAGATTCGAATAGAGCAAAACAAAAGAAGTAGCTTGGAGATAAAGTGTAGGATTGCAAGGATTGAAGTGGATACAGTTCATCAAACTTGATTTGAAATCGTGATAGGCGGTAAATAAAACAAAATTGCCATTCTTGTGGAATTTTGACATCTTTAGCAGTTATTTTATCTCATTTGCTAATATTTCTTCGCTGTCATCACTTTTGACAATCGATCATGCGCAGACAAGGAATAACATGAATTTGAGTTGACTTTACTTGTCCATCGCAAATTTCACACCTATTTCAAGTTTCGGTTGAATAACAATTTGCACCATCAAAGCAAAAAATAAGTAAATAGATGGCTAAACAAATAACTGACATGACGACTTTAATATGATGACTTTGGCTTGACCTTCAGTCTTAAGATCGTGTTTAATAGATGTGAAAACCGTTGCCATAAATGGTTGTGTACGTTTGAGTTCCTGAACAGTCCAGATGTCACAATAATTCCTCCTCATAGAAAATACCACGATAGACCGGAACTCACGCAGTTTCCATTATTCGTAACAAAATCAACTTACAATCTTTTGTACGTATTTGTTGATCAAGTTTGTTTTTAACATCGCGCCAATTCGTGCTAGGTCCTTCTCGCCCATGCTGTTATTTTTAATTTGATTCAGTTTATATGTTTGTTTGTGTTCAATCGTTTTAATTTCAAATAACGCGACTTAACAAAGCCTCCCTTAATCTATTGAAAACTGAGGCGACTTGACAAATAAATGCTCGTTAGGTTTAAACAAATTACTTGGAAAATCAATAACACAATTTTTAATTAGAGAAGCTCTTTATTTCATATTTGTATAGTACTAAGGCAGAAAACAGCTCAACTCCAAATTGGCTAACGGTAAGATATAAAAGCGCGTGATGAAACTAATCCTTTCAACGCAGTTTGCACCGAAATATTATTTGTAGCCATTGTCCATCTCCCTTGATAACGTAAAATGCAGGTTATCAGCCCTGGGCTTTTACAACTTCGTAAGAGTTTTTGGGCTGACAAGCAAAATGTATTATTGTTGTTTTAGTTCATTTGGTGCAAATTTTTGTAAAGAATTGTTGTTAAGGAACTGTGGTGTGCTTATATATAGAAGTGGGTACAACCGGAATATTGTTTTGTTACCAAACTATTGGGGCTATAACCGGGGGTGGGGGGGGGGGGGAGGGCTTATAAGCGGGAGGTGGGGGGATTATAACAGACATTTTGCGGTATTCTAGATAAATCTCTCCGGTCAAATATTGTTCCTGTTCTGAACGTTATTTTCTCTTCGAACAGATAGTCTCCCTGATCCTGTAGCTTTGTATCCACTCAATGGCCAACACGGGACAAGTGATATCGGTCCTAACAAAAATCCACCGGGAATACCAAACGATGTACACCTCGCGCCAGGTCCTTATGGACATCCACAAGGCTCGTACCAGTTCTCCGGTAGCTCTACCAGTTACATTGAGATACCCAATAACGGAGGCCTGGATACAAAATATTCCATAACCATTCTGGTCTGGGTGAATCGTGAAAATAATCAGGGTCCTATCTTTAATTATAACACCCTCCAGCCACAATATGGCTTTCACTTTTGGATCTGGGTTGGTGATGGAAATGCCTTTGCTAACGGCTTCGGTTGGAGTACCCAGCCTCACTTACCTATAGCTTCAAATACGTGGTACTGCGTTGGTGCCACGTACGATTATTCATCTGGCATTGCAAAGGTGTGGGTAAATGGAGAGAAATCATCCCAGGTGATACTACTAAGTAAAGACATAAAGTAAACTATAACTATAGGAGACAACATAAAAAGAAGTAACAAATATTTGTGACCCTAGGTTCACATGTGACAAGCCGTCCTACGTACTGCTCGGATCATCAATGTCGAAAGAGTCATATGTGGTGATGATGAAAAATAGATTGTAAATTTTAAGCTCGGTCATGAAAAAAAAAAATGGTTCGCTGTCTTTTAGTTAATGCTTTGTTGTTGCTATTGTTGTCGTTGTTATCGTCGGTGGTGGCGATGTTAAATTATTGCCGTTAATTTTAGGTGAATGCTGGTATTTGGCAGCTTGGAAGTCAATATGATGTGCGAATGGGGGCTTTACAAAACGACCCGAGGTACTTCAAAGGCCGCATTTGTTGTGTTCAAGTGTACAATAAAGCACTCAGCAAACACGAAATTATTGCAGTCCAGAACAGAACATTTTCATCGGAGACAGGTATTTCCTGGAATTTATTCAGCTAATGTCGTGAAATGGTTACTACGATGAGAAACAAGATTGATAGATTAGGGCTCCCATTAATGTTTATTCCATGACGACAATGCTTTATTTTAGTCTCAAAGTTTTTTTGTCGGTCGAAGGTTAGGGTGAAGTACACTTCAAGATCTTATGGTCACACCCCATGGTTTCATGCATAATATCAAAAGTTAAAACTACCTTGTACATCTAGTATGATAAACAACACTACGGGAAAGTTTCTCTTCAATTGTCACACTTTAGGATTCTATCCATAGGCTCAAAACGTGGACTACAGTGCAAATTCAAAAGAGCGGATTTATCGCCAAAACTGCTGAACTTAGTTGGTCCAAACTGAAGTAGTTCTATATTCTACTCACGACCTAAACGGCCAATTTTTAAGGCTAAAACAGAATCATCTTTTAAATTTACAGTGTACCTTATAAACAGTACCACAAGGAAGGACTCAACCAAAATCATTTCAATAGTCACACCGTTTTGCGATTTCATCCACAAAAACATCTTGTACAGCATAATAAAGTAATTTTAGGATTTCTTCCGCACGCGGTCTTAAAAAATAGTGCCACATGGCACAATGCCATCAGATATTTGAAACCATGGAGCAAATAACTAAGGGTGACCTTTTCATTTCTTTACAGAAGACGATGATAGTTTCATGTTTTCCAATTATAATCCTGTCTTCCCCACAAAACAACAACAAGAACATCGAGACATTCTGAAAGCATTCACAGCCTCTACCGTGATGGAGTGTTTGTTACGCTGTTCGCGAATGACTGAGTGCAAGTCCATGGCCATTAAAGGAATAAACATTGGTGGATCATATGGAGGCTACTGCCAGCTTTACCGAGCACCGTTTAAGGATAGTTTGGAACACAACGGCCATTGGAAAGACACACAGTATTATAATAAGAATAACTTGCCCAAAGAAGATCTTTAAGAACTTTATTACTCTTTTTTGTTTTACACTTGTGTTTTATAAACACTTTTGAAACGAGAAGCCTTTTTATATCTTCTATTTACTCTGTATAGCCACTTCCAAACTGCCGAGATTTATATATTTTACTGAGCAATGAACTTTATCCCCCGGTCTGAGTTCTTTTCATTGGCATCATGACTGATTCAGATGGAAACAGAAGTGCGGATCGCAAGCCATCTCAGAGTTCTTCTTTTTTTTCAGTTTAATTGGACTGAGCTAGTTAAAGAGACCGTCCGTTGTTCTGATTTATGCTAAGTTTTATAGCTTTTATATTCTAAGTTGCCTCTTTGTGACTGACATTGTCATTTTAAGTTATAAATCTATAATTTAAACAACCTGAAACGTCAAATGCCGTGCGGTCGTTGTATTTTGTGCTAAAATACAATATATAGTGTAAATGTGTATTTATGGAATGTTGTTTATATCTCTGTTTGTATGCAAAAGTTATACTGAAGTAGCAAAGGAGTAATCTCTCTCTATGGGCGCGAAACAGGGAGGTGAATAGGCGACCGTTTTTCCTGAACATCTTCGAGACATTGCAAAAAATTACAAAGACGCTCATCCAAACCAGTCGCGCGAGTTTCAATCTATCCAACCATTCCAAACAACACATGACGATCTGCGGCCTTTCCTTACACCAGGGCAACACGGAAAGCCGTAAAAACTTAGAACAAGAATTCATCTTTCAAATCGGCACTCTCAATCCACACGGAATCAACGAACGCTTTTCATTCAACTAATTTACATGTTTTTTCACGTCACCAAACTTCCACCAAAGCTTCCACCAATAGCTCCACCACTTACTATATAAAACCACACATTACCCACAATTCCTTGACTCGCTCTGACGAAGTTCTAGCGCTTGAAACGTCAGCTATTTGGATCTTTTTACAGTGGTCAATTTACCTTATCGACTCAGTTGATAAAACTCAGTAAATTGTCGTGCGCCGTCAACCCCCACCACCAACGCAGCACCACAGTTTCTCTAGAAACTAATCCCATTCATTTAAATATTTAATGGTTCGCTTGCCTTCTTCAACTGTAGATACCGAAAGGCAATAAAAAGGGAATGTTGTTACACATAAATAATAAATAACTAAGGGAATAAAAGTCACAAAATTTTCACCGTGCTAGTTGTTCAGTCTCTATTGCTTCACAGAATCAACTTTACAAAGAAGCATAACTTTTCTGTTCAATGAAACATTTAACGTGGTTCTTGGAGGTAAGATTGAAAGAACAAGGGATCTTACTAAGCCTTACAAATCGTGTCAGTACAATTCAATGATACTCGTGATTTTGTGCTTTGTGACTTTACAGGGTTTGTTTCTCCTACTGCTGTCATCACAAGCCAGGACCGTAGGTAAATGCTTTTTGCAGTTTTTGGACCGAAGACTGACAACAAAATGTCGGCGGATCTTAGAAAGGAAGTAAAGCAACTTGCTGGAGTGTTGAACCTATTATTTTATCAGCCTTCACCTCTGAGTTAGCTTCAATTTTTTCTAGGTTGACAAGGTTCATAAATTTTCTGTTTCTCTTCGGAGTCTGAATTGTAATGACTTTCATTAAAAGCCAAAACAATCGATGAACTTGGGTTGTCTTTTAAGTCAGTCTCTAAACTTTCCAAATTTAAAAAAAAAAAATTGATAACACTCCGTAACACTCTACAGACTAAAAAAAACCACAAGTTCACGGAAATTTGCCCAACTTGTTTGCGTTCATCAGCTTTTTCTACAATTTTCGCATCAATGCATCTGTTGTTATGGTCAAGTTCTGTAAGTTCTAATACTTCGCATGCGTTTGAACAAGTTTGTAAATGTGTGGGAAATAAGGACATGACCCATTGCAATTTAATTATAAATAACGTGACTAAACAGGGGGCGAAACGAACGTATCAAAGTTTGCCAAAATGCAAAATATGAATCAACAAGCGGCCAGCCTCAAGGTCAGTCTTAGGCTACCTTCTGATATCTAGAATTCATCGAATCTTAGTAATAAAAATTAAAAAATAAAAATAATTCGAAAGGAAAATATTTTGGCAAACGCATTAATCATTGTTAACTTACACTGCCTTAGTAATAAGTTCTCCGTGTGTGCCTTTGTAGGTTATAATTAAATTTGAATAAGTATATCTATTTTCTGTACCTTATAGATCCACTGTTTATTTTGCCCTCCCACGTTTGTCTGTGTGTTTACATGATTGACAAATCTTGGAACACCTTGCTTAATTTAGAACACCATAACATTATCTAAGTTGCCCTACCTTTTTCATATGTTCATGATAAAAAATTCAGTCTTACTTTGAACAAAACAGATTTGAGTCGATCAATAATTGTTTTTTTATTAGTTTACTCTATGAGCATGAAGTGATTTGAGAGTACCACTCGCACGCACCACATTTCACTAAATTTCGCTTGACATTGGTTGAAACTGAGATATTTTAAAATATTTCTCGGGAAGAAAAACAATAATGCTTTCCCAAGTGCAAAAATTAAAGAAATTTCAGGCTACAAATCGATATAGCCGACAATGCAATTTTGCCGCCATCAATCTGGAGTATGAATGAAATCTGGAGTATGTATGAATGAGGAGGTAGGAGAAAAATTAAGACATTTCTTAAGATGGGAGATTTTCATGAACACCAGTTAAACATGTTAAAGCTAAGGAAGACCGGTCCGGTTTACTGAAGAATTCGTGAATTCTGTGCTCGCAGCACACCATTTAAACTATTGAGTTCAGAATTCAAGTCGCTTTGATACACTTTGCTTCGTTTTCATGTGGCAGTAGATCTCATGGCCTCGCTTTCATGCTTTTCAACAACACCATTGTAACGCTGGCTCAAACACGTTTTTGCTTTCGCTTCTTGCTGCGACGTCGTTTCACACGCGTTTCTGACTTTTAGAATTTGGTCAGTATTTGACAAAAGGAATTGTGAGATGAGCCGAACAAACTGAACGCGAATATGCTCGGTGGACAATGTGCCAAACTACCCATTAGTTGTTATGCCTGTTGTATTTCAATGTACATGTACTAAAGAGCATGGAAGGCTTTACAGCTGTTAGTTATGCTCCATAATCGTTGTATCAGTAATCATATAGTGTACCTTAGATAGGGTGAATTAAAGGACGTTTTATCAAGGTTCGATTGTTCTTGTTGTTACAAACGTCTCTTTATTTGGTCTATTTGGCCTTCTAATACCTACATTGAAGGACCGTCCCCAAGACTTTAAAAGTTGGTTTGTTACATCTCCTTATGCTCACGTTCAAGGACATTAACGCCTTTATACATTTAAAAGATCAAATCAAATCAAATCAAAATCAAATCAAATCAATTTATTTAAGTGTCAAAGTATTTAGTACGCGAGTACTAATTGTGGACACTTTCCAGATCTAATTGGAATTTGGAAGTGTTGGTTTTTGAGGAGAGGGGAAAACCGGAGTACCCGGAGAAAAACCTCTCGGAGCAAGGAGAGAACCAACAACAAACCCACATATGACGCCGGGCCGGGAATCGAACCCGGGCCACATTGGTGAGAGGCGAGTGCTTTCACCACTGCGCCACCCCTGCTCCCCGTAAAAGATGTTATTCTCCTCTTTACTTCAATATAATTTAGACACTGTTACCTGATATATTACAAATATTTTTTTCCAACATTTTTTATTGATCGAGAAATATGACGCTTCGTTACTAGACTCCCATCTGGTCGAAGCACTTCACCTTCCATCAGAAACAAGGATCATAAACTACTAGTCCCGTAAGATATGATTTGGGATTCTTTCATGAATTGGTCCCAGTGCTCAAACATAAAACTGAATTTTATTTTCACCACATTCGTCATGCCCCGGTGTTTTTTCTCTCCGAACAGATGGTCTCCCTGTTCCTGTTGCTTTGTACCCACTCAATGGCAAACACGGGACAGGTGACATCGGTCCTAACAAAAATCCACCGGGAATACCAAACGATGTACACCTCGCACCAGGCCCTAATGGACATCCACAAGGCTCGTACCAGTTTTCCGGTAGCTCTACCAGTTACATTGAGATTCCAAATAACGGAGGCCTGGATACGAGATATTCGATAACAGTTCTCGCCTGGGTAAGCCAGTATGAACCGGGGCCGATCTTTCATTATTCCCCCAACGGATTCTCTGGATTTCACATCTGGATGGTCGGTAAGGTTTATGCTAACGCACCCCGCTGGAGTGTGCCAGTACGGTCACCAGTTATAACTTCAAAGTCTTGGTACCACGTTGGTGTGACCTACGATCATTCATCAGGCATCGCAAAGGCGTGGGTAAATGGAGAGGCAACATCCCGGGTAAGAAAATTTCAAAGGACACTGTTGTAATACCAGAAACCCATAAGTGGGTTTGGTAATACTTAATTAATTATATGAATAACTGCATCGCGCAGTCACGTAAACAACAAGAAGCTGTACACAGCTTGAACTCGTGGCGTCTTTACCCCCATTGCAGTATTGATTCCCGAGTGTTATGAGTGCTTTAACGGAGAAACATAAAATTATGTCTGAAAAGAAACACTACATTCGGTAGCCGACACGATCGCTAACTGAAATACAAAGTTGTATGAAACACAAATCGTGTAAATCAAACCTACGTGCGATTCCCCGGGGGTACTCAACAAAGTTTTGTACGGGGATGCTCCGCCCCGAGGTCCAAACCCTCACCCTTTCGTATACCGTTTTTGACAGAAAAGGTACCCCTTTCATATACCTTTCATTGAAAATGCCTTTCATAAACCTTTCATTGCAAAGTGGTACCCCTTTCATATAGCCTGTTTGATATATTTTGAAAGCTTAAATGGAAGTTTTCCCTACCCTTTTGTATACTTCAACTCGTGTTTTCCCTACCCTTTCCTATACTTCGTGAAATCTCTACCCTTTCATATACTTCAACTCGTGAAATCCTTACACTTTCATATACCTCTAGCCTCAAAAAGGTACCTCTTTCGGGCGGAGCATCTTCGTATAGCCCATCGTGTAATGACCTAATGCGTTAAATTTCCGGTTGACCTTCACGGTCTCGCGCATTGCATGTCAGTAGAATGTTCTTTTTTCAAACTCGTATTTTCAAACGCGCATGGTTCACCATTCATGTCCTTTGAATTAGTATACAATTTAAAACAAGCACTGAACGAAGTGCTATTAATAAAACAGGTTCAGAAGAATCGGTGATAAGTAAGATATAAATTAAGTAACAATCCGTGTAAGAAGTAGGCAACCCAAATCCACGGGATGCAGAAAGAATTGTGAATTGTGCTATTGTTGAAACCGTCCACCTCATTGGCTAAAACATGAAAATCAACCATAACTTCATCAGGCAGCGCATTTATTTATCTCTAGTTTACTAATTGATTCCCTGTTAGTAAAAACTATTGTGATTTTTAATGCAACAAAAATTCTATGTGGGGAACATGGAAAATTAGAAGTCTTTCTTGGCCATTGTTTTGGAGTCTCACGATTGGCTGAAATCTTGTAACACAAAAGAAACATCGCTTTAAAATAAAGTTTCAGTAAATTTTATTTCAAAACCATGTTGTCCATAGGTTGACGTATTCTCAGTACGAAAATCTAAACATTCTTATGTGGGGAAAGCGAAATGCATCGGAACAATAGAGAATTGCCTACTTCTTACACGGATTGTTACTTAAACCTTGATCGACTTGATCGAATGCTATTTTCGGAATACAATACAAAATACAATTACGTTCTAATTCGCTGCGCTCAAACGAACGTAAATCATTTTACCCTTCAATTCCCGTAATAACAGTCACCAGACACAAAGTATGGTAGGATACGCAAGCGAATCCAGCACAGTTTTATTACATCATACATGAAGTTACAGAAGGGAATGCATCTAAATAGCCTAATTACTACATCTTACAATTCTTCGTATACCTTAACTAATCTAACGGAAAAAGTAAATATATGTGTCCCGCAATATTACAATCCCGAATACTTAGTTACTTGTAACCTTCTCTTAAGGCTTCCTTCGACATCCATGTCCCTAGCGGAATCGGACTTCCATCTCGTCCATGTATTATGAGTAGCCTTTCTGGGATCGAATTGCTACATTTCAACTCCACACATCATACGCTCCAATAGATTGATTTTGCTGCATTTCGGCCCGACACCAACGGCATTTATGAACATATTTACAATAATGTGAGTACAACAATACAATTTTAAGGGTACGTGTAGTCGAAATCCATAAAATGAAAACAATACAATGCTAATGACGAACCAGAGCTGAGCAACCACTCACATACAAAGAAACTGCGGTTAAACGGAGGCCAGAAAAAACCTGTCACCCCCAAAAAAAACCCCTTTTGGGGAAAAATATGCGGCAGGAAATCTGGGTAGGATCCATGGCTCAAACTCTGTAGCCCATCCTACGAGGCCCTATATAAGTATTACACAATAAGTACAAAATGCGCCGAAGTTCCTACATAGCAAGAAAAAATAAATAAATAAATAAATAAATAAATACTGAAGCTGAATGTTGCTGGCCTAGAATGACTAACCACGTACGATACTTCGCTTATAACGAAGTTATGCTACCCACAATGCACTACAACAATAATGCCCGGCCCCTGCTGTTCCCGTGCCGTAGAAATATCAAATTCTGTTTAACTCGTTGACTACGTTGCTCAAACGCCAGAAATTACATTATACACACCGCGGATGTAACATCGCCAGATCCTTGGCTATGAAGGCCATAATCGTTACGGGTTATAATCTATCTGACTTAAGGCATCTCTGAGAACTTCCCTGCATCTAGTGTAAGAGAACTTACCACTTCTAGGGTATAACTAGAGTTACTACGGTGAAACACGAGAGGTCTAAATAACGGGAGAGTACTACTATCGGAAATACCTGGCTACATTCAAATACCTTCTTAAACACTCACAGGGCAGCATTTAGAACCAGATGCACTAACAAAGACGTAGTTCCCTTCCCTATATATATCCGTCTTATTTTACACCAGCTCATAAATGTTTTAATAACACGCATGTAAGATGTGGCTGTACCATCTGCTCTGTACCATCGCCTCCAACACCTGATTAACACTCAGTGAAGCAAAATTGCGAAAACCCTTGCATCCTTTGCTTGAAGAAAACGTCTGAAAAAGCAAGAGCATAACATACGAACGAAAACGAACAAACGAACTAGAAACAACACCCGAACACCCTGCCCCGTAATCATGAGCGCACAAAACTGCCAACAAGTTAAGTGCCGCCTCTCCGAAAAGGTCACTGCTACATAAATCGATAAGGCATTGTTTCGGGCCAGTGCCACATAAAGCAATGAATCCCTATTCGGCCAGTGCCACACAAATCAATGGATCACAGTCTAGGCCCCTGCCGCATATCTTGAGAAATCATTACCTTGGCCCGTGCCCGTGCAATATATAAATTTCACTAATAAATTACGCTGTAAACTCCAATCCATATTCGGCCAGTGTCACACAAATCAATAGATCGTAGTCTTGGCCCCTGCCGCATATATTGAGAAATCATTATCTAGGCCCGTGCCCGTGCAATATATAAATTTCACTAATAAATTACGCAGTAAACTCCAATCCATATTCGGCCAGTGCCGCACAGATCCATAGATCGTAGTCTGGGCCCGTGCCGCATATATTGAGAAATCATTATCCAGGCCCGTGCCCCGTGCCATATATAAATTTCGCTCATAATAAATTACGCAGTAAACTCCATCCATATTCGGCCAGTGCCGCACAAATCAATAGATCGTAGTCTGCGCCCGTACGTGCCGCATGTATTGAGCAATCATTATCTAGGCCCGTGCCCGTACAACATATAAATTCTACTAATAAATTACGCAGTAAATTCCATTCTTATGGCGACAATATCTCCTGTGAATTGATCTGACCCTAAAAGCGAATAAGATTTTCTCCCGCGCGTTAAAACCTCCTTCCCGATATGAGGATATGAATACCGTGGGCCCCGAGATAACTATTATATTTATATGCATAATGAGCCGAAGACCAACGAGTACAACAAGTGTACCAACAGTATACTGACATTCCATATAATAATGTAATACCTGCGGAATAATACCAACAGGGGGAAACACCCGACAATTCTCACCGCGGAGATGCTGAGCGAAAAGATCGACATCCGCAGTGTATGGGTTTCATCACCGTGAAAAGAACTTGGGGAGTTTGTGATTGTAATAATTGGTAAGACAATTGACACTATAGGGCCCCCACCGATGCTCAAGAGGTAGAAAGAACTCATGTAATTTGCCAATCATCGATATCAATTAGCCGACTAATATAACCCAACTTGCTGATTAACAGTAGGAGGGAACCATAGGACCTCCAAATAGATATACGATCGAATGCAAATGTTAAAAATACCCCGGGCCATCTTGCGAAACTCCAATTTCGTGCTACCCCCTTCAACGATTTTAGCAGCCGCTTGGCTATCAGCAAACCGCTTAACACGCGATCCTTGAAGCACTCAAGGCAAAACATAGCAATGAAAATTCAATAACGGACAACTCCCTCCACGTGGCACTTGAAAACGTTCGTCCTGCGTCCACGTTTTGTGACACACGAATTCATTGTTTGGGTCAACAAATGCACCACCCTCAGTAGCACTGGAATCTGAATATACAAAATAAATAGAATTTTTACTTTCAAAGCAATATCTGCTATTGATATTAACCAGCTTCTCCTTCCAAAAATATAATTCCTCTTTGCAGTAAGCATCAAGGCAGAAATATGGAATCCCACTTATCTCGACACAAAATAGACATGATGCAATGACTGGTCATTATCCTACCAAAGTTGCCCACTGCTGATGCCGTAGAAATAATTTGATCGATGAAGGAAGCTTACTCTCTAGCGGAAAACTTTAAATCAGTGAGAATTACACGTTCTATTATTGAGAATTACTAATTATTAATTAATCAGTGAGAATCACACGGTCGTTATTGACTATGGTATCAATAATCTTTGCAATTCTTCTACCTACAATTTTAAAGTCCCCAATACGGAATTCAAGGTTATGCCTAACCAGTCCAATATTTGAATGGGGTCCCATACCGGTTTCTCGTCATAAGTTACAAAACCCGCATTACATAAATCCTGCTTTACAGCAAGGGCCTTAACGCGGCAACCTTCAGTATAATGGACTGTCGCCAACCGTCGTCCAAGAAAATGGTTATGTAGATCCCCTGTATACTCCAGTGTTTCTCTAAAGGTTTAAAACCTTTGTAAATATACGAGGAGCTGTTGAACGCCCAAATGGAAGAACAGTAAAATATAATATATATCATTATAGGACTCAGGATCTCGCCAGGAAAATCCCAGGTAGGGTTGGTGTTCTTGTGAGATATCGATATGGCGATAGCCGTTTTTTATTAAATCGAAAGAGAACATGCACGAACCTTGGTAAATTAAGCGATAACGACTTCCAAATCTTCATATTTGACACAGTGTTTACTTAACGACCTATTAACGTGGC
Source organism: Cladopsammia gracilis (assembly GCA_022457155.1). NCBI lineage: Eukaryota > Metazoa > Cnidaria > Anthozoa > Scleractinia > Dendrophylliidae > Cladopsammia > Cladopsammia gracilis. The sequence goes on along the minus strand of JAJGOT010000012.1, from coordinate 1,922,525 downwards.
ATAAATCCAGAATTAGCCTCTTTCGCCCCCCTGGCTGTATAGATACTGACAAGGGATAAACAACTAAAGGTTGCTGATCTACCTGCGAATTTGACCAGAATTAGCTAGCTCAATGACGGCTTGCTTCACAAATTCTGCATGTAGTAGCGCGGAACCATGTTTTTTAGTTTTTCAGACAATGGGAATCTAGTAAACTGTAATTTATAGCCCTTGCCAATCGTTGTCAAAATAAAAATCGGAACACCAATAGATCTCCAAAACCTTAGATTTTTCTTTAGACTACCCTTAACACCTCAAACCTGTCCGCTTCCGAATTCATATTTCTCCATCACATCCTCTACCTGTGCCAAGTCCTCTTCGCCGCTTTGATTGAAACTGAGATGATTCGCTTTTAACCGGCTTGATGTATTAGCGTCCAGGGTATGTATTGCAGCTAAGGGACCGGTAACCTCCTTGTCAAGACACGAGTTTGCAGTCCTTAGCCCAAAGCCCAAGTCTTCCGCATTTGTAGCAACGAAAGTTGCCGCCAGTAGCGTCTCTTCGGCCTACAAAATAAAGCGAAACATAAACCGGGGGGGGGGGGGGGGGTGGGGTAAAGAGTTGTGTAAACTGTGTGGAACCGCAAGCGTGAATGAAATACATGAATAGGCCAAGGTCTATAAGTACTGGAAAGCTGACCAATAGGACGTGTGTAATACACAATAGAGGGTGCGGCAGGTGATAAAGCTAAACAAGTAGCATAAATTACTTGGAATACCAGCGGAAAATACATTTACGTTCTAATTCGCTGCGCTCAAACGAACGTAAATCATTTTACCCTTCAATTCCCGTAATAACAGTCACCAGACACAAAGTATGGTAGGATACGCAAGCGAATCCAGCACATATGAATTCACAAAGTAAAATCAAAGGCGCTTTTTCTTACCACGAGAAAGCTGATTATCAGCGCGCGTAGAAAATCTTGCTTTCTTTCCGCGGTCGCTCGCACGTTGATCTCTCTGTCGCCTTTTACGACTCGCCGCTTCTCTGGCCTTCTTAAGCCGCTATTCATCTTCTGAGCCGGATGGCAGTTCGTTTGACTCGTACTCCGCTACCACTTGCCAACCGTCCTTTCTTTTAACTGCGATCTTTATCAGCTTCTGCCGTTTGTAGATACGCTGCCTGGTTTCTTGGGAAAGAGTCTTTATACAAGCCAAATTAGGCTCCCCGCGTTCGCTGTCGATTTGAATACTTTCAAGGATGGAGTCTAATTCAGTGTTCAGCTCGAACGCCCTTGTACTTCAACTGCACTATTTCTTTATCCATCCTTCTCTTTTGAACGATCTGCTTCTCTTTATCTTCCAATTTCTCCTCGAGATAGCCTTTGAACGTGGAAAATACTTGATCAACATTTCGCGAGTTGCCTCCGCGTTCGTCGCTCGTTTGGCCTGTTTCTGCCGGAACGGAAGATCCTTCAGATTGCCTCTGATCGCTAGGCGTTAGTCCGAAGATGGGGTAAAGAGTTGTGTAAACTGTGTGGAACCGCAAGCGTGAATGAAATTCATGAATAGGCCAAGGTCTATAAGTACTGGAAAGCTGACCAATAGGACGTGTGTAATACACAATAGAGGGTGCGGCAGGTGATAAAGCTAAACAAGTAGCATAAATTACTTGGAATACCAGCGGAAAATACATTTTTATCAGCTCTACAATCTCGGACGGAATAAAAAGAGAAATAAAACCTCCCCTCCCCCCGATTCAGTGATGGATTCCGGCGAAAACCAAAACGCACCATTTTTCCCATCACTGAATTGGTTTGCACGTGACGTCATCAAATTCGCAATGTCTTCTGAGTTTATATGTCCACCAGGTAGGGGTCGGGGTGGCATTAGGTCTAGGATTAGGTATGGGATTAAATATAATCCCTTTACCTAATTCTAACACTATGCCTAATTCCATACCTAATCCTAGACCTAATCCCACCCCGACCCCGGCCCCGACCCCGGCCGCGTTTTACTGACACCCGAAAAGCAAGGAAAAAGACGTTTTGCGGCGGCTCATTGTGGCAATTCAAAATCAACGCGAAAAATGATAGCACGATTCAGCATGAAGAAAGACAGTGATATTTTCATTATCAAAGCAAAGATCCTGCATATCTCGGTGTATTGAGCGGCACCCTATTCGGACTGCAGAGGACAGAGGAACGAAGGAGGGAAAATGTCATACAGACTATATAGAGTGACAAAAAGCGTTTAAATTAATGGCTGCTGATAATTGGACAACACAATCTTCTTTCGAAAAAATTTATTCAAATCTCCATTAGTTTATGTTTAAAAGTAAAACGCGTACCATTTATATCGTATCGAGGCCGAGCCGTGTCTTCGATGAAATTCAAGAAATTAATACAACTGAATTTAGGCCCCGTCCACACGTATCCGGATATTTTTGAATCCGTAACTTTTTTGTTGCGGATTAAAAAATATTCGCGTCCACACGTAGCGTATTCGAATCGTATTTGCCCGTCCACACGTATCCGGATTCGCTCTAGCAGCCAGGGCTTCTCTTTAAATGTTGTCAAAAAAGCATACGCAAAGGCCAAGTTCAAATCAAAGTTCAACTGTAAACACGTTATTAAACTAGAAATAAGTCCATGTAGAAGTGAAGCGATAACATTTCGGTCGGCCATGTTGAATATTCGCGCGGTTAAAGACTGGATCTGATACTGTTATGTCAGCGTATTAAAAAATATCCGGATTCGACCGTCCACATGATGCCGAATTCGTAGCGTATTCAAAAATTTCCACTCTGGAGAGCGAATTCAAAAAGTTGCGGATTCGTGAGCCGAATTCGCCGGATACGTGTGGACGGAAGGCCAATCCGCAACAAAAAAGTTGCGGATTCAAAAATATCCGGATACGTGTGGACGGGGCCTTAAGCTACACGTTTATAAACAATTCTCCAAAGCTAACGAGAACACAAAGAAAACGTCAATCACAGATTGATATCAAGATAACTTCCCATCAAAAAATGTAATCTGTTTTACCTTTAAGTCCCTCGCTTGCTTGGAAATTCAAATCTTCGCTTCTGGTTCTGAAATCCGTAAAAAACAAACATCTCCCGCATTGATAAAAACGTAATACATGACGTTCCTCGAAGCAAGATTTTATCGGTGAAAGCTCGTCTTTTTCCACTAAAACGGCTTCTGAGTATCCCTTAATTAGAATCCTTTTCTTGAGTAGCAAACCGCGAAATATTCAGGGAAATAACGCCTTTAAAACGGTTTTCTCCGCTTAGTAAATTCACAGCAAAACATCAAATGTTTTTCCAGTTGACGTGACATTCGGCCTTGTAACCGCGCGAAAAACAAAGCCTTGCTTTGGTTTCAATATGACGTCGTACGCGCATGTTTTGCGACTTCATACACGCCCGCGAGCTATGCTTGACAGCCGCGGCGGCGGCGGGCACACGCGCGCCCGCGAAACATTCCGCTAGCCATGACCATGAAAAATGACGGGCATGGTTCTATCCTCTGGTTCTATGAGTATGGTGCTCCGCCGGGCCTTTTATTCGTAAAATAGTCGTAATAGTTATTCTAGACGGAGAAAAAGTTGTTTTTGTGAACTTTTGTACGGTCTAAATGTACTGTGCAGACGGTCGCGTAATACTGTTTTTGAGAATTGCTAAAATTGAAAAATAGCCCGGTCGTCAATCTTAATTCTTGTGTTTCCGACCTTTCACCTAAGTTAAGTTTCATCTTACTTTAGCTTGGTCAAGCCATTTTTGAATAAAAATGCGTGTTTTTCACCTTTTTTCGGTGAAAAAACATATAAAATGCTACCAAAAGCATTAAAATGTTTAATTGTATGTTATTTTGCAACTCTAGCAAAAAAATCTGCAATTTCCGCATTTTTCCAATAAATTTGAATTTTTAGCCAAATCCAAGATGGCGGCCATCTTGGCGGCCATTTTGGATGATGTCACGGACCCCAGCAACGCTACAACCAATCATACTTACCTTATCTTGTTAAGCACATGACAGGCTATCTATTAGACATAAAATGTTTCCGAAATATTGCAACATCACAAAAACCCAAGGGGGAAACATCCCCCCCCCCCCCCGATTACCACGGTGGGGGTATAAGTTTGCGTTTACGTGCGAGGGTTAATTAGCTGCCAACAAAAAAGTAAAAGAACATTCTAAGTACAGTGCTTAAGGCCAAAACCCTAAAGCAAGCGTATTTTCAGAAGTAGCTTATTGGTATAAAAATATCTTATGGTATTTTAAGCATACTTGTTTTCGCTCTTTGTTAAATCGTGTCGGTTGTTGTATTTGTTGCCGTTGTTGTTGACGTTGTTGGTGTTCTCGTTTTTTTTTTTGTTGGTATTTGATGCGCGCATGGCAGTTTTAGCATAAAAACGCGTAGGAGTGAGAAGGGTCCGAAGGTTGTTTTGTATTCACGAGTTTGCTCGTAGGTGCCTTTGATTGTTATTGGTGATGGTAACAGTAATTACTGTTTATTTTTAAGAATGCTGGTATTGTTGAGCTTAAAAGTCACTATCGTGTGCGAATGGGAGCTTTACGGAACGACCCGAGGTACTTCAAAGGACGCATTTGTTGTGTTCAAGTGTACAGCAAAGCACTCAGCAAACTGGAAATCGTCGCAGTTCAAAACAGAACCTTTTCACTGGAGATAGGTGCGTCCTCAGTGTAATTCTGCTTTGAGGGACTAAGACGATGTTAAATATTTAAATTACCTGCGCAGCGTTATACTGAATGATGAAATGAGAAAAATGTGTAAAATTTGACGCTGTTTGTAGAATGATTTTTCCCGACGTTTCGGCAATGCTGCCTTCTTCAGGGTACAAAACTATTAAAAAAACCGTTGAAAAGTTCGTTAATTTAGCACACGTGTCCAATTACATGATCACGCACGTGGCAGCGCGCGCTGGCGCGCGAGTGGGCAAAAAAGTAAATTCACGTAAAACTAAAGTCTTGATTCAGACCACTCGGGGCCATGGTTCCTTGCCTAAAAATCCTAAAAGTTCCTTGGATTTGCCTCCTCGTTCTACCCTAACCTTGAGTATACATGGACTGTATCCACTGACAAGCTTCCTTTCCTGGATATCTACATGAAGCCTCGAGATAATCGCATATCCACTTCTGTCTATTACAAAGACACAGATAGTCACTCCTACCTCAACTTCAGCTCATCCCATCCATCCAGTTGCCAGTCATCCATACCTTATAGTCAGTTTCTTAGACTGCGCAAGATCTGCAGTGAAAACGATGACTTTGACATCGAAGCAACAAAAATGGAGACCTTTTTCACAGCACGTGGTTATCCGAATGACCTGATAAGAAGAGGGAGAGAACGAGCATCGACCAGATCGAAAGCTGAAATTCTTGAGAATACCACTGGTAACATCGCCGCTAATGACAGGATACCATTCGTCACCACCTTCCACCCCATGAACCTGGACGCCTGTAAAATAATTTCAAGGAACTTCGGGATCCTTCACGATGACAGCACGACCACCGATATTTTCAGAAAACCACCACTGAAGGCTTTCAGGCGTGCCAAGAATCTGAAGGACCTGTTAGTCAGAAGCAGCCTACCGCGGGACCTTCCTCACCAACCAACAGGTACTTTCCCTTGCAACAGGACCGTTTGCCGTACATGTCCCCATGTTAATTCATCTACTACAATTACAACACCCAAAGGGCATGTCAATATCACAGGGCACTTTACCTGCATCACGGACAACGTGGTTTACTGTTTAACATGCGACAAATGTCCCTTAACTGTTTACATTGGAGAGACTGGACGCAGGTTATAATAATAATAAATAAATAAATAAATAAATAAATAAAAACTTTATTTTTGTGTCAAGATAAAATATAGCAGTTACCCACTAAGTAAGGACACCTATCTAAACTATCTAAATATTTAAACAAGCTAAATTACATTTATAAATGATAAATAAGTAGGATTTTGTATAAAACTCTATAACATAAAATCTTATAAAATATCAATTCAAATATAAAAACAAACTAAGAATATACAAACTAAAAATTAAGAATTACACAGGACACAATTTATACAATCATACGTAATAAGGCTAGTTAGATCTTGTTTTCTGATTAAATTCTTAAAAGCTTCTGACCGTTTCAGAGAACACCGCAGGGATGTAATCAACGGCAGAAATGACCTTCCTGTACCTGCGCATTTTAACCAACCGAATCACTCACTGCAGGATTTGAAAGTCGCTGTACTGAAAGCGGGCCTGGCCAACCAAGAATATCGCAAGGAACAGGAAATGCGTTTCATTTTTAGGCAAGGAACCATGGCCCCGAGTGGTCTGAATCAAGACTAGTTTTACGTGAATTTACTTTTTTGCCCACTCGCGCGCCAGCGCGCGCTGCCACGTGCGTGATCATGTAATTGGACACGTGTGCTAAATTAACGAACTTTTCAACGGTTTTTTTAATAGTTTTGTACCCTGAAGAAGGCAGCATTGCCGAAACGTCGGGAAAAATCATTCTACAAACAGCGTCAAATTTTACACATTTTTTTCATTAAGACGATGTTAACCCGAGAGGTTTTGTCATGCAGTTCAATGCAATATTGCTTAATCTCTTCCGTCTTGTTTTTAGTTGTTTTTGTTTAATTTGTTTTGGTTTGGGTTATTTTATTTAAACCAAAGCGGAACACTTGATTTTCTTGTCGATTTAAAAATTTCGTTTATAGCGAAGTAGATTAAATCGCTGTGTTACATTGAATTTCGATATAGAACCTGTATCAGTGTGTTTTTTTTGTACCTGATAAGAATGAATGTATATAAAAATCAGATATATATGAAATGCGAAAACGGAATGAACTGAACAAATGATCCCTACGACTTGTTAATAAATAATGTACCTTTTCATATACCATACCAAAACAATCCTATACAGCACAAGAGAAAATCTTCTCTTGATGCAGCATGAACTACCCCGGAGACTCCCACAATACATTGACTGGTGTAGTCGAAAGGAACCCCTAAAAAGCACCAGACATCCGTTTTGTGGCTATGGCTCACATAAGCTTGGTTCCATAGAGCAGTTTTCAATTGAGTATCGAAAGTAATTACACAATTGCTTTGGTTTTGCATTGCTACGCTTTGTGATTGGCTAAAAAGTCTCGCGCCACTTTCTCGACCAATCAGAAGTAAAACCAAAACCAATCGTGACTTGCTCGCACGCGTTTTTCCGCGCTTGGCGCCGCCGACATGTAATTGCTTCGAGCTTTGATTGGTTCATTGGATTGTTTACGACTGCTGTGATTGGTCAGAGTAATTACTTTGGTTTGTAAGATGTACCAATTCTTTATGAAAAGTGTATCGTAAAGACTTTTGTTCTTGGGCCATCGTAGCTTGATGAGAAATAGAACACAAACCGCGGTTATAAACATATTGAACTTATTCATTTTTGATAAAACTTGACGTTTCGTATGCTACCACATACATTTTCAAAAGTGACCGTTAGTAGCATACGAAACGTCAAGTTTTATCAAAAATGAATAAGTTCAATATGTTTATCACCCCCCCCCCCCCCCCCCCAGTTTTAACTGGTTTTTTTTTTTGCAACGATAAAAAAATATATAGACTTTGAGGTAGCCACCCTGTAACCACCCCCTATAAAAAAAAAATGATCCGCCCCAGTGTGTTGTATATTACGGACAAATAACTTGACCATCTAACATGAGAAGCGTTCCACAAAGCTGCCAATCTACTTTCTTTTTATGCTGATTAGGCCATTGGACTTCTTTCTTGGTTTCAGTTGAATATTTTGATCCCGTTTTCCATGTACAACAACAACATCCAGATGAGGTTCTTAAAACATTCACAGCCTGTACCGTGATGGAGTGTTTGTTACGCTGTTCTCGGATGACTGAGTGCAAGTCAGTGGCCATTGAAGGAATAAACATTGGTGGATCATCTGGAGGCTGCTGCCAGCTTTACCGAAAACCGTTCAAGCAAAGCATGGAACATAACGGTCATTGGAAAAACACGCAGTATTATAATAAAAATATCCAGATCTAAAAAAATTGTATCCATCCATTATTGTCGCTAGCAGCAGGCAGCTCCACACCATGCCAGAAAACAAACGATCACGCACCCTCAGTGGAAAATGAAGGAGAGAACATGAAGTTAAACAGTCAAGCGAAACATTTTAGCAGCTACCTGACTCAGCAATTCAGAAGTCGTTAGTGTCAAATAAACCGATAAATTGTATTTTGGGAACTCAAGACAACACGTAACAAACTGACTGATGAACTCATAGCACTTACTAGTAATTATTAAAACGTCTTTATTTATAAAGCGAGGCAAATGAAAGTTGGCAGTGTTTGCCCCTGCTGACTAGTGATTGGATAGTTCTTGTACGTTCAGAAGAAAAAATGAAAATTAGTTCATGTACATACTAAAAGCAGGCCCAGTTAAGTTATTATTGTAAATGATGTTTTGTACATATTCATAAAAATTATGAAAGTTCTTCAGAAACACTTTCATAATGTGCGGTTCTTTTATCGCTGTTTTAAGTGCATCCAGTGCACTTTAAGGAGAGTTTGGGATCTTATGAAAACCATCTCAAACACAAACAGTATTGTAACAAGAATAAGCTGGCCGAAAAAGAACTTTTCAGTCTCACTTTTTTTTCACTTAAGCTTCTCTGATTATCAATTATCATAGATATAAGTAATAGAAATAAAAGCCATTGACAAATTTTTTCACTTACTATATCTGGATGTATAGTTTCTATTGTGAGCGATTCTTAAGACTTTCCAGAACTAAGATTGGAAAGAACAGTAAAACCTTTTTTATTTGATGTATTCCGTGCAGATCTTAGAGGTAAGTTGGAAACATAGAAGAGCCTGTCAAGCCTTCTAAATTGTTCCGGAGATCATGTGCTTTGTTACTTTGTCTTTGTCCTTTCGCTGATAGTGTTATCCCAGACCAGGGGAGGTAAAGTATATCCTGTATTTTTATACCATATATACTTCTTTTTTTCTTTTGAAGAGAAACATTTGTTTTCTAAAAAGCTGATTTAGATGTCAGACAAAAAGTGATGCACAAACACAAGCAGTGAATACCTGCGGTGACCGTCCCGCCGAAATATCATGTTTCCATGTTATATCACCAAATGCCAGCAAATGTAGGATAAAAAGATTAATTCGGGTAGAGCAAGACAACGCAGTAGTTTGGAAATCATATATATGTGCACGGGATTGCAACCATGGAAGTGGATAACAGTTCATCAAATTTGACTTCGTTACAGGCGGTCAAGAAATCAAAATTCCGCATTCAATTTTTGTGAAATTTTGATTTTTTTAGTCGTTATTTTGTCTCTTTTGCTAATATTTCTTCGCTGTCGTCACTTTTGACAATCGATCATGCGCAGACAAGGAATAACATGAACTTGAGTTGACTTTACTTGTCCATCGCAAAATTTCACACCTGTTTCAAGTTTCGGTTGAATAACAATTTGCACCATCAAAGCAAAAAATAAGTAAATAGATGATTAAACAAATAACTGTTTGGCTAAACCTTCAGTCGTTAGATCGTGTTTAATGGATGTGAAAACCGTTGCTATGAATGGTTGTGTACATTTGAGTTCCTGAACAGTCCAGATGTCACAATAATTCCTCCTCATAGAAAATACCGTGATAGACCGAAACTCACGCAGTTTCCGTTATTCGTAACAAAATCAATAATCAGGTTTTGTACGTATTTGTTGATCAAGTTTGTTTTTAACATATCGCGCCAATTCATGCTCGGTCCTTAACTTATTTTTTTTAAATTTGATTCTTTATATGTTTGTTTGTTTGTTTGTTTCATTTGTTTCAATTAGTATTTCTTCTAGTGTCCACATGTGGCCATTTCAATTTAAATTCAAATAACGTGGAAATTAATTGTTTTTGTTATTGGTAGTGGTGGTGGTGGTATTAGTTATCACTGTTTATTTTTAAGAATGCTGCGGGTATTGTTGAGCTTGGAAGTCAATATGATGTGCGAATGAGAGCTTTACAAAACGACTCGAGGTACTTCAAAGGACGCATTTGTTGTGTTCAGGTGTACAATAAAGCACTCAGCAAACAGAAAATTATCGCAGTTCAGAACAGAACCTTTTGGGAGACAGTTGCGTCCTCGATGTAATTTTGCTTTGAGTTACTAAGACGATGGTTTTGTCATGCAAAGCCGGAAAACAAAACATATACAACAATAGGTAGAAAGAAAACAAAAACAGGTTTTTCACCGAGGATGAGCCAGTAGTTTGGTGAAAAAGTGCAGGATTACAAGGATGGAAGTGGATTACAGTTCATCAATTTTGATTTCGTGAAAGGTGGTCCAAAAATCAAAGTTTCCAGTCCGGTGGAATTTTGAGTTTTTTAGACGTTTTTTTTTTGTCTTTTTAGTTCATATTTCTTTGCGTTCATCACTTTTGGTAATTTTTCTTCCTATATTAGGATAATAAAGCAAGCTCCAGGCCATGATTATGACACTGACAGGATATTTCAGGGACACTCTCCCTCTTTCACTCACAAACGCCCACCTCCTTCTTCCCTTCCCCTCCTCAATATGACAATGCCTTAGTCGTAATTGCAAACCGATTTGGGCGGGCACGAAGCCAACCTCGTTCCCAGGGTCTCTCTTCTTCCCGCCCCCTGGAGAGAGACCCTGGGAACGAGGTTGGCACGAAGCTCTCGGAACGCCTCATGCACAGGATTGGCTGAGAAAACAATAGAACAAACAACAGAAGAATGGACCCTAGCCCTGAAACAATAGAACTTCGTGATACCCAGGGCCAATGAAATTAGAGGTTCTAAAGAGCTACGTGGCACCTGACCGATTTTCAATAGGCCAATGTTGACATTTTTGAAAAAAATTCTTACTTCGGTTCAATAGACCAATTCCGATATATTAAAATTCATACTTGGCTCCGAGGCTTAGGGGAATAAAACAAAAGAAATCATATCGAGGTTCAGGGATGAATAATTAATTTGTTTTGTTTTATTCCCCTAAGCCTCGGAGCCAAGTATGAATTTTAATATATCGGAATTGGTCTATTGCGAGGCTAAAGGTATGAAACAAAAGAAGGCATTGAGATTCAGGGATGAAAAGATAATTTATTTTCTTTCATTTCCCTAAAGCCTGGTTTTCACTAGCGACATATAGCATTAAGAATAGGGATTGTTGCATTTTGGCGTTCAGTTTGGGCTCTATGTTTACTTTATATGATTTTTTTGTGTAATTTTTGTCACTCGTAAGTTGCATCTATAAATCGCGTGTGTAAACGAGAGGCGGTTTCAGTGCGATTTGGGCGCGATTTGTCGCGCGATATCGCAGAGGTTTCGAACATGTTCGACACCTGATGCAGCTTGGCGGTGATTTTTGGGAAATCACAGCAAATCAAAGCAAATGTCGCACCCAAATCGCACAGGAAATCGCCGCTAGTTTACCCTTGCGACAAAAGTTGCGCCATGCATTGGAGAGCGTGACAAAAATCGCATCAAAAATAACATGTGTAAACGGGCCTTTATTTAGACTCGATTTCCAACCATTTTGTTCGTTCGCGTTCCTTTGGGAGGATGATCTGAAAATCGAGCCTTATATGCTTATGTCGCGAGTTAAAATTTTAATATATGGAAACTGGCCTATTTTTCTTACTTAAATTCATCAATTTTTGTGAATATAATTATGTATTTGAGCTGACTTTGACTAAATAACGTTCTTTTATTACAGAACAACCCTCTAAATAAGAATTCAGTTCCTCGCTGGTGCTATCTTTACACTCAGTTTTTCCTTCACTTCAAAGACAGAATGTCATCATTTCATTTTTAGTGTTTCGCTTGTATGGGATCGATCAAAATATGTCACGTGCAACTAACACAATATGCCTGGACTAAAATTGGGAAATATCCAGTTCATTAATAGAACTGTCAATGGCTTGTCGTTGTGTGGCCATTTTTTTGCGAAGATAATCCAAATATCCCAACTCGTTCATTGTCATTTTTTTGCATGTTATTTGGAGTTCTCTTGAAATATTTGATTTTACTACGAAACCCTGAACTATCTTGTTTCCCCACGGGCGGGTCAAAAAATTCCCTTTTTGTAAACATGTTTTTTTCATGGCCTCATTTTCTTTTTTGAAAAGCGCGAGATCTTTGAAGAAATCCGGGCCTTCTCGTTCTATCATCTGCCATAGCGTTTGATTAAACACATCGTACAATAACGCATCAGCTGAATTCAACGTTCTTATTTGCTCTCTCACAAGTGTTGTAACCTTTTGCTTCTCTTTTTTCAGCCTTTCATTGAGCTTAAAATACAAAATGTCCTCTATTTTCCAACAAAAACGTCGTTTTAGGAGCACGAGCGACTCATCGAAGTATTCCATTAACATTACAAGATCGAACTCTTGTTTAAGAAAACGGATGTAGTTTTCGACCACGGTAAGATTTTCATGATATCTTTTATCAAGTCCGAGATCAAATAATGCTGGGTTTTTTAATAAATTAAAGTTAGATTTCAGTTCCACTTGATTAATATAAAATATTGCATTTTGAAGAAAGCTCTCCAGTGGTGTCCCTGCGGTTCCTTTCGTTTGGAACCTTCTTCCTATTTCAGGATAGTAGTTGAAAATAGATTCTAAATGTGCAGATGACTCCCTCAAAATGGTGATATATTGGGTCGTTTTCTTTGGAAAAAGCCAGTGCATGGAGGCTTTGTTGTATCTGGCGTGGTTACACAGAATATTTGGTGCCCCACCAAATGTCATTGCGTACTTAAGTAGGGATGGATCAGGCCAGCCAAAATCAGTTTCACGAGGCAAGGCAAACAGTAAATCTTTCTTATCGCCATAGCGGTTTAGGACATTTGTCAGTGTACTTGAGCCTGTTTTGTGCGTCTTCAAAAATAAAATATTGTTCACTGGCTTGCATGGGGTCGACGTTTCGTCTTGTGACAGTTCATTGACTTCGTTATCGGAATTCCAGCTCGTGCTCTCTTTGCTGTGATAAAACCTTTCTGGTCTAAAACTGGATAGATAGAAAATAATACAACAGGAAGTTCAATTTTTTTTAATGTAACCAAACCGACCACTATTGAATGGACGATATTAACCCTTTCACTCCCAAGCGCGCTTTTAGGCGCTGTTTAGGGTCATACATATTGTACCATTTGTGACGTCATCAGTTTTTTTTAGCGTCCGAAGATATTTTTTTCAATTATCGGCGAGGGAAGGAGGAAATCTTGCTAAACATACCCAGATGACACCGATTGGATGAATTGAACTGGAGTTTCAAGCAAACAACCTCTGAACTGTATGTTACAAAATCAAAGGAAAATTTGCCCTTCCCACCGACAGCTCCATGACGATCAAAATTTCCACATTCCGCGACGTTTCGGTGAAAACTTTACATTGTCAAGAAAGATTATTAAAAGGTCAACAAAACTGACCAAAAAAAAAACAGACAAAAAGGAAACTAAAAGAACGGGCTTGAGAATAAAAAAGAAAAAGTCAAGGCAAGTCGTGTTTTTCTGCTAACTGATGAAATAATTATTGATCTTTGCCATCTTGCCGATAAATTCGAGAAATATTATAATAAAAAATTCACATCCGAGTAAACTTCACTGAAACTTTCAGAGTAAACTTTACCATAAACTTTACAATAAACTTTAAGTTTTGTTACTCATTCATATGGAAAATCCCTTTGTATGATGATGTTGGATCATTTATTAATAATTGTTTGTATTTGATCGCCTATTAATTGCTGCGGAACGAGCGTAGCGAGTGAGCAGCAACATAATCAGGATTTAAGAGAAATATATGAGAAAAAATATAAGCTAGGAAAAATCTCGATTTGATCGCTTTTTACCAGAATTCACTGCGCCACGAACACATTTTGGGCCAGAATGCACTGCGCCATGAACAATAGCCTCGCTTGCTGCTTCAAGCTCAGTGTTGGCTGCGAGATTTGTAATACAGTATTTTGGTCCAACATGTCCCAGTCGAAATCATAACTGAAGTGTCGAAGACTACTACGAGTTGAGCGAGAACTGCGAGGCATGGTGATAGGATCGTTGAATGGCAAAGATTTTCGAAGATTGTACGGAATAAAAGACAAATTTATTTTGAAATCACTCCAACAGGGGTCGATGAGACTGAGTTGAGCTGAGCGCTTGGGGACGCGAAACCTGAGCTGAGCTTGGGAGACGCGAACACACAGTAATTAACCTAAATTTTCACACCTTCCTCGTGGTGAACGCGTCCTTTACTCAACAATATTCTACAGACATTGCAGGAACTTGATGCGTGAATTACAAAACAAAATTAGTCTTATCAGCTGGAATTTTCGTCCATTCATCCCGGTTACATTTGCTTTGCTTCCCCTCAAAAAACGAAAGAGAAAATTCTGTAATACCAGCGAGACGATAAAACAGCATTGTTACAACAAATTTACCGCAGCAATTACTATCTTTTGGATACATTAATATATGTATTTGTCTTCAATATTTAACATAAAACTGCAATGTTTTCTTTGATTTTGGAAATTGAAAAAAATCATGCTTCATGCTTATTTGCCTTAACCCTTTAGTTGGCAAACGGACAAATTCGTCCGTAAAACACTAGTAGTGATTTAAAAATCTGCAGCTTTCACATATCTACACAAATGATAGTAATGATCCCTTGTCAGGGCAAAGCGACAAGTTTCATAGCTTTAACGTCCAACTACTTGACTACAACTATGGATTTCCGCTGCATATGGTTGTTCATTCGGCAACAAATCCAGAAATGCCCGTTTTCTACTTCCCAGGAAAACAACAAAAAACACACATCTTTGCATCTATTTTTTTTAATGAAAAAGTAACTCTAAATCCAAAAATGTACATTTGCAGCAAACTTCCAACCTATTCCTCTGCATTCACTAAGAAAAATTTCCATCAAAATTTCAGCAGACTGGGCAATTATCATTCAATCAGAGCTATTCTTGCAAACTTATAATATCCTTAAGCACGACCGAAAGGAATTCTGGGTAATACAACCATACCGGCGGCATGCAAGTCTACCTACCTCTGTTTGACATATTTTTTTATAAGTGTCGAGCCACCCAGACCTACTGGCAAAATATTGCACCGATCGCATTTTTTAGAAGTCAAAAGTCGTCCAAATCGCCTTGGTAGGTCTCGAAATCCAACCACAGAAGGGCCAGAGAGACAACTTCACTCACGGACCGCCATGTTTTGCTACAAATACTTTTGGCGTTCCAGTCATAGTCAAATCATCTCTCACCTCTGGTTTCTTTCAGACGTTTGCCTCTACCCACCATTCCAGCTTAATGATGCCAGCCTGGGGGTTTCTGCAGTGAAAAATGACTCGAAAAAGCACTTATAAACCAAATTCTTACCAGATTCGAGTCCGTGTGATCGCTAATCGAGCGAGCAACGGCCGAATACTGACGTCACAATGAAAACTCGAGCCCACGGTGATTTGAAACAGCATATATTTTTATGTGAGCTTTTTATATGCAGTCACGAAATTCTACAGATTGCCTTGCCCTCAAAACTGCTTCAGGATCCCAAAGAAATTTGACAACGAAAGGGTTAATATATATTCGATGCTTATCAATCTTCTCCTTTTAACATTCAACTCTTTTGAAATATTCGAAATCAAAACAAATATATATTTTATAATTTTTTTCACGATTCTTATTACTAAGTTTGATTTCTTTATTATATACAATACAA
Organism: Cladopsammia gracilis; assembly: GCA_022457155.1. Classification (NCBI taxonomy): domain Eukaryota; kingdom Metazoa; phylum Cnidaria; class Anthozoa; order Scleractinia; family Dendrophylliidae; genus Cladopsammia; species Cladopsammia gracilis. The sequence goes on along the minus strand of JAJGOT010000012.1, from coordinate 1,906,763 downwards.
TACAATACAATATATTTTTATTCAACTCACACGAACTTTACAGAAAAGGAAAAAGAAAATAATTTAAAAATAAAACTAGATTACAGATATAGAAAAGAAAAACCAAAGAAAGAAAAAAACAGATAGAATTCGTGAGTTTGGAGCTTCCAAATAGCTAGAGCTAATCGAGTGGATGACCCAAAAGGAAAACTGAGTTTATATAATGATGTTCTCGATATGATATTTTCTTATATACACACTCTCCTAATTCTATACATATTTTCATGAAAGTTAATATATGAATGAACTAATTCATAAACATTAACTACACCACAGTTTTTGCAAATACTTGCACCATTGGCCCATTTCACACTAGAAGACGGACAAATCGTTTGGACGGACAAGTCGTCCGACGATTTGTTCGTGTAATGTGAATTCTAGACGGACAACTCACCTTGTGTTGGTCATCGTAAATTCATATCTGAACGAACAAACAGACGATTTTGAAAGCAAGGGGCCTGGCACTAACAGGCTTGGTTACCTTGCTTCTATCCGCCATTTTGATTTTCCCATAAACCATCACTCCCGTTACTAGTTCTATTCCCCTTAGCAAGTACTGGGACCGAGATACAACCATTTGTTCGTCTGGTGTGAATTTAAGTCGGACTTTGGACGACTTATCCGTCTAGACGAACAAATCGTCCTCGAAAAATCGTCTTAATAGACGGCCAAATCGACGGACAAAATCAGACGACTTTTACGTCCAAAATTTTGTTCGTCCCGTTTTCTCACTAAGACGTACGACTTGTCCGTCTGAGACGACTTGTCCGTCCAGACGATTTGTCCGTCTCTAGTGTGAAAACGGCCATTATCTTAAAAAATGATCATATTATCACAGCATGATTCAACCTATTTTTTCACAAAATCTACTAATTGCTGATTACAAAACGGACAAATAATGTATTCTTGCATTTATTTAATTCTTATATATATATAATGTATTAATATATAATATATATATATAATTAATATATAATATATATAATATAATTATTATATATTTAATATAATTCTTATATATATAATATATTATCTGTAGTTTTTCTTGTTTAGTGTGTTTTGTTTAGTTTAGTGTGTTCTTGTAAAATGTATTGTTATGAGTAAAATAAAATTGTATTGTATTGTATTAATTGTATTGTATTCTTTATGAACTTCATTATTACAACTCATATTACAATATTAGTAAATATTATATTTTTTATAATAAACATGAAGTCTTAGTTTCACAAACATTATGACTTATTTAACACTCTAAAATCGAAATCAATACCTTAAATCTTATTAGGATCCATTTAAAAATAATACTGCACAGATTATCATAAAACTTGTCAGGTTTTTCACTACTCTGAAATTGATTCTCACGCGTGATAATGATTTTTTGTTGACTCAAGCTGTGCTCCGAAATTGGTTCTCACGCGTGATAATCATTTTTTTTTGTTGTTGACTCAAGCTGTGCTCTGAAATTGGTTCTCACGCGTGATAATCATTTTTTGTATTCTTGAAACACATATAATCGACTTCTACTTTTCTGAGAATGTAGAAACCGTATTTTTGGAATAAAACTTTTAAATTTCACTGCACCTGGTAATTTACAACTCAGTGATGCATGATGAATAGTAGGCGGATCACAACTCATGAAGCCGCGGCTGCACGAAGCGCCAGTTTTTATATCGTGTTGAATGAAATCTTCTCTTTAAAACTATAATTGACTTTGAAATTTGTTGTTTTAAAATGTTTACTATTTCTTTTTGTTCGGAATCCAGTCGGAATTAAAAAAAAAAAACAATGTTAACGGCTTTTCTTTGATTGACGTCCACCAAACTCAAGTATGATCTTGTGGGTTGATGAGCGATGGGTCGCGTGTTAATGGTAACCGCTGTAAATAAAATGTACTGGACTATTTTAAAGTGATGTTTCTTTTGTGCTACAAGACTTCATCCAATCGTGAAACTCCAAAACAATGGCCAAGAAAGGCTTCTTTACATGATTCCCACATAGAATTTTGGTTGCATTAAAACTCAGAATAGTCTACACCTTTTGCTGTTCATTACGGCAAAATACGCATTCATTTGCGCTAATCGTCAGTCAATAAATCGAATATACATTCATTTGCACGAAGCGGCACACAGGACGAAATAATGAATTTACTAATCTTTACGATAAAATTAAATTTTACTTAAAGGTATCGAAAATCTTTAAGTGAAGACGTAAATACTCTTAAATGTATAAAAGTAAGTAAGTATCTTTAAAATGTGTTTAAGAACATTTAAATTATCTTTAATTCAATTTTTCAACAACTTAAAGGCAACTTAAATTGTTCGTTACTTGCTTTAAGTGTTGTCAAGTACAGGCTTATTTAAGTAATTTACGGTGCACTTAAAGATAGTCGAAATTGTTCTTTCTTTAATGAACCTTTACTTGCACTTAAAATCGTTATTTCGTCCTGTGGCAATCATTGTTTCATCAGCTGCCAGTAGTATAGACTTGGCTTGGTATCAGATAAGTTTTGCAAAACTGATCTGGTACCGCCAAGTACTATACTACTGAAGTTTTTGCGGTCGCGGCATGTTCGTGTACATAAAATAAGATGACCGCTCCAAAAATGTCCAATGTTTGTTTACCTATAGCTCTTCAACGAAATGCTCTGCCTTCAAAATTTGGCCAAATGTGTAGTTTTACACTCTCTACAATTTCATAAACATTTTGGTATCGAAATCTGTTTTTTTTTTAATGCTTTCACAGAAATTTTGATATGAGCTTAGAGTACAAACCAATTGGAATATCAAAATCCGAATTGAAAGTGAAAAGCGCTATTCGATTCCATTCAAATTAACTGCCTGAATCCTTAGTAGCTTGAAGTGAAGCGCTGAAAGAGGTTTTGTTTGAATATATTTATCAGTTATAAAACCTAGTACTTACTTTACTTCAACATCACTCAGAGCTTTCATCGCCAAGGGAAAAGATAAGTTGAAGGCAGCAAGGATGATGATGAGAGAAGTGCAAATTACAGCCGCCATCATAATTTTGCGAAGGACTGTAACTCTAATAACTTTCATCGCAAACTGAAACAGCCTTTGGCCAACCAATAAACTGCAACTTATAACCAAAAAATCATTAGTTGACTCAAGAAGTCCATGTAATCGCGATCGTATACATAAAAGCGACTATTGTAAACACTGATGTCGTCAAAGTTAAAGGCCCACATTCACCCAAAAGACGTGGCGGTCGTTTGTTTTTTGTTTTGAAGTGCTCCATTGTTCATACGCGTGATCTGATTGGTTGCACGCATTCAAGCGTGATACACGAAATTCAGGGTGCGTTCCTTTGGTCAGAATCCAAATCCGGATTTTGAATCCAAAAACGGATTTTCTGTTCCTTTGGACGAATCCTAAAAAGGATTTCGAATCCATCGAATCCACTCTGAGGAAGGATTCGATGGATTCAATCCAAATCCGGATTCTTTGGATTTGAAATCCAAGCGTTCCATTGGAACGGATTTGAAAAAAGTACTGGTGGTCAGCGGAGTTTAGCAGTTCATATGGTACACTCTATTTACCATATATGACCAGGAGCCATAATCGGGGACGGAGACCGTAAGCGTGGGGCCCACGCAAACCCATGTTATTAAGGATGTGTTGGGCTATTTTTAGCAGAAATTGCGCCACCCTCGCGTCACTCTTGACGTAATGAGAGCGCGCGCACATACTACCTTATATGGAAAAAAATAGACTTTCAATAAATTCCTTCGTCTTATATTTATAGCCCGCCGGACGATTGATTGGCGCTAATTTTAGCAACCCAAAAACGGGTCGCTGCGCTTAGACTAATCAGAGTAGCCGAGAGTAGCCCGAACAGAACTGACAGAACTGACAGAACTGTCAATCACAAGGTATTAGGCGCAATGAAACGTGACTTGCGGTTGAAATAAATTCAACAATGGGGTCGGTTGCGAAACAATAATCGATGACATTGACAAGCCATGCCACTCCCCATTTTTGGCGCGAGACCCTTCAAGCGAGACCCTTCAAGCGAGACAAGTCGACCTCTCGCGACTTCGTCGCTCGCACGGCCGCTTCGCGGCCTCAAAAGCTCGCTTCGCTCGCCTTAGGGTGGATTTCCACTGTCGCGTAATTTTTACGTGCGTAAATATAATAAGAGACGATGTGTGAACAGCTTGCGTAAAAGTTTACGCGAGCTGTTCATACATCGTCTCTTATTTTTATTTACGCACGTAAAAATTACGCGACATTGGAAATCAACCCTTACTGTAAAACTCGTGAGGTCGACTTGTGGCAAGTCTGGGAAAATAAAAGTTTTTCTGGTTTGTTGATTGCAGAAGCTGATTGTTATGAAGTTTTTACGTCGACGCTAGAAGTTTTTAATACAAAACGACAAAAATATTTTTTTTTATCTACCGTGCAGGACTCAACAGAATAGACACCAGTGTCAGATTAATCATAATTAACCTTTTTAAAAGAACGTGCAGATTGTCGAAAATCTTTTTTTATACTTGTTTACTTGGCTATTGAAGAGACATCCGCCAGAAGACTTTACCGACAGAAAAACGTAACTGCATTTGGCTAAACATAAATTGTTTTTACGCAAATGAAAACACTAAAAACTGACCCAGTTTACGCCATTTATTCTTCAAGCCAAAAATGCTCCAAATGAACAGGATGGTTTGAGGCCACTCTTTTAAACTTGATTGCTAATTCTCAGCCCAGATGAAAGCTATGTGAGAAACATTCTAACCAGAACATTGTGTAGTAACTAAACTGTAAAGAACTGTGGAAGTCTAATCAAGAGTTAAAGCCAGAGCCAACTACTGAAGTCTGCTTTACTGAGTCACGAACAACTGAGTGTAGAATAAGTTGCTAGTCCCCCAAGAACGCTTATACTACAACTTCTCACATCAATTTGATAACTAGCAAAATATCAAAAAATATTGGCATCATGTTTAAAGTAGGACAATTTTAAACTAAAGAAGAAACGAAAACCTTATACTAATCTCTCGTTTACCCATACATCCAGGCCCCGTCCACACGTATCCGTTTTCGTTTGAAAACGCAAACGTTTTTTTCCGTTTTCGCTTCCCGTCCACACATATCCGATGAAAACGGTCACCGAAAACGGAAACTTTTGAAAACGCTGACGTCAAGAGGTCGAATTCAGTCCACTGCGCATGCGATAAATGCGATGAAAAGCCACAAACAACTCGCAGGCTCGGCTAAAATCAGTGGCGCGCATGCTCTTTAGAGGCATTTGAAGCGTTTTCAGTGTTTTTGCGTATACGTGTGGACAGGCAAAAACGATTCGAAAACGCTACGTGTGGACGGAGAGATTTTGAAAAACGGAAAGAAACTTTTGCGTTTTCAAACGAAAACGGATAAGTGTGGACGGGGCCTGTAATACTTCAAAAAATCATTAAAGAGAAAGTACAGTTAATATGATTTTCTTCAAGAAACTAAAAATATTGAAAATAACGGAAATAAATAAACTAGAAATATCTCTTTTATGTTTAAATTTATAATAATCAGCTTCCTATAATTTTGACAGGCCTTTTCTCAGTCAATTACCAGATACAGGGCATAATTATAATATACGGCATGCAGATGACTGTCATTTTCCACGCAAATCATTCAGACTTGGTCAATACTCATTGACCTATTAAGGTCCAAAAAATATGGAACCGTATAGACAACAAAACACGAAATACCAAATCATGTTATTTATTTAAGAAAAACATAAAAAGAAATATAATTGACAAAACAGCAGTGGCAACTTATCCATCTTATAATATATAATATTGTTTACTTTATTGCTTCTTTGATTATTTTCATGAGAATTATTAAGTTTAATTACCGGAAATTAAAATAATATTAAATATATTTCTCGTGCATTGTTAAGACTATTATAATGATAACATAGCTCTGAAAATTGCAGTTTTCCACATTTCTTTTTGCTTTTCTATAGACTCCCTCATCACTTATATTGCAGGAATCAGTTTAGATATAAACAATGTATTAGATGATGGAAGCAAAGTTGGAAGTTAAAAGTAATGTGATGCCGCCGGATTCTGAGTCAATCTTCCAAATATTTCTCAGTGAAACACAGCGTTCCTGATTCTTAAATCACACTGACTGTAGACATGCTTCACTGATATTTAATACTCTTTATTTTAGTTTTAATTTGTTTATAATTTCCATCATAATGCAGTCATTTTGCATTGATGGACTACACAGTGTATAACCTGTTTGCGACAAGCTGACCACAATCTGCCGAAGAAAGTACTGAAGAAAAGGTATTCCCAATGATTTCAAAGCCATCATTGTTCTATTTTACACTCAGATCAAAGCATTTTTAATAAGATAAAGATATTCTAATTAAGCAAATCGATGGGTTTCCCCAATCAAATAAAAGAGACAAAAATGTTAAGCATTTGTTTATATGGCAACGACATGAAAAAGCAGTGAGAATAGTTTCAAGATTAATGCGGGATAATATTCGAAGATAGGCTCGTTTTATTATATAAACACTTTGGCCAAAACAGACCCATAAAAAAGAAACGATTTGCAGGAGAATGCAATCCATGTATATGAGTGTAAACTAATTAAGCAACTCATTTAATTAAGACGTGCGTTGTTGGGTTTTACGTATAGGTAATTTGTTGTGCAACTTGTGTCGCAATTTTGATATATTTTCATTCGATAAAATATATTTTCATTCGATAATATATCTTCATTCGATAAAATATATTTTCATTCGATAAAATATATTTTCATTCGATAAATAATATATTTTCATTCGATAAAATATATTTTCATTCGATAATATATTTTCATTCGATAAAATATATTTTCATTCGATAATATATTTTCATTCGATAAAATATATTTTCATTCGATAAAATATATTTTCATTCGATAAATAATATATTTTCATTCGATAAAATATATTTTCATTCGATAATATATTTTCATTCGATAAAATATATTTTCTTTCGATAATATATTTTCATTCGATAAAATATTTTCATTCGATAAAAAAATTCGTTCGATAAAAAAATATTTTCATTCGATAAAATCACGTGGTATCATAAGGTCTGGTCACTTGCCTTAAACATGGCGACGGACGAAGATGATCCTGTGGGAAGACTTTTTTTCAGGGCTTGCCCCCCTACTCAACATCTGCGAGTGCAATAGTTCGAATGTTAACTTGGCCTTTCCCTCAGCAGCAGTGTTATTCAATCAGTTGGACATGACGTTATCAGTTCTTAGAAGTGTTTCAGACGCTATTGTAAATATGGCGAATTTTGACCAGTTCCAAGAACTTTGTTCATGCTTTTCTGAAATTCACTTGTATTGGTGGAATAGGATGGCTGAAATTGGAAGGAGAACCACAAGCATGGCCGATATGGGTCCGCATTCTGTCGCCGTCAGTGGAGCAGGAAGACCACGATTTGTAATTGCACAGGAACTTTTCGAAAACTTGAGAAGCTAAGCCTAGATTGCACTTGGATACAAATAGCTCGCATGCTGCACGTTTCTCGATGGACCATTCAACGGAGAGTGGTGGAGTACGGATTAAACTGTGGAAGGTGGTCTGATATAAATGACGATCAACAAGACATTATCATAAGAGGATATATATCACGCTTCCACAGTTTAATCCGTACTCCACCACTCTCCGTTGAATGGTCCATCGGGAAACGTGCAGCATGCGAGCTATTTGTATCCAAGTGCAACCTAGGCTTCTCAAGTTTTCCAAAAGTTCCTGTGCAATTACAAATCGTGGTCTTCTTAATACATTTCGGCAACCATACACGTCAACTAATAAATAAGCGAAGCATAACCTTTGAACTGCCGTCAACTTAACTCCCTTTACAAAAAAAAGAAGCATATTTATTTGACACGGTGTCAATCCATCTTCCCGCTGTCAAGCTGTGTAAACGAAATAGGAAACCGGTATGATTTTTTAAAGAATAACCAATAATGTATGATTTGATCATTGACTTTGTTTTATGAACATCTGCCTTCAAGGGTAAGAAGGTTGTCATAAAAAAAAGCATTGCGATGAAACCTATAAAATGCAGACACACGATTTAAAAGAGAGAAAATAGAAGATGTTGGTCTTAATCCTTTGTATGGTAAGTCTAAGATAGTTCTAATGAGATGGTTGGTAAAAAGTTCACAGCGTTCACAGGAAATTGAATTTGATTTCTTTCTTTTTCACCCACTGAGTAGTTATATTTGTCAACTCAAGCGGGGCCTGATGATCATGAAGTTTCTGCAGAAGGTGAGAATTAATATGAATGGTTCTTATTTTTGGTTCTCTTATATATAAAAAATATCTCGTTGATAACATATATCGATTAAGGAATTCGCTAAAATACATAGCACTGATAACGATATTTCAGTCGTGTGTCCACCATGATCTGGGAAGATAACATAAATATACTATCAGAATATTCTTTTAATTTTTCTTTCAAAGCATGTCTATGGCATATCCCGTTTATTTACTTTTTTTAACTTTAATTAAAGCGAAATAAAGTCGGTTTTTATATTTAATAATTTACGAGGAAAAAAATATTTCATACACTAAGAATGATTGTTTATTGTTATAATCTGTATGTGATAAAGACGAGGTGAGGAATCGAAGAAATGATTAATTGACAACCTTATCTTCTAGTTCCTGTATCCGAAAATTTTCTTGGGGTTTGCGGGTTTAAATGAGCTTGCTAATTAGCAATGCCTGTCAAGCTACCACCAATATTCTTTCAAAAAAAGCACACGCTGGAAATATTGGTTTACTTATTAGCGGTAAATTGACAGATATTCGGTTATTATTAAAACGAAACGAATAGCTTAGTTCAGTGACCATCTGCATGCTTGCCGGCCTGTGCACTACAGGAACTCACGGCTGGTCAATCAATGTTATAAACGCCCTGTGACTCATGCAATATTATCAACGTCCAGTGACTATAAAAAATAAGAGAGAATAATAATTCCGAAAGTACGCATTTGACATTTCCATATTTAATGTCTACTTTTTTGTTTTGTATTGTAAACAAGTTTGTCTTCGCTTTCTTGACTTACCGATCGCAACCTTGACAAAGCCTTTCGTTTACTGCATCTATCAGAATGTGTTTTGACCATATGTTTGCCCTCATGAATACTACAAAAACGATTCCAGAAGTAGGCATCGGGATTTCTACTTTGTATATT
>JAJGOT010000012.1:1652500-1892500 GCA_022457155.1 Cladopsammia gracilis | reverse complement strand
ACGATGTCTTGTACTTTACTGATAGTGTAACACTTGTTAACGATGTCTTGTACTTTACTGATAGTGTAACACTTGTTAACGATGTCTTGTACTTTACTGATAGTGTAACACTTGTTAACGATGTCTTGTACTTTACTGATAGTGTAACACTTGTTGCAAGTGAAAACCTTTACATGAAATGTCACGCAAGGCAACACATAACAAGCATTGCTAATTGTGGGTTTGTAAGACGTGTTGAATCACAGTGAATTCTCCAATGGTAAATTCTCTGTATTGTCTTGCGAACAAATGAAGTCAAACGAATGAAAAAAGTAAACAAAATGAAATTCAAAGCATGGCTTTTTCATCCATTTCAGTTACACCAAAACAGTGTCAGATGCGCCTCAATAAATTCTTTTTTGGTAATTTTTTCCGATTTTGCTAAATGTGGACTATAGAGTGTCAGTCAAACGTTTTTAAACGCACGATGGATGTTCGATTCGCTCTGGAAGAAGGAAATTTTCTCAAAGAGGCAGGCGAGACCGGCTCCACACAGCCATGGACAGTGGTCGCTGCCACAAAAATAAGATGCAATAATCCACATGGCTTTATAACCTTATGCATCATCACAACAGGGAATTAAGTGCTATGTTCCCACCGCAATCATATTCATATTCTAGACTACCCCGGCCACGTGACCTCGTCACCAAATCTCGCTCTTGTTGCTACTGAAATGTGTCCGTGAGAAATATGAGAACGACATTAGAACTCAAGAACTCCGGACCATATTTTTGGTCTTTCTCGCTTTACAGAGTGATTTCCTTTTTCAAGGTAAAGCACTGAATCCTGGATTTTGCTGCAGTTCATCTTTCAGACTGACAGCATTCTATCAGTTCTCTGTAAGGCGCACTGGTTTCAGCAGCTTTGCTGAACGTAGATATAAGAGTCTCTTTGTGAGTAGGGTCAAGATTCTGTGGAATAAAGAATTAAAAAAAAAGGTTAGCGAGGGAGAGAGAGAGAGAGAGAGAGAGCAGAGGAAGCGAGAAGGTGCTGTCCACAAAGTTTACACATGGTGAGGAATGTCATGGAAATAACCCTATTCAGTGATTCAAAAGGGAAAACTGATAATTTAATAATCAAGCGCGTTGCTATAGCGATGGCCTTGTTAAATACATTCATTTGGTCACCTGAAAAACACCGTTAATTCGACCACTCCGTTAATGCGACCAACGACCAACTTCCAGATAAAACAACCGTTATTTTTACTATAAATTCACCCGTTAATGCGACCACTCGATGTGCATAATTTACGAGACAGACAGTATTAAACAAACCATATGAAGTGGAATTGTATACTGAAGCAAAAATTCAAACATGACAAGTCTCACCTGTGTTCTGTAAAAGTCCATGGCTGCCGCACAAAATAATTGAACGTCCAGAGTTTCCAGTTTACCCATTCGTCCCACAATATGAGAGAAGCTGACACAAGAGTTAAGGGTTATTCTTGACGCTAGCAACGGGTTAACTATAACGAGTGACAACACCAAATATCTGATCTCCATGTAAAATCACCACACTAGAGCCCTAAAGCAAGCAGGACGGTGACGGTAACAACAAGATCAACTGGACATGGACCTTAACCCTTTAACTCACAAGAGTGCCAAACATCAAAATTCAAGAAAAATCCCAAAATTCATTTTGTAAAATATTGCAAAACGAATGGTACTATGAAAGTACTGCTGAAGAGGTTTCATTTGAATGGTCACACCATAGATTTCGTCCACAATGAAAAATTGCCACAAATCTTAACAAGAACTATTATAAACAGAAAAGCATTTGTTTGGATACAGGGCTCGGATCCATTTGCTGCTGGAAGCACTGACAAAGAAGCAGGTGAGACTCCAAACAGCCATGGACAGCGGTGTCCTGCCAAAAAAATGAGATGCAACATATTACATGTTGTTTTTGGACACTTGAATGGAAAATAAGAGGGTTAATAAAGTGTAAAATGCAGAGAGATACTGACGAGGACGTTTGTTTGAAAGTTAGGTCAATGTTCTTGATTAAAGATAAAAATTACCCCAAAACATATTGATCATAAAACAATAACAAACGGGGCAGACCGTGTTCTAACTGTGCATCAACATCTCGTTTGAATGAATGATTAACGAAAAGAATAAAAGAAAAATAACTTACCGCTGGATGAAGCTTCCAAGTGACAACAGTACCCAGTCCCTCACTTCTGCTTGCTGTCCTTGACTATGAAGACCCTCAAACACCTGATAAATAAACCATAATAGTCACGTGCTGATCTCACAGTTATTTTTTTTTCTTCAAAGAATAAAAAAAACATTGCGGTACCGCATGTCACAGATGCTTTCGCAGGCTATGCAGCACTGACCCAGCAGCTTACGTACCTTAAATATAACTTGCGCCATGAGTTCAGGGTGGGGCTGCTGACTGGAAAGAAACTCTCCGATCACTTTGTTCATGATTTCCTGAACAGGAAAGAAATCAAGTAACAAAGGAGGTAAAACTCTCGCCACAACTCTCGCTTCAGATGGTACACCTTTACGTATCCTGCGCAGAGGAAAAAAAAGAGAACAGAACGTGAAGAGATCCACATAACGCTGCCACCAGGCAAAAAATCATAAAACAAGGTTTGGAGTGAAAAATTTCTCAGGATGTTGAAATATTTGGCCTCGCTTTCTATGATCAAAAGGTGGAAGATACACAGGGGGAGGGGGGAGGGGGAGAGGGGGACGGGGAGAGAAGGAGGGGGAGAGGGGGACGGGGAGAGGAGGGGGAGGGGGACGGGGACTGGGAGAGAAACCCTCTTCCGTTTACCTGTCGAAAAGAACAGTAACACGCTCCATGGCGATGAGTAGTATATCTTCTGTTGGGAACTCCACAGTGTCAGGCTGAGGGTAGATTCCACTCGGTCTGTCGCCAATTTTACCTGAAAACGCAAAATGATGTCAATACTTCTAACAAAGGGACAAACACTCCATAACTACGCCATGTAAGTGAATGGTGTCTTACCTGTGTACATACACGTGACCAGTAGACCCAAAGCAGATATGGCTCTTTGAGGGTTCTGCATTGACAATCTGCAATACAACAGTAATTATAATGTTCAAGAATTCTAATTGTTAGTGATATTGTATCGGAATAACCAAAAATTGAAGAATTACAACAGATAAATTAAACTATCAGCGGGAACCAAAACTGTTTGGAATATCAACAGTTGCAGTTATCGAGAAGTATTTCAAGTTAGTGGAGTTCGAGTTACAAAATATCTCGGTTTCACAAATTCTTGCTTGCTTTTGATAGTGCCTAAGGAGACAAAGCCACAGCACGGATATTTGATCGAATAACAAATCTTCCTTTCCAAGTTAGTCCTAAAGGACGGACACAACTGCATCAGGTGTAAAGGTTGGAAAGAGGGGAAAGGGATGGGAAGAAAACAATGACCAAAGCAGTTGACTTGACGATTGGGCTGCCAGCAAACTAATCATGAATGCAAGTTCGGTTTTGAGGAGAAAATAGAGGGATTGTTCAGTCCCTATCTGAAGAAAGCCCCTGACAACAAGGTAGTCTGTCTAAACTATGACTGACCCACCCGACCCACCTGTCGACACTAAGCTTCACCAATGAGTCAGACTCGGCACTTGACAGAGCAAATGATACCACCAGTCGTTCCAGGCCTCGCATGATAGCGTGATACACGCACGTGGGAGTGCTGTCCTCGTTTGATGAAGCGATACAAACGGCACTCTGTGAACGTCAATCAAACTCATTCATTCATTCATTCATTCATTCATTCATTCATTCATTCATTCATTCATTCATTCATTCATTCATTCATTCATTCATTCATTCATTCATTTTTTCCATTAATCACAAATACAACAGTATACAGAAATTTATAATACATTAAAGATAAAATACACTATTCTAACTAAATTATTTACAAAATCAAATGTTTAAAGTGGTAATGGCAAGGAAGCCTAATATAGAAGCCGGGAGCTTATAAACTATAGGCTTCCTTGAACTATAGGGTAATCCATTCAAATTAAGCAAATTAATGCAAATGAAGGCAAGAAAGGCACGGAAGGCAAGTAAGGCAAGGACGCCTATATTAAAGGCAAGGAAGCCTATATAGAAGGCAAGGAAGCCTATATAGAAGGCAAGGAAGCCTATATAGAAGGCAAGGAAGCCTATATAGAGGGCAAGGAAGCCTATATAGAAGGCAAGGAAGCCTATATGGAAGGTAAGGAAGCCTATATAGAAGGCAAGGAAGCCTATATAGAAGGCAAGGAAGCCTATATAGAAGGCAAGGAAGCCTATATAGAAGGCAAGGAAGCCTATATTGAAGGCAAGGAAGCCTATATAGAAGGCAAGGAAGCCTATATAGAAGCCGGGGGCTTATAAACTATATAATAAGCTTCCTTGAACTATAGGGTAAACCATGCAAATAAAGCAAATTATGCACATTAATGCGCCACGAAGCTCTTTAGAACCTCTAATTTCATTGGCCCTGGGTATCACGAAGCTTTTTCAGGGCTAGGATCCATTCTTCTGTTGTTTGTTCTATTGTTTTCTCAGCCAATCCTGTGAGCCGTTCCGAGAGCTTCGTGGCGCCCCAATTAATGTTATGTGTTTCAATGTTATTAAAAATAGCTAACATAGTCTTTTCAGTAGTCTGTCGAATGTGATCGTCCGGGTTAGTGTAGTTCTGAAAACTTTCTGAAAACTTTCTGAAAAGAGCTGTTGTTGTTGACAATTACTGACGATGATGAGTCACACACACTGTCTGAAGACACACTCTGAAGATGACTTCCGCTCAATTTGTTGAAACGTTAGCCACTGTCAACAACAACAGTTCTTTTGACAACTACACTAACCCGGAGCATCACACTCGACAGACTGCTGATATTCCTGGGTTCAAACCATTCAAAATAGTCCTTTTAACATGTTGTTGGTAACGATACGATCATAAAAACGCGTAAATCACGTGAACAGTACCTTGAGGATGTTGGCCTTGAATTCTTGATCACTAATTTCGTCAGCGTATCTCTCCAACAAGTAAAATACAGCCGACCACATGACTAACAAGTGATGCTCCGCCAAAGACACCGCACTGAAACACAGCGACAGACTGCTTAGTTATAAAATTAAACTTGTATTCTAGCACTTTACACGCGCTGTTAAACCAGGCATTTTTTTTTTGTTCGCTGACTAGACAAGAGTATTGCGAGACAAGTTGCCAATGTTTCACGTTGAACCGTTCGCCAGCATGGCGGAAGTGTCTTTGGTCGTCTTTTATCAGTTGCTCAATACTTTGCTATTAAAATAATGAGTTATTCTTAACTGTGTCCATAACCGCCTGAAGTTTGAAGTTTTTATCTGAAATTATTTCACGTGGTTCTGTTTTATTTTAAATATTTTGTGACCCCAGACCATCTTGAACTTGAAATAGAGGGTACAGATAATCTAACCTGCGATCAGGCGCTCTCCGCCGACTTTCCCTCCTTAAAAAAAAGAGCGCCTGATCGCAGATTACAAATAATCCGTCTGGTCAGATGCGAAAATATTTTATCATTTTCATGACCTCTAGCGCTTGATCACGTGTAACGTCGTCCCCAGGGTTCTCTCTTCCTCCCTCGAGCGAGGTTGGATCGCGTGACGTCTTGGACTTAGTTAATATGCATATCGGGCGCTGTCTACGAAATCATTTCCTGCTTGACTGACAAAAAGTGTCTATACAGTCTCCAAGAAAACGGAATATCTCGAGTTTCTGCACCGTACCGCTAAACGAATATGTCCGTTGAAACAAACTGGCAAACAACAAGACCCACCATCAGAGAAAGAGCCAAGTTTATGTTCAACAACGATCGACTCAGCGATGTGAAGTTCGTTGTTCAAAAGAGCGAAAGTGAAAGTAAGCAAGTGATTCCTGCTCACAAGTTTGTGCTGTCGATTGGCAGTCCCGTGTTTGAAGCCATGTTTTACGGAGAGCTAGCGGAGACAAGAGAGTCTATTGATCTGCCTGACTGTGAATATGAGAGTCTACTGGAGTTGTTTCGGTACATGTACAGTGATGAAGTGAATTTAAGCGAAAGCAATGTGATGGGAGTTATTTACTTGGCTAAGAAATACATGGTGCCTTCACTTGCTAATAAATGCATGGATTATCTGCAAGATAAGTTAGATCAGTCCAACGTTTTCTTTATCCTGCCAGCTGCACAAAAATATGAAGAGAAAAGCCTCGTTGATCGATGCTGGAAATTGATCGAGAATCAGACAGAAGCGGCTATCAAATCGGATGGTTTTGAGACAATTGAGAAATCCTTGCTCGAGGCAGTAGTCTCAAGAGACAATCTGACGATTGAAGAGATCGAGTTGTTTAAAGCTGTTGATCTGTGGGCAACAAAACAATGTCAAAAGCAAGATTTAGCAGCTGATGGTGAAATGAAAAGAAGAATTCTTGGCGAACAAATTATTAAAGCAATACGCTTTCCATTGATGAAACAAGAGGAATTTGCTGGTGAGGTTCTTGATGCAAAAATTCTCACTCCAGATGAAATTTTCACCTTTTTTAAGTTTTTTAACTCAAAATTGACTACTTCTACGGGATTTTCGGAGACGGCTCGAGGAAGATTTGGTGTCATTCACCGTTGTAGTAGGTTCAAAAAAGTGAAATCGTATAATTGGATTTACAACGGTGAGTACAAGGACTTGATTTATTTGGCAATGAACAAAGACATAACATTACATGGACTGTGTTTGTTTGGCAGTGAGAACAACAGCTACACAGTAACACTGGAGGTGAAGGATACTAGTAATAATTTAACTCTAGTGTGCAAATCAGGAAAATATTCTTCAAAGCTTTTGAAATGCAAAACTTATAGCTATTATGGATTTAAAGTTTTGTTTGACTCTGCAGCTTTTTTAAAGAAAAACACCTTGTACGAAATTGAAGCATTAATATCTGGTCCACCATCTGGACAGGGAGGTGGCGGCTTAGATACTATGGAAGTATCTGGTGTGACATTTACATTTTCAACTATAGATCGGTCATTTACTTACATTACAACAAATACTTACGAAGGTCAGTTTGCTGAATTCCTGTTTTCTGTATACTAGGTTTTTGCTTCACGATCTATCATCAGTTTTAAAAGTTCTGAAAGTTACGACCCTGCTTGTATCTTCCGATAAATATTATTGCTACTTCTGGATGTCGCTAGTGTTGGTTTGCTTAATGATCTACACACATAATTTTCAGAATTTTTAGTGATAAGAGTATTCATAAGATGATTTTGTTAAAAAAATAACGAAGAGATCACTCTCAAGTTTTGTTTGTTTTATTGACTCAAATTTTAGTAAAAATAATAATTTAAGGACAAACTCTATCAGTATTAATTTTATACAGAGCCCCTGAGGCACCTGAAGGTATGTCATATTGACGTGTACCCATATAATCTAAAACTTTGTGTAATTGAAATTTCAATTGTTTTCAATTCGACCAAAAACACATTTCTTGCTCTTCATGTAATAATCCTAAACATCAAATTGATAAGTTTTGCAAGGAATCGTTTAGCTGTTACCAATGTCTTGAAGTCAATATGCCATTCAATTGTCTTACTGATAGCGATTTTAATGATGCAATTACATACATACATAAACTTTATTAAAGTGTCAAGGTATTTAGCAATTGGTCAAATAATTGATCATTCAATTATCAATTGACAAACTCAGCAATTTAAATTTCAACCCACTCGCGGCGAGTTAAATCAAGCCATTAATGTAGAGTTTTTTTTATTAATCGGGCGTTATTACACTTTGATATATCCTCATCGTATTTACGGCAATATTGTATGGGCAAATAACTATTAAACACAATTAGTTTAAAACTTCCCGCTCACCTGATTTGTAAACAGTAATTATTACTAATTAATATGGGAGCTCTTGTAAAAGCCAGAAAGGGTTTCCTGGCTATCCTCCACAACTACAATGTCTACCTTTCAAGAAACTCGAAACGCAACATTTTACTGCAAGACAAGTTTCAAAGAGGGGGTGTTGAGTATTCGAAAAAAATTACTCAGAAATCCAGGTTGACATCTTACCCTGTCAGAGTCGTAAGCTTCTTGTTCAAGAAGTCGGTGAGAACTGGTAACAAGACAGCTCCGACTGACGTCACGTGGAACTCCAACAGGTACATGGCGCCATAAAGAGCGGAGATCTGGGCAACAAAATACAAAACAATATACAATCAAATCCTGATGACTGATCGATTACGTAAAACCTGCAAGAAACACTGAAGCTTGCAAACAAACAAACAAACAAACAAACAAACAAAAAATATGATTAGACTGTAAAAACATTCTCTGGTTAAAATAAATCTAAAATGAGCTAACGGCTATCTATATGTAGCTTTTGACGAATGATGAATGTCGAGGACAATTTGACCATCAATCATTTTTTACAGTTTTCTAATGGGAGAGTGGATTGGAGGAAGGCTGGCTTGTTAGAACGTTTACGTTAACGAATCTAACAAACTGGTAACAAGATTATTCACCTGAAGTGATACATGTGGGCTCCTCAGTGATGATTCTAAAATCTTACAAACTCTGTCAGCGGTGGCACCTTCCTAAAGAAAATGTACAGATAAAATGTGGTAACATTTCAAGCCAGTCAATCGTTTTATAACTTAAAAAGAAGATAAATTTACTATCTGGTAAATTTCAAGTCAACCACCTAGGCTTGTCCAGACCACATTCGCCCATATCACGGTTTTTCAGAAAGTTTATTTCTTTATATTTTACGACATTCGTTTACACTGCTTAAAAAACACCTCAAAACTAGCCTGACAAATCCTCACATTTGAGGGTTATGCCATCTTTAGGAGCGAAAATGTAACATCGCGAATTTGGACAATTTTCCACACATTTGTATGACTAACAGGCAGCTTTGACCATCTTCCACACAAACACCTGTACAAAGACACGAATTTCACGACTTGTAACTTTGCTCCCAAACATCGCATTCCCCTAACATTTGGGCAGTAGACTAGTTTTGAAGTGTTCAAACATCACATTCCCCTAACATTTGGGCAGTAGACTAGTTTTGAAGTGTTCAAACATCACATTCCCCTAACATTTGGGCAGTAGACTAGTTTTGAGGTGTTCTTACATCAGTAAAAAATGGCTTTGGTACAGGTGTGGATCGCCACTGTTAATATCCATACAGTTCTGCTACCCATACATACAGTAAAAACACGCAAGTAAGAACCTGTATTTTCCCAAGTTAGCCTAAACAGGTTCTTACATAAATGGTAATTAGCACAAATTTAGGCTATTTAGGTTCTTAAATACGTTCTTATTTTCTGAAGAAAAAAATTACATTGTAGCTAATAGAATTTAGTGGTATTCAGCCTAATTCTTATATAAAATCTGCATACCAAGCAAGCATTTATGTAAAAATGATGACTATGATAAGAAAAATTGAAGCACTGATCACATGAATTTTGAAGTCCTCCTTCAGAACATAACATTATATACATGTACTGTAATGCCTAGATTTTAGAAAATAAGAACCTGTTTCAAATTTTAGGCTGAACAGGTTCTTGTATAGAGGGGGTCTAACTGGCAAATTTTAGCCTGACAGGTTCTTAAAAACTGAACTATGTTCTCACTTGCGGGTTTTTACTGTATTTTATCTTTTACTTGCAAAACTGTAATAAAGGTGAGCTGTGCTTCTTAACTGTTTCTGCTTGATTTTGGCCGCTGTTTTGAGTGGAAGAATTAACTCTTTAATTCCCAATATCAAAATACGAATTCTCCTTCCTCTCCCATACGTTTCTTATTGAAGTACTGGGGAGAAGATGTTAAAATATCAAGGGAATTCATTATGTCTGATCATATCCTTGATTCTCCTGACCTCCCTGATTGATTAAGCAACGATATTACAAGGAGAAATTTGATACTCATCACTATTGGGGCTAAAAGGATTAATGAGGTTGTCGAACTGTAACAGAACGGTTTTTACTTGAGTGTCGTAAAACCAACTCTGGCCAATTCAATCCAATACAGACAATCCAGTGAACCAATCAGAACTCGAAGTAAATACATGTCGCCGGCGCTAAGCGCGGGAAAACGTGTGGAGGCAAGCCACGATTGGTTTTGGTTTTACTTCTGATTGGTTGAGAAAGTGGCGCGGGATTCCATTGTAACAAGCCACTCGTGAGTTCTTACCGTCTTGAGGAAAGCAAGTGCTTTACAGAGTGTTGGTAACAGATATTGTATTAACAAGTCATCCTCAGCGGAGTGGTTATGATGTAACTCTAGTAGAGTGTCCAGTACCCACTCAAAATGTGTTCCGTCCACAAACAGATCAGATAATACCAGCAGCTGCAACCAAAAATAAAGATATGTAAGTGAGGAATGCATAAAGACAGGACATTCGAGGGCATATCATATTGTACATTAAAATGTTTGCTTGTCGTCGTTGGTTAGTGTTTCTGACGTTGCGGTAACTTGCGTTTGCTCGGGCACCAATAAGCAAGATGGCCACCCCTAAAGCCGTGTTCTTTGTTTATTAATATTAATTACAAAAGGTTTTACATTGATTCATTTCACAAGTACAATATCCGATTCTTTATGTCAAAAGCCTTTTGACATAAACTTGCTGCCCTAACGCTAAGCCATGTTCACATTTATTTTGCTTAAAAAATAACTTTGCACTAGTGCTGTTTCAAACCAATGGCCTATCATGTAAATTTTCCAAAGGCACTTGACGTTTTTCCTACACGTTACCACTCTTATACTCACTGCTTTCGTTGCCTCGGATAAAAGTGCCAGAGGAGTCCTGGGTTGAATATACGGTGACATCCACTGTTCAAAAAGTTCGAGAAGGAACTGCTCGCAGGATTTGATGTCAAGCTTCTCAGGTTGAGGCATGCGTGGTAGCGTCACTACGATAGCGGTATCATCTTCACTGTCACATCGTTCTTGAAGTTCATTCTGTGCCTGATTATATAGAGTACCAACAGAGATCTGGAAAATACAGAGACTTCAGTCTTTGTTGACAATTTAACCCTTCCGATTATGAAGACATGTAGTGTAGTTCCAAGTTTTGAGTCTTTTGAGGAAATCCTGTGATGTGACCATTCAAATGAAACCTCTTCGCCAGTACTTTTGCATGGTACCATTTGTTTTTCAATATTTTACAAAATGAAATTTGGAATTTTTCTTGCATTTTGATTTTTGGCACTCTTGGGTGTTAAAGGGTTGTGGGATTTGTTGAGATCATTTGGTACAATCACCTTCTGAAACAGGATCAGTTAAACTACTCTTTAGTTCTCAACAAAAAAGCAACAAACATACCGCCAGAGTAGAGATTTGCTAGATTTTATAACATTTTCATTTGAAAATTATAAAAAAACGGCATATAGGACTTGACTAAACGAAGAATGGTATATCTCCATTCATGAAATTTAACAGTTCAACTGTGGCCAGTGTTTACATGGACAATAATCAAATGAAGCGCTCTTCTAGATTGCCATGCTATTTCTTCAGACGGATCTGTGTTCTTTATTTAATGTTACCTGTCCTAGAGTATAGTCATGGAAGCCGAGCACACGATCTGTATTGAGCCCGTAGAGCGGATGATCAAACAACATTCTATTAGTGATCCACATGGAACTTGAGGTGTTCAAACACATGAAGCTGTTGGATCGATGGATGCTGGCGCAGCGCTCTGGTCGCAGTTCTTCATCAGAGGTAAAAGCCCTGCCAGTACTAAATACACACATCACATCAGTACAAGATGCGAAGCGTTCTCAGCAGATTTTTTAATTAATCCTATCAGCTGTATTTTTGTAGTTTTCGTTCCTTGTTTTTAATTGTATTTTTTTTATCAATTTTAAAGTTAGTTTTATATATAATATATTTTGACATTTAGGTATATTTTATTTTGCTGTATATAGTTTTATTTATTTTTTCTAGTTTTTTCTTTGTCTAAGTTTGTATGTTTAATCTTAGTTAGGACCTTTCTGAAAACCACATAATTGTGATTGAAAGTTTCCTAATAAAAGATTATAATGCTTAGGTACCCACAAATAAAGAGAATTAAATAAGAAAATTTCACATTTCATTCAATAAAATACTTAAAAAAAGCACCATTAGAAAGAATCTGTGAAAAGCTACTGTTGTACCATCGGATTTCATCTACAAACTAAAAAGTTAGAGCCACGATGCAGGCCTCAAGGTGACACCACAACAGGCTTCCTATTATGGGTAGTGTGTTGGTGGTTTTCACTTGAATGTCGTAAAATAAAACCAAAACAAAGTAATCACTCTGACCAATCACAGCAGGCAAACGCAATGCAATGAACCAATCAGATCTCGTAGCAAATACATGTCGTCGGCGCCAAGCGCAGGAAAACGCGTACGAGCAAGTCACGATTGGTTTTGGTTTTACTTCTGATTGGTTGAGAAAGTGGCGCGAGATTTTTAAGCCAATCACAAAGCGTAGCAATGAAAAACCACAGCAATAGCGAAACTACTTTCGATACTCAATTAAAAACCGCTCTTGTTAACAAATGTGACTTATTGTTTGGTTCCTAATGCACAACGTTCGGAGCCGAATCTAATAACGTTAAAATTATCACTAGTGTAAAACCGGAATAAAGATTAACTGAACAGAATATGATGACAACATGAGTGAGAGACTAAAGAGACCATAAATATGTGTAGGAACTAAGTTAGTTTGAGCGATAACCAGTTATATTTGTTAACATTACCCTGTACAGCAGACAGCAACAAACTCTTCTTCTACCAATCCTCTGACAAACGTAAGTTTCTTCCCTGCCCTAAAGGTGAGTAAAAAATAACAAGCAAACAAAGTTTAAGTACGAGTCACTCCATCAAAACCAAAGTAACTCCTCTTATTTCTACATCAGATATATTATTGTAAAATTCATTAATAATTCATAAGGGTACTAACAAATAGAAATGAGCCATTCCAATCACATGATTACCCTGTACAGGCCGATACAATCTTGATACAACTCACAAGTGGTTGTATCTAATTTGCATTCCAGATACAACTCACGAGTGGTTGTATCTAATTTACATGTGAATGTGAATTTCACAAGTTGTTTACTACATTCGCGTTTAGTGCGTTTATTGTTTAGTGTGTAGCAACCCGCCACGATTAACTTTAGTTATTTGCGGGTTGCTAATATAATTTGTTTTATTATTATTTGTAAATAAATTGTTGTTGTTGTTGTTGTTGTTGTTGTATTCGCGTCTGTGTTGTATTGGCACTATACATTCACTCGCCGATACAACACTCCCGCTCATGTAGTAAACATTACATAACGGATGACCACAACTGCTTTCAGTCACGAATATGCTTCTCAAATTGCTGCTTTGCTTGTGATGTTTACTAATAATGTATGTGAACTGTGCAAGTTATTGGACCAATACATTGCTGTCATAGATACTAAGCATTTACGAGAAAAAAGAAAAAAAGTGGTGAGGTGACAGCACTCGCCTCCCTCCAAAGCAGCATAAGTTCAAATACTACATATACATATACATATACATATGCATATACATATGCATAAACATAAACATATTCTTGAACTTGACTTGAATGTATTTCAGAGAGCACTCAACTCTTAGAGGAGCACTGACAATTATAATAAACTGGTTCAAGACTTCAGAGATAATTCATCGTTTTATTACTACAGCTGTAGTAATAAAACGATGAACTACCTCTGAACTCTTGAACCAGTTTATTATAATAAACATAAATACGACGTGTAAACGTCGTATATACCTAATTCAATAAAGGTTGCTTTGGCAATTGGTCATTGGGCAAACGGAACACAGTGCAAAGCTTTGCTTGAGTGACCGCCAAACAATAGCTTCCCAATGCCCAATTACCAATGACCAAAACAACCTTTATTGAATTAGGTATATAGGTCAAGCTTGTTATCATGTCAACTCTAGCACGCAAAATCACTGAAGTGACTAAATCAAGTGGTAATGCCAGACCTGCTTCCAAGAAAAGGCAGGTCCCTGTGCCTCGGTCTGTGAAGATAAGCACTAGTGGTTGGGTTGCCGGGGACTGGGTACAAGGTTGTCTGAAGCAGCAGTTCTGATATACAGCGGACTGCCAAGCAACAAGAATGCGTGGATTCCATATCTTCCTACAAAACAGAAAATAGGCATGATACAATTCAGATTCTAGACAAGCAACAGTTTATTTCTTCAATTGTACTGTGTCGATAGGCCAGTATATCAAAATTAATTTCTCATTCAGTTTTAGAATATTCATTGAATTGAAAGCACGTTGTTCAAATGATCAGCGAAAAGAACGTTCGACCCGAAGTCCATAATGCTAGTCTCTAGCCTCGCATATTTTCGTATCTTTTTTAACTGTCCACATTTATAAGCATTTTTTCTTGTTTGAGGGCGTCAGCGTTTTCAAACGTCGCAGTTTCAACAGCGTTTTTAGTCGACAAGAAGTATGACCAAGTATGCGTTTTAAAACGAAATAGCATTAGTGTGGACAGGGCTTTAGAAAACGATTGTCAACAAACCTCTGTTGAGACTGTATCAGGTAAAGGTGGAGAGCTGATGACACCGAGCAGAGCAGCCCAAGTTTCTTCAAACTGCTGTCTTGAAGTCCAACCTAAAACCAAGCATACAACACTTGTTAAAAATTATAAGGATGAACAAAAATTATAAACAATATAAAGAATATGGACAACATTTATCGGTTTGACAGCAAGAAAGCTCAAAAGCGCAAAAGAACGTCACTCCCACCAACAAACCTTGAGACATATACATGTAATGTGCTACTCATTTTTGAGTCTGTGCGAGAAGAAATCCTACGTTGTGACCATTGAAATAAAAGCTGCTCGGTGATTAATGGCTATGGCAATGATCAACCTTCGACATTTAAATACAAAACAAAATTTTGAATTTGGTTACTCTTTGGAGTGAAAATGCTGATTGATCCCCAGTCTTCTAATGTCTTGCGGTTCAAAACAATACAGACGACTGGGTACAAGTCAGGTGAAAGGGTTAAACAAAGTTGTTCATTCATTTCGGATATTAAAGAGTCTGACCCACCCAGTTTGCATTGCGCGCTTCTCTTATTGTTATGATACGGCTCTATTCCATATTTGGGCATATCACCTCTTGCACAAGTGAATTTCTCATCTACAATACAGCATGGACTTTCGGGGGCCCTGAAAATGGCGGATGAACCAACGTAGGCGCGCAATGCAAACTGGGTGGGTCAGATTCTTTAAGGAATATAAGGACATCATAGATATAAATGTACTACAGAAATTAAACAAGCGCTTACCAATCAAGTTCACTCTTTTTATAAATTCATCCAACACATCTTTTTCTTTCAATATCTCTATTGGCAATGGCGGAAGCTCGGTCTTTAAGGGTCCCTCGGGGACTGGGGTCCACCCCATCTTCCACACCAGGGGTAGAGTGCGCGCGTAACTGTTGACCAGCGGTTGCCTCGCTAAACCGACTATTACGTCACGAAAAGGGCCAATCAGGAACGGAGGGACAGAGGTTGTACCGCAAGACCCTGGTTTTATCATGGCAAGAAGACGGTGGACTAAGAGTGAGATCTCATTGCAGGCTTTCCTGGCAATTTGAATTCCTGAGAAAAATGAAGAAGGTTAAAAGATCTTCTTTCATGTGGTGCTGTTTATTATGCTGTACAAGGTGGCTCTAACTTTCAAGTCTGTGGACGAAACCCTAAAGTGTGACCACAAAAATGAAAGATACTGAGCAGAACTTTTATGAGGTACTATGTACTTATTGACTAAGTGGGAGGGCCGGATGGGAAAATATTTGGCTCGAGGTCATGGCGTACGGATCTCGCTGCGCTCGGTCCACATGCCATGACCGAGAGACAAACATTTTCCCATCTGGCTCGACCTAACTTGGTCAATAAGTATTTTAACACGCGAGGCCATGCGCTTTTGTAGTATGGCCGTATGGCTTTTTCCGGTCCCGCTCGCGCAAATACTAACGGCCCTCATATGGGACTTTCAACAATGGCTCTGCAAAGAAAAGGCTCGCAGGGCCATACGAGTCATACGATAATATTTATTATGAAAGGGTTAAAGAATGAAAGACAGAATGTGACTTAACCCTTTTAAAATCACTAGCACAAGATTTATTTCTCACCTTCATCGCTGACATCAACCTCTGTTTCATCTGAGAAACAGTGGAGTTCCTTAGCGTCAGACTGATTACCGTCAACTAAAGATAGAATATACAAACAGAGATGTTACACTGCTCGCCTCCAACCTTTCACCCCTCGGGTCAGTCCCACAAACAGATATATTACACTGCTCGCCTCCAACCTTTCACCCCTCGGGTCAGTCCCACAAACAGAGATGTTACACTGGTCGCCTCCAACCTTCCACCCCTCGGGTCAGTCCCACAAACAGAGATGTTACACTGCTCGCCTCCAACCTTCCACCCCTCGGGTCAGTCCCACCAAACAGAGATGTTACACTGCTCGCCTCCAACCTTTCACCCCTCGGGTCAGTCCCACAAACAGATATATTACACTGCTCGCCTCCAACCTTTCACCCCTCGGGTCAGTCCCACAAACAGAGATGTTACACTGGACGCCTCCAACCTTCCACCCCTCGGGTCAGTCCCACAAACAGAGATGTTACACTGCTCGCCTCCAACCTTCCACCCCTCGGGTCAGTCCCACAAACAGAGATGTTACACTGCTCGCCTCCAACCTTCCACCCCTCGGGTCAGTCCCACAAACAGAGATGTTACACTGCTCGCCTCCAACCTTCCACCCCTCGGGTCAGTCCCACAAACAGAGATGTTACACTGCTCGCCTCCAACCTTCCACCCCTCGGGTCCGGCAGTCCCACAAACAGAGATGTTACACTGCTCGCCTCCAACCTTCCACCCCTCGGGTCCGGCAGTCCCACAAACAGAGATGTTACACTGCTCGCCTCCAACCTTCCACCCCTCGGGTCCGGCAGTCCCACAAACAGAGATGTTACACTGCTCGCCTCCAACCTTCCACCCCTCGGGTCCGGCAGTCCCACAAACAGAGATGTTACACTGCTCGCCTCCAAGCTTTCACTCCTAGGGTCAGTCCCACAAACAGAGATGTTACACTGCTCGCCTCCAAGCTTTCACCTCTAGGGTCAGTCCCACAAACAGATATGTTACACTGCTCGCCTCCAACCTTTCACCCCCCAGGATCAGTCGCACAAACATTGTTTGTCCGAGACTAGTCTAAGCACTAACTGGGCCTGTTAGCATTGTAGAATTTTTATAACGAGACAGTTTGGTTGCTTGTTTGTTTGCTCACAAGAGTTAAGGATGCGGCGAAATGCACTGCCTGGAAATTCAGATGCCTCTTTGCCTTTGTATCTACAATGTTTTGAAAACAGCGCTGCGGGACATTTTAAGTAAGCTTAGTCGAAGTTGATTGATTTATGACTGAATGAATTAGTGGATCTTGGGGAGGGACCGGAAAGTGCGCCACCCTTATTTTTCAATTTTAATTCATTCTGCACCATTTTCACTTGCCCATACCCCCCCCCCCCCCCCCAACCCTCTCATTGTGAGCAAATCGGGATGCACCACTGAATTTATAGGTCAAAGTCCGTCTTAATATGACGGTAAAGCGTACGTCCAACAAGTCAAGACTAAATACACCTAATGTGAGGATAAACAACTGATGTATAAAGGCCAGAGTACTGTATAACCTCAACACACTTGTAATCGCTCTGTGGTAGTAGCCAACTCGAAAGCTTGGCTCCTTTGGCTGCTATACACTTTTCCTTTGTTGTGTTTAATTCAATTTATAGTTAGCTCTGTTCTTACTTCTTTTTTTTCCTTATTGTTGTTGTATTGTAATTGAATAAGTGTGAATAACAAACTTGAACAGAGCACCACCAACCTTATTATGCAACCGTCCCCAGAAAACAACTTTAATCAAGTGAACTTGTTATCCTCACTCACCTGCGTTTAACAGAACATGAACGTGGCTGATGGCAGAACAAATCAACGGAAAGAATTTCAGCTCTCCGATATTTTTTCCACAATCGAGATTGAGAAACTAAACAATAAACAGCAAGTCAAAATTAGCTAAGTTAGTAAACGACACAAATCGCGTGAGAACTTGAGTCTCGCCCAGAGCTTGAGTTGAGGGCAACTGAAGGCTAAATATGGGGCGCAGAGCCAGGTTGCGGTTGCCACTGGGAAAAGCAAAGACTAATTTTTTTATAACTTTATTGCAAGAATGCAAGAACGACGTCTTATTTTAAGCGCACAAATCACATGTATCATGGCGCTTTACATACACTTATAAGAATAAGATCGGACGTCAGCTCATGAAGGCGCCTCAGACAGCCAGTGTCGGTCCATTGTTAATCTAATCTCCCCCACCCCACCCATGAACAATGTATGGCACTGAGGGTGGTCACAGGGTTTTGTCATGTCCTCAGTGGTCCTTTAACGTCCCCATCGGGGACGAGACCGCCATTTCTACATGGTCATCCGAGCCACGTGAAGGTCTAACCATTTGCAGATGAAATAGCAAAGGCAGCACCTTCGTCCTCAGTTATTTTAAGACTAGCGCTCTAACAACTGAGCTAACCAGGGCGCGGTAAGAGAATGAAAAATGACAATAATGGCAAAAAGGAGGTCAAAAGAAACCAGTTTGTACTTTTTAGACTTATCTTGATCGGTCATGATGATGTCTAACAACATTGGATTTTAACTTTGCATTTGGTTTGGGCTTTTATCTTATTATTAAACACTAATTAAAATTACCTTAGCAAGGCATTGAAGGTGAGAAGTCAGCTCTGTGGAACAAGGATATTTTCCATTTATGAAGTTACAGTGTGCCATCTGTCGATAAGAGAAAACTAACTAATAAATGTTTGATAATTAATTACTTGGAGTAGACTTAAACGATAAACACAGCTTGGAAATTACAATGTTATAACGCTATCAACTGATCTGAATTCGAGAGAGAGAGAAAAAAAAGCATTAAACCTGCGCTTAAAACAAGCAACCTATGCTAAGGGTGGGAAAACAAGCAACCGATGCTAAGGGCGGGAAAACAAGCAACCGATGCAAAGGGCGGGAAAACAAGTAACCGATGCAAAGGGCGGGAAAACAAGCAACCGATGCAAAGGGCGGGAAAACAAGCAACCGATGCAAAGGGCGGGAAAACAAGCAACCGATGCAAGGGCGGGAAAACAAGCAACCGATGCAAAGGGTGGGAAAACAAGCAACCGATGCAAAGGGCGGGAAAACAAGCAACCGATGCAAAGGGTGGGAAAACAAGCAACCGATGCAAAGGGTGGGAAAACAAGCAACCGATGCAAAGGGCGGGAGAACAAGCAACCGATGCAAAAGGCGGGAAAACATACAACTAGACAGGCGTGGAAAAATGTACGTAAGTAAATTCTGCATGGTTGAGTATAACAATTTTATTACAATTGATTATGTCTGTTTACAAATCATACAAAAAGTTTCGTACCGCCAGTGGGATGAAGATAAACTGAAAAAGAACTTCTTGTCCAGACTCAGGAATCTTTAATTGTTTAGGAAGCGTAGGAATGGCGCTAGCCAAAGCTACAAGAGCTCTAGCGAGACACGTGACTTTCTTGCACCACGCAGCATCGTTACACAGCGCTGACAGTTGCTCAGATGCCAAGCAAAAACAGTGGATTTTAGAGGAATTTTCACTGTCTGAAATTAGAACAAAAAGTACTAGTAAATTCTTTGGTATAGTTAAAATGGCATATGTGGATAAAGGAACATTTGCCCTACTTAAACTAACCCGCTTTTGAGAAGGTTAAGAGCTAGATTAAATTCTCCGCTTAAACCAGGTGTTAGTTAGCTTTAGTTTGAAAAATCTGCGCTTATTCTTTTTCTTGTCACTTGTCACGCCAACGTTCAATATATTTCTATCAGGATTGGGTTTAGTATGTTTTATCTCGCGTTACCTCGGAATGTTCGGGTGCGGATGACATCCTTGGCAGCTTGCTCGATATGTGACAATAAACTGAGTTTGGAAACCAGCAATAGATGATCGACATCAGTGTTCTCAAATTGTTCTGGGTTGTTGTATAAATTACTTGTTGCTTCCTGAAAATATAATTAATTTAAATACAATCATATCGATATCAGACATTTGGGAAGGTGCGTAGCGTTCGTTTCGTGGTTGTGAAATTTCGGCTGTGAAATTTCGTCGTTTCGCTTCGTGGCTAATTCCACCTGTGCGAATTGTTGCAAGTGCGAACTTTTGTACGACTTTTCGTCTGACTCAGTATAATGTTCAGTTCAACGAAATTTCATTAGTCTCCACAAAAGTCGCCGATATTACGGCGACATTTCGTTGGGACACCATGCGCAATATCGGCAAAATTTCGTGACAACAAATAACGAAATTCGCTTAAGGCTGGTTCTCATATAATCGTCCCGGTCGTCCGAGTCGTTTCAAAAAGTGCACGGACGACCGGGACGATTATATGAGAACACTTCTGAGACGACCCGGGACGATCGCAAACGACCCGGACGACTGGGACGATCGCGGTCGCTTGGATAGAACTGTGTTCTATCCGGACGACTGGGACGATCGTGAATAATCGGGGACGATCATATGAGAACTACTCTCAGGCGACCGGGACGACTGAGGCGATCGAAGCGAACCAAATCTACCCAAGAATGCAGTATTATTGCCCAAAACAGTAAAGAAAAGAGTAAAGAGTAAAGCTGTGGAATAAGATACCAAGCTATATAACGGATCTTCCTAAGAATGCTTTCAAAAGAGCTCTCCGCAAATTGCTATTCAATATTTTAGAAAAGGAGGATGACTATATTCAAATCTCCATGATTATTAATAAAGTATAAGTACATAGATACACTTACTATAGTCAGAGAATCCTTGTCTTAATTCAATTAGATCACTTAACTTCTGTTTTTATTCATTATTATGTGCAATCTGCAAGGCTTTTCAATAGTATAAGGTTTTTGATTTTGTAGATATTTGTATTATTCATGTACTTGTTTTGCCCCGCCCCGATTAGCTTTCCAGCTATTTGCAGGGCAAACAAATCAGTCAACTCTTTCATTATTATACTAAGTATACATTGTTGTTGTTGTTTCTTGTTGAATAAATTGTTGTTGTTGAATAAACAAGTTGTCGGACACAGTTTACGACTGCGCTTTTGACATTCGAGACAACCGGGACGATCATATGAGAACCCAAATCGCTTGAGTCGTCCCGATCGTCTGAGTCGTTTGCAAAAAACTTTTGAAACGACTCGGACGACCGGGACGACCGGGACGATTATATGAGAACCAGCCTTTAGTAATATTGTTACACAGTGCAATCACAATTTATGATGTACCTCTCCATTTTGTCTTCTCGCAGTCAGCTGAAGAGTTCGTTCGATGCCACTTAATATACATTCTTCAAGAAGAGAGATGTCGAAGTCCTTGGAGACAAAATAAAAAGAGTTGGACAAAAATGTGTTAGATAATGATTGCATTTGGTGAGCTGCATGATCTCCGCTTGGAGAAATTGAAGAAGTTCGGCAAAAGTGACTGAAATGTCACAGAGGTCTAAGTCTTCAGTTTGGTTCCATGCTTCGGTCAAACAACATTTATGGACTATGCTAGAACTTTACAAAATAGACTAGCACCATATCTGATGACACGTTATCAAGGTCACAACTCTTCATACACGTTTTTCAATCAGAACTTCAGTGATTTCGGACAGCAAGTGTATAACTTGCTTCCTTCAATGCATCGGGAAAACAACAATATATTGTGCATGTTACGCTTCACTTCACTGCGTGGAACTAACCTCATGATTAACAATGTCTGATACTTCTTTAGCACTTAACACACTTAGCATCTCAATGGCTTCTTGTGGGATGACAGCTTTGGTATTCTGATGCTTTGGATGTTCAGCAAAACAACACTGCTCAGCCAGACGACGAAACCATTCCTATTAAAAAACAAACAAACAAAAATGAAAAAAAAAAAACGACTCATAACCAATCATTTTTCACACTCGCCCTTCCAGAAACTTCAGAGAGACTACGCACTAGCTTTCAGCACTAAGCTTTCTGGGATCGTTTGGGTAACCAGCGTTAGTTACGATAGGTTGATGGTTTTCAAAGGCAACCATTAACCAATCATAGCTCATATTGGTTCCCATACGATCCAGAAATCTCAGCGGCCTGGTGCTCAGTCTCTCCAAACGTTTCTGGAGGATGGAATAAAAACTTGCTGACCAATAGTGAAGCGTAGATGTAGTTGTTTTTCTTGGCTTCACAAACACTGGTCACCTACTGGAGCTGTTCAACTGTTTAATATCAATGTAATAAGTTATGTTGGAAAATAATTTCTCACTTTATCTATAGTATAGTTGTCCATGGACGAAGCCAGATCTTCACTGCTGGGCATTTCTCTTTGCACGGGTGAACTGGGTAGGAGAATTTTATTCACCAACAAAAGTAGGGACGAATTCCTGAAATGAATGTCATGTAAAAAGTAAAATAAATAACTTAAATTAATAAATAAATAAAGGTTGGTACGCTTGTGTGAACTATTTCAAGCCCCTTATATTGTTTATTCAGTTAACTGACTTGTTGTAGCCACTTACAGCAAGTTATGCTTTGCAGCCACATCAGAAATAGTTTTTAATTATATTGTATTATATACTGAAATTCACAAGAAATTACCTCATGGCTGCCTTCTTTGATGCAATCAACTGACAAACAGATTTCAAGTCATCCTCAAGTAAGTCTTGTGAAGAGTCCTGATAAGCAATAAAAACATATAAGCAGTAAAACCACAATCAATGTTTGATCACACATCAAACCCTGATGATCACACATCAAACCCTGATGATCACACATCAAACCCTGATGATCACACATCAAACCCTGATGATCATACATCAAACCCTGATGATCATACATCAAACCCTGATGATCACACAACAAGTCCTTATGATCACACATCAAACCTTGATGATCACACATCAAACCCTGATGATCACACATCAAACCCTGATGATCATACATCAAACCCTGATGATCACACATCAAACCCTGACAAGACAGTTGATAACAAGTTGCACAGCACCGTGTTTTTGGTCGCAACTTGAGGCACTTTCGAGAGTCGACAAACTGGTCACATCTAACGGGGTTAACAAAAAAGAACGCGCCCTGCTATCACCCAGCGGTCAGCAGCATGTGCGCACATGCCATGTTTCCAAGTGCTCTCTGATGCTGTGTTCACACTAGGGCGAAACACGTTTAGTCTGATCACGAAAGAAACATGTTTCACTGGGAAATTTGTTCACATCAGGCAGCTCATTACGCGAATCATGATCGAAACATGTTTATTCTGAGCATGATTGAAACTACTTCACGAGGTAGTTTCGATGTAAGCCAGACGAAACACGTTAGCGCAACTGTCGTCTACTTGTTGAACGCTAGTAGTAGTAGTAGCTGCAATGCCCTTCATTCCCGAAGGGCTTGAGAAGTAAAATTAAACCACAAATCATGCAACAGCGAGTTTAAACTCTATTTTTTTTCGGTTTAGTGTAATTATAAAGATTTTATGCGAGCTTTATTATAATAATTTATGCTGGTTTTGTAAAACAGCCAAAATTATAGAAGCAGGCGTGAAACGTGTTTTGAAATTAACAACTAATGTGAACAACGAAATTTCAGTCATGAGTCAAACGTGTTTGAGTGTGGCGTTGTGAACACAGCATGAGGCAAACGTGTTTGAGTGTGGCGTTGTGAACACAGCATGAATCAAACGTGTTTGAGTGTGGCGTTGTGAACACAGCATGAGTCAAACCCGTTTGAGTGTGGCGTTGTGGTGTGGCTGGTTTTGTGCGTTCTGGTCTCTTCGTCTTGAAGCTCAAAGAGCGTTTCGAGTATCAGCAAAGGTACCATTGTGGCACAGTTATGACCAAAATGCTGCAAAAAAGGAAAACTTACCCTTTTCTGTCCAGTTGTATACATCTCTAGTTTTTTACAAATGACACGTTCTGTCATTCTGACGACAGACTGATGACTGGAGTCTAGAAAACACTCTCCAAGTATCCTCAAAAGGTAAAGAACCTGGGACTGATGCACTCCCTTCAAACACATTAGCAGATCTTTCATGAAAGTTGGCTAGAAAAAAAAAGAGAAACGTGATAAATGGCAGCTAATAACTAATGGAAATAAAAGTAAATTCGCTTATAATAATTTGTTGGTCTCACAGACTTCAAAAGCAAATCGATTTAAGGCTCATATAGTTTGTCTTTAAAACAAATGTGTTACGTTCTCATTAAAGTCAAGTTAACTTTTTTTTCTCAACTAAAAAACACGATAAGCTTTTGTCCTTTTCAGTTTTTTGTTTCCATCTCGTTTTCCGATCTACGTTTATGTCAATTTATGTCAGTTTATGTCAAAAAAAAAAAAAAATTATGCATTAACTTTAGCTTGTTATTTTAACATTGAAATAATGCGACTATTGTGTTGTAATCGGTTTGTTGAATGTTTAATAAAGTCTGTCTTGTCTGAAAAAAAAAAAAACCAACATCGAAGCTTCACAACTGGTTATCTGGAAATATAGTTACATGAACGTGCAAGGTTAGTTATGTACCCGTTTGATGGCTTCAGGTAGTGATCTGTAGGAATTAACGGAGTCAAGTAATAGTTTGCTTCCTTCTGGAGTGCTGTACAGAATACTGCACAAAAAAAATGCAAATTAGCATGTGTCAAGAAAAGGTTTATCAACAGAGAAGGAAGACGCTCTGAGACATATTAATCTTGTACCCAGATATCACTATAGTGTTAAGTGTTGTTGGAAGGTCTGGGTACGAAATATAACATTTACGTGAACAGAACAAGGGAAAAGCTAAGGAATTAAAGAGTCTTGCGAGTTTATAGTGAGCTCCTTTTTTACGTCACTCATAGGTAAATATATTAAGAGGGTAAAATTTGTTTCACTGAGGGCCCAGTTAAGGAGACTGCAGGACTTCTTGTTACCTGAGAAATCCTTGCACGGGTGGTTCTGCAGACATTTGCACCAGCTCCTCAAGTGACATCCTAACTAGAGTACCTGCTTGAGAAAAATCTAACCTCCCTTGGTCCTACAAGATAGTACAAATGATTACACAACTCTTAGCTACCTTATTACATTTCTGCACCACATCAAAATTCTGCGAGTTTGATTTTGATGACAATTCTTGGGGCTACTGACTACAGCGCCACTTGATAGAAACTGAGTTTGAAAAATAGCTGTCGGACCCAAAACGTCTTCGTGATGCCTGGTCGCCATTAGTGAGGCAAAATTAGTTTTGTTGTATCTCATAGCAAACATACCATGTGCTGCGTAATGAGAAGATCACAGTACACCAGAAGTACTCCTAATCTAGCCACATCCTTATTCAACGTTGGGCCTTCTACTTCAATATCACCAACTGAGGCTACAAACAAGACAATGAATTGGTTAAAACATCAAACAAAATATCAGGGTATTCTAGAGTGCAGCATGGTGGGATTTCCACAACTGAGATTTGAAAAACATTACAGTTTAATGTACAATTTGCTTTGGCCGTCCGTTAAGGCGCCTAAAATTGAAATGAGCAAGAACAGCATCGAAGATAAACTGAAATTGATTTATGTAGGTACTGTAGTTCTAACTTTTGATTGTAGTATCGTTTTGTTTTCAGAATTTTGTATTGACAGTGAAATGGCTAGGCTTCACAAACAAAGATTTAGGAAGAGGGTTGTTATTGTCCACATCTGTTGCAGGCACACTGATGACTGAGTTTGGAAGTACACCTCTAATAATTATTACCTGTACTCAAGCGAGTCCCCGTGTCGAGAAACCCACACCAGAACTGTGCATCCATGTATTTGAGTTGCTGTAACACCTGACACCACCGCAATACAAGAAGTGGGTGGGTGTCCACAAGATGAGACACACACTCATTGATCATGTCCACAGACGGCATAACCAGGGGACAAGAACTTGATAGTTGTGATACTTTCTTGAAGTTTGCTGAAAATACCAAATTTAACCTAATTCTAACCCTGACTGAAACATAATTTGTTTATTATATTTTTTGCTAATTGGGTAAACTGAAACTGTATCTTGAACACCATCATCAAAAGTTTCATGACTGAGAGCTTATCACCTCCCTATGATTTTTCTAAGAGTACAGTTTTCTGAGAATTTTTATTAATTCAGGTTATTTTTTCAAGATTCCCTCTTTTAACGAAGTTTTTAAACCCAGGGCTTATAACCAGTAGTTTCGTTTTAGACGTTTCCTGTACAACAAATATGTAGGGTTAATGCCTATTTTGATAGTGCTTTCCTTACAAAAAATAAAAATAAACGGAATTAGTACTGTTTAACTAGAACTGTAAGGTAGTGAAAATAATGCTCTTTCTTAAATACTGTTGTAGAGTGATCTGTCTTCTTCTAACTTTCTAGAACAATTGGTTGTTTTTCCTTTTTTTTCCACAGGAAGTGAAAGTTTACTGTGCATTTAGTAATAAACAAACCTGACTTTAATAGATGTGTAAGGTATGTTAAGGTACAACCAAACAACTTAAACACAAAGATCTCTTCCTTCTGTGAGCGCAGACTTTCTTCTGTGCTCTTTGTTATCATATTAACATGGCTGGCAGTAACCTCAACCATGTGAAAGAGAAATTTCACAAAGACCTGTAAATGAAGAAAAACGGAATCTTATCATATGTCATCACATCATCATCATCACATCATCATCATCATCATCATCATCATCATCATCATCATCATCATCATCATCATCATCATCATCATCATCATCATCATTGTCATCACATCATCATCATCATCACATCATCATCATCATCACATCATCATCATCTTCATCATCATCATCATCATCATCATCATCATCATCATCATCATCATCATCATCATCATCATCATTGTCATCACATCATCATCATCATCACATCATCATCATCATCACATCATCATCATCATCATCATCATCATCGCCAAGAACATCATTGCTGATGATTGAACCAAGTTCAATTTAGATTTATTGTTTTGTTATCCATATTGTTATTTTACTAGTTTGTTAGTCACTAGTTTCTTTTCTATCTATTTCTCCTTTTATGCATGTAAATCTTGGTCTATGTATTATCAATAAAATACTTACGCAACTGTAAAAAAAAATAAATAAATAAAAATAAAAGCCATGTTAAGTGGCAAAAAAAAAAAACATGGGCGTGTTCTCATGTGGAATTTGCGACAGGGGTTGCCACAGATGGGGCAAACCAAACTTCAGTCCAGTCAGAGGCCTGGCGATTCTTCCTTGTGACATGTTTCTGTTTGGCCAATTACACCCGTTTGTTCTCAACGGCAGAAAATTCACCACAGATGCATTTCTTCCATTCAGATCCATTCTGAGTTGTCGAGATCCATGAAGATTGAAGAAGTTTGCAGTCCCTTAGATCTTGTTTATAGAAGTCCTTGAAACGAAGCTTGGGTCTGCCAACTGGCCTACAGACCTCGTCAAGGACTTCAAGACAGGTAAAGTGATATGAACAATACACAATTTCCGCAAGGACCACATGTTTCTGCAAAGCTATAACACTGAACCTAACTCTATAAGTAACAAAGCTATAACACTGAACCTACCTCTATAGGTAACAAAGCTATAACACTGAACCTACCTCTATAGGTAACAAAGCTATAACAATGAACCTACCTCTATAGGTAACAGAGGAGTACCAGGCTTATTGGCGCATTTGGGTCTGAATCCTGATTGGTCGATTCTAGACAACAGGATGTCTTCTGAGACATGTGCCATAAGAGTTTGAAGCATGACCAGTGTTGTAGCCAACCAACGGCTAAATACATCTGACTGGATCTATAAAGAAATGAAAAAGTTACTGTAAAAATCATTATTAACTAGCAAAACTTCTTTAAGAATTTTCCATTTTTTCAAAAGTCTATGATGCAGGAGTCTTACTTACCGGATCTACACTGGAAAACAAAACCCTCAACAGTACATCAACGGGCCACAATGAACCAGGAGCAACAGCAGCAAGAAGACTCTGCAGCATCTCAAGACCATACTCTGACTCCACATGAACCTATATAATCACACACTGGTTACCTACACAATCACACACTGGTTACCGTGTAGCATGAAATTTTTGCGGGTTTTAAGTTTTGCGGATTTTGCGGATTGCCCTCGATCCGCAAAAGTAAGTTCCCGCAGAAAAAAAACTCACGAAATAATACTCTGCAAAAATTTACCCCCTTTCAGTCAAATAAAGAACTCTGCTTTTTAATGTAAAAACTTGCGTTACAGGGACGATATCGGACGTAATTAAGAACTATCCAATAGAACATAAGAGGGCAGAGGTAGGCTTTTTGTTTGATTTTGTTGTTGCATCAGTCCTTTAGGACGGTCAGGCTGTATAACCTTCGAATATCTATAAAGGCCGATTTACACGGCCCAACTTTGTCGCACTGGCATGCGATATTTTGTAGCGCGCGCTGCCTGCGTTAGGCGAAAATTGTATACAACTCGCATCATATTACATTGTATGTGGCTACGATTGTCGTAGGGTTTTAAAACATGTTTCAAAATCCTACAACTTTTTTCATGTCGTATGCAACAGTTGTGAGCGAGTTGTAGGCTGATTTAGACGACGCGATTCGTGTCGTCCGTATGCCGTGAGCGATAGTTGTAGGCAAAAGTTGTGCCGTGTAAATCGGCCTTTAACTAGAAGAACCTACTGTAACTCTACAAGTGATAAAAGTTGAAAATATTAAATTTCCTTTCTTGTTGCATGTAATGTTCGGCTGCTTGAACAGCAAATCGCAAAAATTAGTTCCCAGCAGAAATTTCAGTCATCTCCAACCGCAAAAAAAAATGTTCCAAAAAATCGTCAATCAGCAAAATAAAACTCCCGCAAAAAATTTCTGTAGTAGGTCAATAGATTGGGCCGTGTATTGATGCACGACTGTCAATAAGGGCTGGGCCCTGGGGATGACACCTAGCTATTCCAAGGTTTAGCTCTGGATACTTTGATGGCAAAACAAAACATTGACGCCACAAGAAACTAATTTCCCTGGTTACTTTCTTCCTTATTCTGCCTACTTAAAAAAAAATTAGCAACAGCATTGTTGATACCTTATATTATTCACTGGACAGCAAGTTTAACTTAACAAAACTACTTTTAAAAACATCTACCGTGGCCGGGTAAAGTACCAGCAGGTTTCACCTTTTGATCGGCTAGAAGAGGAAGCAACAGGTTTATAATCTGTGCTGACAGGTCCTTCCACTTAACTTCATCTCGCTGGTAGCAGTTAAGAACAGTGACTAACATCTCCAGTACCTAGAAATGTACATTTAAAATTCATCAGCTTCTTAGCTGTAGGCATATGCAGAAGCTCATATAAGCTTCGGGCATATGTTATTCATCTGTTACTGTTTACATGGCTAGGCTGGCTGGCTGGATGCCTAAATTATTGATTTGAGAGACAGACAAACTGACACACACATTGATTGACTGGATGACTTTGTGAGCGAAGAAGTGACTGACATGGTGACTAAATGATCGACTGACTAACGAACTGACTTATAGACTGACTTACAGACAGACTTACAGACTGACTGTCTAACTGATTGACTGACTGACTGTCTAACTGATTGACTGACTGACTGATTGACTGACCATTTAAACAGTGCGCGCGCCTTAAATAAACCGGAAGTCAGTATTGAGGCCGCGCGGCTGACTCGTACCAAGCTTGAAAATTAGCCGCATCTCATGTCTCTTTCTTTGCTTGCTTGCGCCGCAGAGCTTCACGCCACGCACTTCAGCGTCATGCAGAAAGTGGCCGTTTGTATTGAAGTGTTCTGCGACGGGGGAAACCAGGCAAGTTTTTTTCAATGCTTTGAAGGTGTTCGCCAAAGCGTTCCCTAAGAGCGCGCCCAGTTTCACCAATGTAAACTGCAGGGCAACGACGACAGGAGACGCAGTAAATTATATTTGATGTCTCGCAAGTGAAGGCTTTTTTAATGATGATGGTGCCTTTGGGGCCTTGCAGGGTGGTGTCGGAGGAGATGTGTTGACACGTCCGACAGCGAGCGGGTTGGCAAGCAGAAGAGGGCTGTGAGACGATCCGGTGAATTTCTATCAACAGTGTGGACCAACGTTTGTACCTTTCTAAATTAACACTTTCCATTATTTATTGTGTTACAAGTGCCACGCAGTTTTTTGAACTTTTTTGGTCAAACATTTTTGACTTAATGATTGCCTGCCGAAATAACTGGATGGCTGACTGACTGACTGACTGGTCAATGTTCCATTAAATGATTGATTGATTGATTGATTGATTGATTGATTGAATGAAATCACTGACTGACTGACTGTCATACCTCTGGATAATGGACAAGACGGAGCAGCATAGACACCACGACTTCCCGTTGTGTCTCTAGATCCTCTCCACTCTCACTCTTACCAACAGCTCGCAGTACAAACAGGTCATGAATTATTGGCTGTAAAGCTGGTATAGCTGAAAGATATAACGGAGAAATAAAATGATTTATGAGTTACTAACAAAGCTGGAGAATGCAGAAAAATACACCGAGAGTTCATATTGCCTGAAGACAGTGTGAATAAAACTGGTCCTCCACGAGTTGGGCTACGTGCAGATATCTCTTAATTTGTTCCTTCACCTTTTCCGATGAAAAAGGAAATAGAAGATGTCTTTGTACGGGTGGCTACAACTTGCGTAATAATTTAATTTTGTTGTACAACTGCAAGACTGTCTGCCTGCCTGACTAAAGTTAGAGTCTGTGTATGAAATTATAAGATGCAAATACTCAAATAAAAGAC
Organism: Cladopsammia gracilis; assembly: GCA_022457155.1. Classification (NCBI taxonomy): domain Eukaryota; kingdom Metazoa; phylum Cnidaria; class Anthozoa; order Scleractinia; family Dendrophylliidae; genus Cladopsammia; species Cladopsammia gracilis. Next base: position 1,861,539 of record JAJGOT010000012.1, on the reverse strand, counting down.
CTTCAACAGTACTGTTTTTCACAGTTTTGAATTAATTTTTGATCATAGATAGACCACTTTCATAGCCACCTGTTGGGAGTGGACTTTAGGGTCAATGCTTTCATGTTGCCATACTGACCATGAGATTGAGCTGCCTGTCCTCCAGCCATGATGCCATCGCAAAGCTGGATAATTCTTGGTATTCCCACAATAGCCTTTGGTTCGTTAAACTTGGGCTGAAAGCATTCATAGGAGAGAAGAACAAGAAACTGGAAGATATGTGGAAGGAATGTGTCACAGGATCTGTCAGAAAAAATAATACAACAAATGGCATTGAAAAAATGGGAAATTACCCTCAAAATGTGATGATCAATATTCAAGTAAGATCGTGTATTTCTTCAAACGAAACGAGGCTAACAAGTGTGTAAATTCAAATCAATCTGTTACCTAGTTATTTAAGCTTTGTAAATTACCGTAACATCACAATGATGATAGGAGTTGAACTCCTGAAACATGTCTGTAAAAGTTTTAGTATTCGCTTTAAGAATAAAATAATTCAGATTTAAAATGTTCATTACTATTTTACTACAGCACAGCTGTAAATGAGAGAATGTTTACTTACTTTATTTGACCTGCATCGATGTATTCAAACTGTTTCTGAACATAGCCAATAAACACCTATGAAAAACAAATGATATTGATAAACATGTTGCGACTTAAATACCTTATTACATGAAATTTTCGCGACACGTTAATTTCGCGAATTTCGCGATTTAAAAAAAGTCGCGAAATTTAAGTGACGCGAAAATTAAATGTCGCGAAAATAACATGACGCGAAAATTAAGTGACGCACATTATGTCAATAATTAAAAAAAAACGACTTCATTACCATTACACACGTTTATAACAATCATTTTGAACTATTCTGTGGTAATGTTCTGGTCCTTCAAGCATGAACTACAAACCGTGCCTTGTACACACTGTGAGAACATCTTTCTTGTTACTGTTTACATACTCAGTTGCGTTTCTGTTTATTTGGACATTGTGGATTAAGTTGTTTGATCAAATTCAGGGACATGTTAAATAACATTGACAAAGAAATAAAGTGTGTCTCACTCAAAAACGCGAAATTAAAGTGAGTCAAAATGCAAAATTTTCGCAAAATCGCGAAATTAAGGTGTCGCGAAATATGCGAACCTCAAAATCGCGAAATTAACGTGTCGCGAAAATTTCATGTAATAAGGTAATAATAACATTTATAGTGCGCAAATTCCATAAAATGTTCAAATGCGCATAACAAGATTAAAAACGGAAAAGCTAAAATGCTAAAATTTCAGTAATATCATTAATTTCATCATGCTATGCTTCAAGGTTCTTCTAACTATACAGCAGTACTTTCCTGTGTTGCTTTTAAATTATGTACAAGATGTTCTAACTTTTGAGTCTATGGATGAATCTTGAAAGGGTGCCCATTCAAATGAAAGCTACTAAGAAGTTCTCTCCCGTGGTGCTGCTTAAATTCTGTACGAGGTGGTTCCAAAGTTACTTTCAAATTTGTGGATGAAACCCTTAAGTTTGACCATTCAAATAAAGGCTACTGAGCAGTAAATTTCTGTGCCTCCAAATTGAAATTCGGTACTTTTCTTTAGTTTTCAACTTTCATACTTCTGCCAGTGGAAGAATCATCTGACGTACCTGATCTGCATCCAGTAATGAATAGTTGACCCTGAGTTTGATGAGCTGAGCCAACAGACTCAACACTTGCTGTTGTAAGATGATGCTGCTGGACAGAGTGTAGTCCTTCAAGGCACGGATCACCAACTGTTCAAACCAGCGGATGTATGAATGTATAGGTGATTGCTATGGAAAAAGAAAACTATTGAAAACAGCCAATCCATAAACAAGTGTAATGACCTCTCTTTTGTAGTGAATTTCATCCTTTAAATCTCAATATCATGTTCTTTAATTATTGGTCAATCCATATATTTCTCATAGTAATAGTTAGGAAACAATGTTTGAACATCAAGACAATTTTAACCTCAAACACGGAGCTTTCTCCTTGTTTAAAATGATAACACAAGCCCCTGGATAAGCTAATGCAATACTCTAAAGTGGTGGAGTATTTGAACGGCAGTTCCAGATCTCAATTGCAAAAAAAAACCAATATGGATGTCACTTGCTGGAAATAAACCGTCAAAGATGACATTTCATCATTTGTCACATGACAAAATTCTCCATGATTCTTGAAGTATTTTGGAAGCATTGTCCAGAGATTTCTCTGTGCCACCACTAACAACAAAGAGAAGACCCTGGGCAAGCTCGTTTCAGGGATATTTTTAGTTTGAGAAATTTCTCTCTCTGGTGGCCATTCCCTCTATTCTCCTACTATCCTGTTACTGTATGTTTGATCATAAAGTGATTTTATCAGAAGAAAGAAGCTAATCAATGATATTTCTGGTTCTTAAAAGGAACAATGTTGCCTGTAAACATTTCCCCTACCTTGTCCACTTTCACGGCAGGTCGAACAGTTGTTGCAGCTTTTTTTCTGAGTTTTTTAATAAACACTCCAATACCACTACGGAAAAATGTGAGACAGAGATAATTATAAAGTAAATAAAAATCATTAAGTTTAAATTTTTAATCAAGGAAGTTCTAAATACATAATCACTGGATTAGCCATGAAAAGTTACAACTGCAAAAGAGCAGGTTCAAGTAATTGTAAAGAGATGAGCAACATGGGCAAGATATTTCAATCAATTACCTCTCTCCACTGTAAGGTTATGAATTCACAAATTTAGATTCATAACTGTATTACTTATATAGTTGGAAATGGTGATGATTGTGCAATGATGATGATAATGATTATGCAATGATGATGATGATGATGATTACAATGATGATGGCAATGATGATTACAATAAAGATGACGATGATGACAATGATGATGACGATGATGATGATGACGATGATGGTGATGATGATGACGAGAAAAAGAGCTGTATGAAGCATGTGCATAAGGATGTTGATGTGAAAGAAATGTGGCTGCTATATATTTTGAATAAAAGTGACCTTGATCTTTGCAGAAAGAAAGACATGATATTTAACAAATCACTTTACCCCAAAGCCTCTGTGTCTTTTCCTTTCTCCTTTCCTTCTTCTTTTGGTTTCAACTTGTTCAGTGTTTGTGTAATAAGAGCTAATGGATGAACAAAGCAGGAGTGATAAAGCTGTTCATCCAGAGCTTGTAAGTGATCAGTTTGTGCTGGTAACGTAACATGACTGTCAGCCAAACATGGAGGGAACATAGGTGCTTGGATTAATTCTGGCTGACTCAGGGCATTGACACCAAACATAGCCCGCAGAAGCTGTAAAAAGACAGTGAAAAATTAATACACAATATCTTATCTTGTGGCTAAATCTGCAGGAATGTACCAGCTAATTTGCAAGTATGCCATAGTACAATATGAAAGTAATTTTAGAAAAACAAACATTTTTGAAAATGCATACCTGCTGAACACATAGGAAAGTCTTTGTGGCCTCCACTTTCACACAAACTTGTAGATAGCCAAGTATTTCTTCAACATGCTACAACACAAGACACAATAAAATTAAATTACAGCTGCGCATGTCAAATCAATTTATTGCACATAGCTCAAGACCATACTTTTCCAATGTCTGCAAATGCTGTAACTTCAAGAAGAAGAGACAAAGCCTCCAGTAATGTGCGTAGAAACTGACAAAACTTGTCCTGACTTGGATCAATTAGGGACACCTGTGAAAACAATTATGAAAACTATTCATGCATGATCAAGCAATGTTACAGTACAAGTCAAATGGCTGAAAGCAGTCTGTTGAAACTCAAATGACCAGCTCCACTTGAAACTCAAAAACTTTGAGTTGAGTGCTTCAAGGTGTGGTTATACATGTATATACATGTAGGTTTGTTCAGCTTTCCTGAGGCAAGTTATTGCCAAGGTAGAACGCACATATTATAAATTTAAATACCATGATGGGAAATTGACAGAGGATGAGTTCTGTTCTGTAGGGAAGGTATGTTGGGAAGCTGAATCAAAACTAGTGCCTAATTACAACCCATGTCAATTCCCAACACATGAAAGTGCAATAAGGGCACAAGACTCATCGGCATGGAATGGAAGGATTGGTCAGAAATTAATAGGAGGAGAAGGATTTAGAATCCCCCTTTAGGGGTAAGCAATAGCATAACATATTTGGTGTAAAGTCCCAATCAAACCATTTCTTGAAACTCTTACCTGATTATTAGCAAAAGCTCCTTTGATGATCTCATATAACTTCATGTAGTGTGGCAAATGATGAAAAGTGCCGATGCGGCTTTTTGGAGGGGGGCTCTGAGTTCCTTGGTCCCCATCTGCAGTCTGTGCTGCACTCCCTTGACTCTTGGAAGGTGAAACAGGCTTCTCTGCACCAGCTTGAGGTAGATCTGCTTCAGAGAGAGCCCGCTTAGTCTTGGTCAACAGTCTCTTTGGAACAGCTGTAGCTGCACTGGATCCAGGAGGAGTCTGGGGAGCAGCGACACCAGGAATAGCTGCCGCAGTTTGTTGTTTGTCCTTATTCTGTCCTGGAAATGTAAGCTGAAAAATAACAAGTTGAACATAATTTGTTTGTTAGCAAGAGTCTTTTATATGAGACAACACGAATGCTTATAATATTTTAAGGAATACCAAAAACAAACTAGTTCTTCCACAACCTTGCACTGATTATCTGAAGAGAAGTTTATCGTACAGTGGAGCTCAGTTGTGGAACAGCTTACCCACAGAATTAACACAAACAAAACTAAGTTGCCACAGTTTTTAAGTAAAGTTTTAAGTATATTTTTGAACACGGCCTCCATGAAAAGCAGTTTTTATCTTTTTAATGTTGTACCTCTTATTTGTAGTTAGGAAGATAGGTAGCTAGCTGATTATGATAAATAAGCTGATGGAAATACCATGTATAAATAGAGTTATCTACATGTATTCTATTCTATTCTATACCCTACATGTACCCCATCCCACCACCCTCCCTCCACCTTTCTATGATTTTTCCTATTTTTGTATCCAAATAAATGTTAAAATTTTGAAGTTATTTCAGTCTGAACAATTTCAGGTTAATTTTCAAGTCAGAATGTGGCTTTCTTTTGCTAAACTTAACTGGTATTATCAATACAAAAGTTGAAAAAAAAAAGGATTATTTTTTTTTACTCCAGTGTAACATACTACCTTTCTGATCGATGTTACCAAACATGTTTATGACAATCAAGTTGGAAATAGGGACTTCCTTTTTTAATTTGTAAGAATCAATCAAGCTGTACCTTGAAAGAATATGCACCCGGGATGATGTTGTCAATGACATGAGCAAAGATGTTTAGCAATCTAGAAATAAATTAAAGCAAAATATAAAATTAAAAGACTTACAGAAAGATCAGTGCAAAGGAGTAAGCTTTATCCTCCTTAACAAAAACAACACTTGATATGCAAACAGTGTTCCCAGTTCGCATTCTTTGATAAATACCTTAAACTTGTAAATAAAGTAAAATTAGACAAAATAAATGCATCTTACCTTGCTATGTGGTAAACTAATTTTTCTGCCTGAGGTGCTAAGGCACTATCAGTGAACACGCTCCAGTTCTCAGCTGAACTAATGGGCTCATCATGGGGACCTCGCTCAGAGTGTACCTTAAGCGATACATGGATGCCACTGCAGCCGGCACCAAACAAGACACTTCCAACAATCTGTGTGAAACATACTACGTTTTAATTCAGGGGACACCTCCATTAAGGAAAACTTTCACTTATCCTGTGGGTGTCTCCTTACTGGGGATACCAATGTATAACCAAAATCACAGAGTTATGCAGAAATGACTTTTAAAGCCTGCATGGTCTTACTTCATTCAGGACAAAAAATGGGCTCATAATTTACTCAACAATGACTTACTTGCAGCAATTGCTGATGTGCAAAGAGGTCATAAGCCAGCCATGAGGATATCATGCTCCCCACTGCTACTGACAGAGGTCCTCCTCCCCCTGTACAAGCAGCACTAGGACTAGAAGGCCTGGGTGGGGCACTGAATGGTCCTATGGGATGGGTGGGTAGGGGACTCCTACAGGAAAGTGATACACTGCAGCCCCAGGCTTCAGGATAGGTTGCAACAGGAAAACTTTCTGTCAGCAAAGACAGAACATGAATACATCCAAGCTGTTAAGAAAAAAAGAGATTTTAATATACAAAATATATGGTTTTGACAAATTCATCAACATTCTGGAATGTTTTCAACGCATTGATATAAGGATTGGTATAAGAATGGTATTAAGAAATAATTATTAAAAATGGGTCGGAATGAAAATGAGAATGGAATGGGAATGAGATTTGGAATGAGAAGGAAAATGAAAGAGTTGTAATTAATTAATTAATTAATTAATTAATGAAATTAGGTACATCTATGAAAATAACATTAGATTAAGAATGAAAATGGTAATGACTTTTAAAATGAAATGGGCCAGGAATAAGATTTGGAATGAGACTGACAATAAAAATGGAAATAAGATTAACATGAGCTTTGGAATGAAATAGCAATAAGATTTGCTGATAACGGAAGTGAGAATAGAAATCACATTATTTAGATTGAATACAGAAATAAGACTTGGAAGTGAAATGTGGAATAAGAATGGAAGAAAGAGTTAAAATATAAAAACATGGGAATCAGATTGACACTTGGATTGGGAATGAACAAGTGAGAAAATTAAATGAAAATGGGATAAAAATTGGGAATTGAAATTAAAATGTGAAAATGGAAAATGAAAATTAAATGTGGTGTGAAGATGGAAAGACTTTGAATGACATTAGGTATGAAAATGAGATTCAGAATAAAAATGGAAGTAAGATTAAGAATGTGTTTGGGAATGAAAATTGGAATAACAATAGGAATTGAAAAAGAATGAGATTGAAAAGTAGATTCAGGATTAGATTGAATATGGAAATGGAAGTAAAAGTGAACATGAGAATGGAAAGGGAATGGAAATTGTTTCACTATCATATACCATAGATGTTCTTGATGTGGCGTGGTTCAACCTTGCTGTGATAAGTGACACCACTCTTGAAAGATTACCATCAATAACTGACTGATTATAGGCCTTACTGTGACTCTCTTGAATACAGAGGCTACCTGAAATGAAGATAGCAAAACATGCATGGTGATGCTTCATCATCATCATCATCAATGTATAATCACAGTACAATTTACACTGTGGCATTGCAAGATTTCCCCAATTCGAAAAATTGGTAATATAACATTTAAAGACCCAGTGTTGTTCATTATGCATTGGGCACTGCGAGCATCAGTGGGACCATTTTCTTGATGTTGAAAAATCTGCTACGCCTTATAGCTCTTTGTAATCCGTTTGCGTCGGCTATTTCAGTTGTTAAACATTTATTCAAGTACCTTATTTATCACGTAACACTTAAGAATGTATTTAAATACAACAAGTTTGAAGAGAATAGAAGCATGGGACAATATAAATCCTTTTCATGCATTTGAATGTTTGCTGCAAGAAAAGCAAAACACCGGAAACAACAGAAGCCTTGCTCTCATGCAAACTATAATAACAGATTGAGGCAAATGAAGCATAATGGACAACACTGGGTCTAAGTTAACTTGGTTCATCAGATGAGTACTGCACACAAATTTCTACCTTTTTATTTTCATAATAGATACTGATAGGATTATTTACCAAATTAATGTACAAGGTGAGCCAATGATTTTTATACAAGTTCTACTGAACAAAACTTACTCATTTGACTTTGAGCAGCAGAGATGACTACAGATTGGGTGTCGTTGTTCAATGAGTAAAACAGTTGTGGAACCAGGCTGAAATAATAATAATAATAATAATAATAATATTAAGACAAAAAAATAAGGACCTCTTAGAATAAGCCTGTGAGCAAGTTCTTGAGTTCAGGAGCTCCCCTGCCCTCTGCCCCTGAGCCCGAGATCAGGATACTTAGAAATGGTTAACCAGGGCTTTCAATAAGCACCGACAGCCGATCAAAACCATCAGCTACTTTGCCTGGAGAAGTCAACTATTTTCTCCACCAAACTGAAGAAATATAAGAAAAATTATTTTAAAACTTGTTGATGCAGTCGGTTACTCTACTCAAACGCACTGCCTACTTCAAATTTTATTGAAACCTCTGGTTAACTATTACTCACTTGAGTCCATTTGATTACTTTAATATGATTATCCCTTCTGAAGGGACAGCTAGAAGTTACATGTACTTAGGAATGAGAATTGGAATGGGAATAAGATTAACAATAATAGTTCAAATGAGAATGTAGGATAGGAAAAGAAAAGAGAGTGGAACCAGAAAGAGATTAAGAATATTTTTTAAATAAAAATAGGAATAACAATGAGAATTGGATTGAAAATGCAATAAATTGGGAATAACAATAATAATGGAAATGGGAATAGAATTGGGAATAAGAATGAAAACAAAAATGTGAATGGAGCTTGGGAATGAAAATGGGAATTATAATGGGGCAGGGCTCGAATTTAAAAAAAAATTTCAGTCGCCATTTTGCGACTAGATACGAAAATCAAGTCGCAAGTTCACAAATTTTAGTCGCAAAATTAAGTAGCAACAATTAGTTAAAAAATAACTTTGACTAACAAATGATTAACAAGACTGATTTTATTACTTCAACAGCTTTCACGTTATCTCTAATGATGACTGTACATGTACAGAACGAAACATGCAATTCTATAAACTTGGCCGCCACAATCGTAACGATCAAGACATTTTTCTCGATCTTAAAACTAGTGTACAACTCAAAGTTATATTTTTTGGTGAAATTAGTTTCCAGAAAGGATACAATCTTGGAACATATCCACTTAAACGTCCGTCACCGTTGCGAAATTGACGACACTTTGGCCGATTCTACCTGGCCGCGATGATAGCTCTAATCCAGCGGTGTAACAAACAAAAATATGAGCCTGCAATACATATGAATAAGAAACCGCTGCAATGGCGGCCGCGATCGAGGGAATAGGGTTGCGTCGTAACATTGCGGGTAAAATACGTACAATTTTACCCCATATCTTCAAATGTCTACGATAATCAAGGCACACAACAATATATTTTTTCAGTTCTTTATTTATTTCGGCAAAAATAGTGGCAAAGTAGCGACTGCTAGGCTTTTTATTTCGTTATTGGCCACGGCGAAAACTACTCGCAAATTTGCGACTCCTCTGGAAGTTTTAGTCGCAAACACAAAAATTAAGTCGCAAATGCGACCGTATTGGTCGCAATTTCGAGCCCTGTGGGGGTATGGGCAATCAATGGAATTGGGATTAAAATTGAAACTTTGGAATTGTAAAGGAAATGAAAATGAGAATGGTAACAGAATTAGGTTCCAAGGAAATTGGGATGCAAATGGAAACAAGAATGGGAAATGGAATAAAGAATGGAAATAGGATGGGTAATGAAAATAATGGAAAAAGAATAAGAAATGAATTGAAATGAGAATGGAAAGGGGTCAAAATGGGAGGGAGGAACGGGAAATAACATGACTTTACAGCTGTGTGGACATGTGGCTTGTGACCACTCAGTCTTTTTCGTCTGTTTTATTGTCCCTTCTATCTTGCAAAGTCCTTCATCTATAACACCCTGTGACAAAATCTATATTAAACAATCCCATTGACATAACCATACCTAGCTAAACACTTGGCTGCTGCCTGTCTTACTCTAATGTCATCATCTTCCAGCAAATGTAGTATAACTTTGTTGATAAGATCATCTTGCAAACTAGTTTTCTACAAAAGGAAATCAAAATACAACAGAAAAGTTACATGTACAATCACTAGCTGTTATATATCATTCCTTATTAGTACATTGACTTTGTATACATGTTGCAGGTAATTTTTTAGATAAACTTCATTTTTCACTGGGTTAATTTTTTTCTAATTTTGAAGTTCTAGTGAAACAAGGAGCCCGTTGGGCTTCGAAACTGGCTCGTTTGGTCTCATTTTCCACCCAGTTTTCATTTTAGAGTTTTATATTAGCAATCCACAATATACAATCTAGAGTCTATTAATATGCACAGTCCAGTCCACATTTACATTCCACAGTCCGCTTTACATTCCACACTGAGGCTACAATTTCAGGTCTATATCTTTTTCTCTGAACTTTGCATTGTTTTTTTTTTTTTCGCTTTAAAATCCTTGAAACCACCTACTACAAGGAATCAGGATTGTTTAAACACAGGCATTCTGGAGAATCGGTGATAGGATTTCGAATAAATAAACAATATCAACATGATAGATCAAATAATCATAAACAGCCGACCATAGCGTGACAGAAATACGAGATGTGTGGAATTTGAACGTGACTCCATGACGTAATGCTTGAGAATTGTTTACTCAGCAGTGACTTGCCGGGACGTGTTTGTTCAATGATTTATTCGATCTAAACTCAACTGTTTGACAATTGATTTCGTTAGAAAAGTTCAACCCGCTTTCCTTTTACCAGAAATAGAACACATCCTGAAATCACAGCGATTTAATGTTTAACAATTCCGCCGAAATTAGAACGGTAAATATTTCAATTGTAAATTGTCGTTTCGATGACATCACTGATTTCTGAAAACCGGAAGTAAACTAGGTACGGTGTTGGCCGCAGCAAAATCGATTCCCGGGGCAGGTGACCCGACAGGGAAAAAAAAAAAAAAAAGAGGGTATTTTAAGAACTGACTCGTCGAAGCGACGAGCCAGTTAATAGTTTCTAACTACTGTAGTTTATTTTTTTACCTAGTTTACCTGTTTCTTTATTCGACATAAAACCTACTAGGTTAGCTGCGATGGTTAGCTTTGTGTTAGGGTTACGGTTAGTTTTGTGTTAAGGTTATGGTTAGTTTAGTGTTAGGGTTAGCTTAGGGTTACGGTTAGGGTTACATGTAGCTTTGTGTTAGGGTTAGCTTTGAGTTTTTGGTTAGGGTTACCTTTGTGTTAAGGTGTTCGAAATTGTTAATAGGGTCAAAAAAGGGAATTACAGTTAGAGAGTAACACAACAAATAAAAATGGGCAGGAGAGAGGGAGGGGGGAGGGAGGGAGGAAGGGATGGCAGGGTATTTTTAACTTGTTGTTTTTTAATAGAAAAAACCTACCTTACAGTTAAAAAAAAAACATTTAATTTGAAAAATTTTAACTACAACATATACTTCCACACTGTACCAACATAATTAAACTAAAATATAAAAATTGCCACAAAGTTATCAAGACAACATGTACATAAACATGGTAACATAAAAATAATACTAATATTGAAAAGTTATGTTACTTACAAACAATCTCTGTTTCCCTGACTCTTGAAGATGTTCAAATTTGTTCTTGAGAAAAGCCAATAGTCTGAAAATAAAATCAGAATTAAACATTTCATGATAAGCATGGTATACACTGTATGTACATGAAAACTGGAGTGTAAAACTGTGTGCATCACAGACTGAGATAAACGAGGAGGTTTGCGGTATTGCGGTTTTGGGTAATTTTTTAAGTACATGTAGTATTTCATAATTATGAGGCTTGAATTGCATTATTGAAGTTTCATTCATTGTTTGGTATGTGGCTCTTCAGCATTTTAATGGTTGATATCTAATTTTCAATTATATACAGTTTACCAACAAAGTGTATAAGGTATTGAGTGAAGTTTCCATTAGGACACTCCACAAGATGATCGTCTGCATCCAGTCATTTTAATTCATACCTGAAATCCATATCCTCAAGTATTTCAAGTAATTCAACCTGTAACAAAAAATAATGCAAATATACATTTACAATAAATTATAGCTTTTTAGTTAACCTAGCAGTGGCTTAAAACAAAAAATAAAACAAAATGTTAAGTATATGTATTGATCGAATTATATTTTTAAAATGGCTTTCGGTTGAGTATGACTGAATGACAGAAGTCAGAACTTATAAATGTGGAAACTTTGATTGCATGTTTGACCACACCTGTACATGATTATTACGACATGTTTGACTACGCTTGTACCTGACTGAGTGAATGAGCTTATAGTCTTCATCTTTGGAGTTATGGAAAAGTATGATTGCAAAAAAAAATATGTGAACATGTATTCCATATGAAACACATCTTTGTCAAGTGAAAAGGACCAATCCTCATAATGGCTTTAAATTTGTGGAAAGTTCCTTATTAAGCATTGTCACATGGATTAATGAGTCCATATTCATAAAGTAAAAATATACTTTTAGAAACAAAATACACTAGAAAGTACTCACAAAACAAATCTCAATTTTGTGCACTTCATGAAAAAACTCATACCTTAACCAGCCAGTAAGTGTTGTTTCTCAAGGACAAAATGGCATTCAACAGATCCAAAGCAACCTTGGGATGCTTGCTGGAGCAAAGAAGCGAGAAACAGCCCTGAAAAAAACCCACAGTACTCCACAATAGAGTAGTTCATTTTACAAGGTTCATTCATGAATATGACATACATCTTGTGTTCTACTCAGATAACAATAAATATAATGTTGACAGCATTATATGTGGTGATGATTTTTTGTGAGGGCCTGAAGTGGTTACCTTAAGTGATATACAAGCTTGTCGTATAGCAACTGGAGATTCGTCTTGAAGTATTGACTTCAGCACGGAAACCAGGTCTTCAAGTGCCAAAGGAACTGTCAAGATAAAAATCACATGGAGGGAGCTTGAAACGTAATGATGGTTGGACCTCACTTAAGTGGCCTTTTATAATAACATTAATAACACAGGTTTCATTAGAAGCCAGCAACCGGCGAATTTCACCGGCTACTTCCTAAATTATTGCCGCCTACTTTCCGATTAATTTACATTTTGTAACTGAAGTTGATGCCCAGAATACTGGATACTGAATATACTGAATACTTTCCTAGAAGAAAAGGGCCTTATGGCCCCTTTGTTGCCACTGCCATCTATTTTTATCTCCTGTAAGTTAATGTTTAACTTACAGGAGTTTATGTGGGCTAACATGCATTCTTTATGCATTTTTGTTAGCAAAAAATGCGTTAGATACTATTAATAGACTTTTTAGTGAATTTGTGGGGACATTCCTGTTGCATTTTTGTTAGCACATTACTGTTCTATCTGTCATCAGTCCTACGTCACTACCGAGTTAGATAGATTTGTGTTAGATATTATCAATAAGAAAACAAGAGTCGAGTTGCATATTTTTTTAATACAGTGGTTTATTGACTTGACCTTCACAGTGAAGAAATATGCGTGTTAAAATTTCATATAAAATCTGCCACGCTGTTTGCCTATTTCGAAAAATGTCTCGGAATATATTTTTTCAGTTAGGTAACATTCCTACTGTTTGTTATCTCTTTTTCGTAGCGATGATTTTTAAGGCATACGATTATGAATTCTATGTTGTTTGGGGAACATGTTGCAGAATACTTTCATTGTATCGAGCGTCAAAAAGTGTAACGTAATGTTATCTTATCTCACCTAGTGTAGACTGTGCTCAGATATTTGGCACGCTAGAAGCGCGCTTGGCTAATATCCTTTACTATGTCCAGTCTGGTTTGTCAAACTGGTTGCTTCAAGACATTTCAGTGGTATTATCATATTATAGCACTGCGTTTTAAGAAAGGGAAAACCGGAGAGTTTGAGGTAAGCTGACATTGCTGATTGAGAATGGTTGTATGCTGTACGTTTACAATGAAGTTTTGTTGAAATAATGTGTTTGTTAATTTCCATGTTATATCCCCAAATGTCACCAAATATACAACTAAATTGGATTAAAAGATTCTCAAGGAGAAAAACAGAAGCAGTAGTTTGGAGAAAAAGTGCGGAATTAGAAGAATGGATCAAGTTGATTAAGGTTAAGCAATTTTGATTACATGACATGCGGTCAAGAAATATTCAAAGTTTCGATTCTGGTGGAATTTTGTCGTTATTTTGTCTTTTTAATTCATATTTTTCTGCGTTCATCACTTTTGGCTATTTTTTTCTTCCTATTTTCGGATGATAAAGCAAGCTAAAGCAAGCTCCTGGCCATAATCATGAAAACACGATATTTCTGTCGGGACAGTGTCCCTTTAGTTAAAAATGTCCTCGGTTAATTTACCTCATTTGCAAGTTATAGAAGCTGACTAAATTAAACAACAATAGGTTTTAACGAACCAGTGCTTTCAATTTCCTTGTAGGTTGAAAAACAAATATAGAACTTTTTCTATAAGTGTGCTTGTAAAAGCGATCAGAAACAATTTCACGAACGCTTTTGTAAGATGTGAATAAAAGAATTTTATTTTATCAAGGGGACTGTTTTAAGCGACATTATTTTATTTTTAGTGAGTCATCGTACAGTGTACTAAACAAACCTGGGTTTTTTTTAGCCATATCATTAGAAATGATTAAGCAGAGTTTTGCAATACTGTCATCAGATTGATTTTCCAGGTCAAACAAACCAATGTCAAACAGTTAGGTTTCAGTGAGGTTCGGGGTTTTAGTTCATTTTTGTTTTTACTTTATTAGGCCTCATTTTGGTTCATTTTGGTCAGAAAGATTCGTGCCCAATTTAGTCTCTGCTTAAAGAGATAATTGTGGTACGGATAGTCCTTAGATTTTTCCTATCGATGGTTTTAATATATCTGGTATTCGAATCTATAGCTGTGAAATGGCTTATTTACGCGTCATAAGCTCTTAAAAAGAGGCAGGCCAAACACGATTCCCACTAGTCGCAAGAAGTATTTAAAAGCCTTTAAAACAGCTTTCCCAAGTAGGTTTACGAGGTATTTGTCCCTTGCTATAGATCACTGTTAGGATGTTACAAGTCGCAATTATCCGCTTTGCTCTATAATATTGACCCATTGATCTTTGGATAATTTCTCTAATGACAGGATCAATCCCGGAGGATTTCATGCCATAGCCATGACTATAATTATTTTATTTCTTTATGTATTCTCTACACTGTCCTGACATATATTAGGGCTTCTTTGGCTCAGACTCGTGTTGCAAAATAAATGGCAATCGGCTAAAGATTATGTTACCGCTGTGGAAATATTAGGATCAGTAAAGAGGCTGTGATAAGTGTCCACAGCCTGCGGCATGCAAGACTTGTGAGAAAGTGTTTCTTGATCACGGATAAGTGTCTATTAAAGATCCAAGAATGAAAATGCAATCATTTTCAGGAGTAATAAACTCCTGTCATGTTCCTATATTGGAATCACGACTTCTTGCAGGTAGTTTTAGCTCTTTAGTTTATTCTTTTGTTGAGTAGTGACCTGGAGCTAGACAGAACTTCCGTTGTCTTATCAAGGCATTGCGATCACTGCATCCAATAGTATATCCTCTGTATGCGAAGAACAGCTTCACTTGTAGAGTTGTACCAATGTATTTTGAATTCATTGAGACATACACGAGACTACACTACGTATCTTTTGTACAACAAGCGTGTAATTCTCGTGAAGTAATGTTGTGCTCCATGCGTACCATAATAATGGAGTAATTCCATAGTAATGGAGTAAATGGAGTAATGGAGTAATGGAATAAATAAAAAAAAAGCCAACCCAGTTATAGGCCCATCGGTAACAAAACATTACTCCGGTTATACCCATTAATTCCTTATTCCTCAGTCTTAATTCCTTAACAGAAATTCTTTACAAAAGTTTACGCCTAAATGAAATTAACTCAAAGAACGCTTCTTTATGGCAATATTTTTGCTTGCCAGCCAAAAAAACCCTACGAAGTTACATAAGCCCAGGGCTTATAAGCAGCATTTTACGGTATAGTCTCTGTAAAAAAAAAAATCACAACGAAGTATAAAAAGAGACAGGCCAAACACGACTCCCACTAGTCGCAAAATGTATTAAGTAGCCTTTAGGATAGCTTTCCCGAGTATACCTGCAAGATATTTGTCCCGTTAGATTACATTAGGCATATATTAGGGTTTCTTTGGCTCAGAGCTTGTGTTGCAAGATAAATAAGTTTATGTTATCGCTATGAAAATTTTAGGATCAGTAAATTTCTTTGTTCGTGATGCAGCGTTTAAGTCTGCGACGTGCAAGGCTTGTGAAAGAATGTTTCTTCGTCACTCTGAGATGTATAAGTGTGTAAGAATGAAAATGTCAAAGACGACCAGGACAGCTCTAGCAACTATGTTTAGTTCATTTCTGTTCTTGGTATAACTGTTTGTTAACAGTGACACTGATTCAAACAAAAGTTAAGATGAGGGGATGAATACTGAGTAAGTTTACAGGTATTAGATTTCCACCTGAAACAGATTTTGACGATAAGATTGATGATGATCCCAATAATGAAAACAGAGAACAAAGTTGTAAAGAATTTTATTTGAAAGGAGGAATGAAACTTTTTCGCAGAATAAAAGCTAAATCATTCATTTAGTTATGTTTAAGAAAATGGATGCTGAAGATTAATTGCAGAGAGCTCTTGATGCTTATCCCATGTAAAAATAAGATTTCAGCAAGTAAAACATGTTATATTCGAAAGGAAAGAAAGGAGAACTCTTAAGAAAAAGCCATGGGAGATCCTGAAAATAAGGAACGTGATCAGTTAGATACTGTAGCTCTGTCTGCTCAACATAACGATGAGCAGGATATAAGTGAAGAAACACGGCAATACAGTGAACTGTTTGGTTGTTTTAACCCATGTTTAGATAACAATCACCAAGGGAACAATCTTTCAAGTAATGCTGGAATTTTTTCTACAGCAAATGATAATGAAAAGCTGGTAATTAATCGTATGGATGATAACAGTTATAAAGAACTTGTTCATTCTTTGAACAGAGAACAAATGGAGTTTTTTTACCATATGTTACTCTCTGTTAAAAACGACGAGAAGCAATTGACACTTTTTAATTGACACTTTAACCTAAATGTCCAATTGCAACATCAAAAACAATATTCGGACATAATATGACAGCATTGCATGATGGGAAAAACTTACAGGAGATAGCCCAGAGGGCACTTTGATTTTAAATATTGCCACTTACTCTTAATTTTATTGAAACCCCTGAATAATAAATTATTATTTTTACAGAGGGTTTCCACTTTTGGCAGTTGTTACAATTGGTCATTATTACTCTCTAAGAGAGTGATAAAATAATTAGCTTTAATATAACATCTGGTCACTACATCTTGATCAAAGAATGTGATCACTGGTCGTTATCTACAAAACTTCAAGAATTCAGCGACAAAAGTTTGTCTCTTTCAAAACATTTTACTGTTAACTTTAAAGTTCCCAATGGATAAGTTAGCAGCTGCATGCAGTCCATCAGACAACAGTAACTAGCTGAAGGACTACAACTTACAAGTTACATAATCAGTGCACTTGTCTACAATATACAGCCAACAAAATACTGGTATGATATTAAGATAACAATATTACATGTATACCTATCTCCATTTCTTGACAGCTGTCGATACACCAATTGTCAAAATCAAGCCTAAGGTTTAACAAAAGACACTTGAGATTACTTCTATGCCAATGAAGCCAACTTCATGCACTACAAAGGAGTAATCTGGGCAAATGTACAGCTGTTTCAATTAACGTTGTCGGATGAAAGCTCAAAGCCCACAAGCCAAGACCGCAAGTTAGTGTGGATAGTTGTTTATAGCAGTTGTGGTGAATTTATGCATATAAATCCCATACTACCTTGCGGTCTTGGCTTTGAGCTTTTTTCATCCGACAACGTTAATTGAAATAGCTGTATGTCAAGTTTCAAAATCTCAGCGATTAAAAAGGAAAAGGAATCTCAGAATCTCGGGCTTACTAAAAGTATATGTACATGAATGTACATGTAGGACCATCTCAGAGTCTTGATTTTGAAAAGTTGGACCTTAGAAATTCACAAAGTGGAGCCCAGGTTTGTTTGTGTTACTAGCTAAAAACTAATGAACCACTGACAGTGAGTGAAACAAATGAGTCACTGTAAACATGAGCATTTACTTGTTAATGCACTGTACATGTAGTTTATTGTCTGGAGCTCTGTGTCTCTGGCTCAGAGTTTTGGAGCAGTTGCATCTCGGGCTCAGATTTTTGGAAATCTGCATCTCCAGGGTTTCCGTGTCTCTTCGAGTCTCAGATTTGAACATTCACTTTTCCTACTGTACTGTAATTCTAAAACATGTTATTGTTCAAAATTATAAGAGCAGTAATTTATGGATTTAATACAAACCTTCCTTTTTCTAGTCCAGTTCTAATAACATGACCAATCACAGCTGCTAAACTTCCACGCAGCTGTGGGTCTCCATGGCCACTGAAAAGGAGAACATCTCGCACAAGCTGAGGACTTGACTGGTGCAATTCTTCCTCATCTGAATCCCCTGATGATTCAGGCAACACCCGCACTAAAAATGCTTCAGGGTGAAGCTTGACTGCTTGAGCAATGCAAGATAGGGCCAACGATTTGACACTGACACGTACACTAGAATCTGAAAGCATTTCACCAGGGTTTCCAGACAACAGAAATGAGCACATTAAACGGGCACAGTGAACAAGAGGAACTCCTGAACAAGCCACTGCATCAATTTGAAAACTACGCTCAACAAGCAGTCTTACTTCCTGAGTTGAAACAGACTCTGTTCTAATGACATCGTCGTCATTTGATGGTGCCAGTTCTTGTTCCAAGCCATCACTGTCCTTGTGAGGAATAGAATCATAAGTAACATGTGGATCTGGAGTGTCACTCCAAGTTGTATTAGCAGTTGTTATGTTATCTGAGTCAACTGTGTGTCCAGGATCTGACAACGATCTAGTCGCACGTCTGTCATCTAAGTTCCCCACACTCGACATGGAATTAAAGAGATCTCCTTTCTCTATTTCTTCTGCTGCTTCATCAACATCAGTTGTTGAGTCACCATGAAAACGCAGGTGATCTAACTCCGGCGACTGGAGCATTTCATCAGCTGTTACCTGCTCACTGTCAAAATCAGTTGCAACAGAACTCCCCACCCCAGTGTCCAGGGTATTAGAAGTGCTATCAGCAGTAGACACTGTTTCAAGTTCATCTGCTGCTGAATCAGCCTCAGATGCAGTTTCCTCAAGACTTTCCAAGCCTGAGGAAGAAGGTGATAAAAGATATGTCTACCAGTAAAACAAATAATGTGCAAAAGAGGGAATTATGGGAGCTTACTATTTAGCCAAAAAATCCAGAAATTTTGGTTGAAAGTCAAATGGATCATCCAATTTCCAGAAAAATCTGTTTGGAAATTTGTGGACTACATGTACCTCCAGAGGTAGTCCTAAGACCTATTTTCCCGTTTCGGAATGGAACGTTGGAAATTTCCGTTCATTTGAATTTAGAACTGATTCAAATCGCTAAATTGAGTTAATGGCTTGGTACCAGGATGGGAAATGGAATATTTAAATGGTAAGTGCAATCTCATTGGTTGGTCGGAAAATTTGCAAAATTCGCTTACATGTACCATTATGTAATGGTCACCCCAACCATTCTTTTCCTACAAATGGTAAGCACCCGATATTCCAGTCTTGTAAATGGAAAGCCAGCTGATTGCCTTTTTTAGCAGGGGGTACAAGTAAACAGGAACCATACCCCTAAGCATTTGACTGGGGTTTCTCAAACACTTTCAGTCCAGTATCCCCCCCATGCATTGTTCTTACAACTGTAGGTGGAGAGAGAGAGACAATGAAGTGCAAAGTTTCCTGTCCAAGGCATTAAGCCCAGGGCTTGAAAAAAGTCCCATCCAGTCGTCCGGGACAAGTAGTTTATCCTGTGGGGCAAGTAAATTTTCCTGTTTACTTGCTTGATGGGCAAAGCCCAACAAGTCGTATGCTGATTTTATGAAATTAACAAAGTAAAATTGGCAAGCACGTAACCGCCATGGGGCAAGTAAAATTTGAGGGTTGCTCATCCAAAGGGCAAGCTGGAATTCAAGTTTTTTTCAAGGCTTGAAGCCGTCTGAGGCTAGTGTCTTACTGACTCATGACAAATTCACCTACCAGTAATATTTTACAGTTTTATGGTATAAAATGTCTAAACTTGTAAGGATGCCTTTCAGCTAAAATGGCGGTCTAAGAGCATTTGCCAGGATTTTTTCTTTAAAGAAAATTGGTCATCTCGGGGGCTTGTCTGCCATAAATAATAAAAACTTTCAAGGTTAATGTGAATTTTCCAAATTCCTTCAAAAAGTGAGTCTCTGCTAACTAAACCCTTGCCCAAGGGCACAACATGTTTGCTGCCTGTCATTGTTCAGCTTATCAACTCGCTGGCATCTTACAACAAACTGCTGTTAGTACAGAATGGAGTACATGTACATGTACCTTCTTTAAAAGTATCAGAATTGGCACTTGGTGTGATTCCTTCACAGGACAGAAGTACTGACAGCAGAGTGGGAGGTGGAGTGCGCAGGAGCTGCAGAAGCGTTTCCAGAGAAGCTGTCACTACATTATGATTTTGATGCTTTGTACAGTACATGATTACCTCATAAGCCTTGAAAAAATAAAAACAACAAAAACATCTTAAAATCATTAGCCAGTAATAAGGGAAGGGACTGGTGACCAGCAATGCTTGGCTACGAAAAATCCAATGTTGTTAGTAGTATTTTAACACAAAACTTGATGTTAATCAAGTAAATTGCTATCATGTGGTGAGTCCAGGGACTCATTTCTTGAAAAATCGTGAGTCCAAGTCCAGAACCAATGAGTTCCAGTCCAAAAGCCAATGAGTCCTATATTTAAGTCCTATATAATTATCACTGTTGGGAACACTCTTGGCTTCATTGTCGTTTGAAGCTGTATGAAGTAGCCGCCCTCTGAAACTTAACTTTTTCTGCCCTGACAGAGGTTGCAAAATCTTTTTGGGTGGCATTTTTTTATCTTTTTTTTCGGCGTTAACAAGCGATAAAAGCTAACGTAAACTGTACGCTATATCCTCATGCAAAATTCCAAATCATTGTCGGCCATCTTCACCCATGTGCTTTCCATATATTGTAAACATAATGAGTAACCACTCCATCAGGTAAATCAAAATGGCAGCTTTTGAAATAAAAGAAATTTTGTTGGAGAATTTGCGTAGAAATGCTTCTGTTTATTCATCCAGAAATTACTTCCTGACCTATTTTATAGGTAGACAATATTACTCCCTTGACTTGAGGTAGGTGACCATCATGTTTTGCGGAGTAATGTTAGGGGCTGTGTTCCACATTATTTTTATCATTCTCGCAATTTTAAGTAGGATGTTTATTTGAAAGCAGGTTTTTTTATTCACATTTGACGTGCACTGGACACTCTCGGCATTTTGAATTGTAGGAAAAAGAAAGAAGTCAACGCAATTTGCATAATTCTCAACGCAGAAATGCATTACACTTCACCTGAATAAATTAATGCGTCTTTGTGCGCCTTCAACTGTGCAATCAAAGCACAAAGTCTGAATCACGTTTTAGGTGAACTTTATTATTTTATTTGACCATGTTGCAATGTTTCAATCAAGATGTAACTTCGAGACAATGTTGTTCATATTATAAAGAAACGACCATAAAAGTTTTAAAAAATCTATCTCGTCGTTTTCGATACATATATAAAAGTGCGAAAACTACAATATCAAGGACTCAGTCAAAAAACTATGGTTTCCTATAGAAAATCGAATCTCCAAAACTAAAGTTTCATATCATACACTAAACACACATTTTGGCGTAAATTTGAGATTGAGAAATTAAACTTTTATAAGCTTAATTGAGGAACTTATAGATGTGCTCATACACATGTAAAATCACAAGTTCGAAAATAGCGTTTTTCTGATTTACTCAAAATCAGCTTAACAAAAGTTTCTAATTTTTAGATATTTTGTTTGCCATCATAGTTTATCGTATAGTTTTGATTTTTCTAGATGCCATCGCAATCGCTCAGAATTTAGACTCAAGTGATTTCAATGTTTCTTGTTTATCTCCACAATTTTAAATGTGAATCGCAAAATTGTTAAACTCTTATAAACTTCAAACTATGAACAATATTCTTTGTAAGTTTCAAACTTATTCAATAGAGGAAAGTTAGTTAAACGGTCACTCCAAAATATTCGGTGCGGCTACACGGAAACTGGAGGGAAACACCTTAAGGTTTGAATTCTGGGCAGTCAACACCAACCAGGGCCTTTAAATAATAAATGTATCATTGGATCATTGGGCAGTGATGTTAATACTAGTATTAAGACATTGGCCTTGTCTCCTACAATTTCTCATTCTAACTTGTACTGACACAGACTAAGGATCCATCTGGTGTTGGGGTCTTACGTTTTACGTTTTATGTTATGATATAAGCATGTCATTAATTTTGCTAATGTACATGTACAGAAGATGTATGTTGAAGCCAGCTGCAAACCTGTAGAAGCTGATTGGATTTTATCTGTTCATCATCGTGTGGGCCATCACCAGAATACGATCTCTGACTTCCAAAGCTTCCTCGTAACCCTTTCATGCCATACTCAGTTGAGAAGGAACTATTCAAGTTTGGGATCATGTGCCGTAAACACATCAGCACTCCAAGATACACACTGGAATCTCTGTCTTCATGAAATGGTAACACAATACCTGGGCAAATAATGAACAAAATAATATAAATAGTTGAATTTTGAATGTTGAAATGCATTGAATTACATGTCTTTTGAATGATGTTTACAATAAGTATTCATGAAAACAATGTATTACACTATAAAGTGATGACATCATGATGTCTTGCTCAATGCTATTAACCTATCAATCATCTTGATTACACATGAAACACGGGGTACTAGCTATCACAAAGAAAATCAACCACAAGACATGCACAGTCAACTCTAATAAAGCAGACACCCCTGTAAGGCGGGCAGCTCTCTATTAAGGCAAATAACAGCACTTGGTGGATTTAACTCCAGCTGAATTTCACTTATTTGTGTGAAACTACACTAAGATGCTCTATAATGATAGGACCCCTCTAAGAACGACAGACAGAGTTGGTCCTAAGGGTGTCAAGCAAATTATTTCCTTTTAACTTTAATACTACTAAAATCTAAAACAAAATATATCAACTCACCTAACAGAATATTCAGTAGCCACTCATAAAAGAAGGTTGGTTTGCGGGAATAGCGGCAAATAACCACAAGGCTGCTTGCTGCTGTTCGCCTGGTTGTTGCAGATGAGGATCGCAGGTTTGGTAGGAAGGTTTTCAATAGTTGCTGTTCATACAGTGGAAAGAGTATTATCGTGTAGTAATACATTAAAAAGACAAAAATAATCATACATGTACATGTTGTGTCTAATAGTTCCTTATTAATAAGCTTTAATTTATAAAATAAATATTTTTTAATTAGCAATTTCTAGTTGTGAGTTTTGCACTGATTTACCTTTATTCGATTTCCTTCAAATCCAAAATTCAAGAAGCTGGGAAAAACTTCACAGTCAATTAAAAAACAAATTATTTCATTCTGTAAACAGTATTTTGTGATTTAAACAGAATCCCACCTTCACTTCAGCATCACTGGTAAAACTACCCAGAACATACATGATCTTTTGCATGGCAATGGCCAGTGTTTCCTGCAAGAGAGTTAATAATTAAAATGTTTAATAAGGACTTGACATTCAACCCCTATACAATCATGACTGTTCAATTCGACAGTTAAAAGTTTCAAATACACCAGAACTTGAAGCATTTGTACGGAACTTACGGAACTTAAGTACACTCACGAAAAACGAGATGCATCTCAAGAGAAATGAGATGGTCTTGAGTCTTGTCTCGTGAGACGGTGGTAACTTGCACTGGAGTGGTACTGTACATTATATAATTTATACAGGGATGTCATTATTAATAGCAGCCAGCAGTTGGCCATTATAGCTGGCAAATGTGATGAAGATGAGTGGCAACTCCAAGTTTGAAAATGACTAAAGAACAACAACAGCTATCTTCAGTTTATGACTGCCTGGCTATTTTCCTTGTGTAGCCAGCAACCTCAAAGCCAAATGATATCTCTGTATATTATACCATACATTGTTGTTAGGGGGAGATGGGGGAGGGTAAAGGTGTCGGGGTTCAAAATTACAAACAAGTTTGAATTTTCTGTTTCTTTGTCTCAGGTTATATTGGTTCATAAATAAATCAACTGATTAAATTTTTAATTCAAATGAAATTACTTTATTGTACCTGGATTGCTTCCTCTACACGTATACTGATGCGAGCTATACATGGCAACAAATTGGCGATGAATGGCCTGAAAAATACAAAAAATGATGGTTAAAATCATACAAAATATATTTCATTAGACCTTTCATGTTATTAGGTAGTTTCAGTGAAACTTGTATAAGTGGACCTGTATTTAACGATCATGTTCTATTAAGCAGTCAGTGGGAAAAGTGTCACCTACAGTCAAACCTGACAAAACTGTATTATTGTCAGTTAGCCATTCCACAGGGGTGACTGTTTAATAATAATACAGGGTTTGACTCTACTTTTTATACCAGGACATTTGGTGGTAAAAACAATAAATTGTTGTGTCAAGATTGTAGAAGATTACAATATTTCTGATTTGGAAACTGTCTTACTTTTGTGCAGTTGAGTTCTTTATTTACCAAATTAAAAAAAAAATACTGGGATATCATGCATTGCACTGATTATCAGATGGATTATACATCCTTGGAGGAATATATTGTCTTGGAAAGTCAATACTTATAAAAGAAATAAGTATTTGTGACAGTTGTAGATTCAACTACATTGTACAATTGTATCAACATCGTCATGCTTACCGACATTTCTGAGGTCTTATCATATGGCAAAGGTCACCAAACCTAGACAAGGCAGCTCTCAAACTCCTTGCCGAGCCATTCTGTTCAAAGAACAAGAAACATTGTGTGAAAAAAAAGTTTGCAGGGTAAAAGTAACATTACAAATAACTGTAACAACCTCAACATACCTTCTTAATTTCCTTGTACAGCTCAACATGTATTCGTCCCAGGCTAGAGTCCATTAATCCCTGTCAGAAAGATAGATAACCTAGTAAGGTTCTGTATAACAAGTTTTAAAAAATCTATAGTGAACCATTAAGCTTACCTTGATAAGTTTATTGAGAGATTCACCAGCAACCAAACGGACATCCGACTCCTGATCATCACAGCTACATAACAAAGAGTCCACAGCTATAGCCAGGATCTTAGGAAATTCACCCAGATTTCTAATGGAAGAAAGAAAGAACAGAAAATATAAATAACTGCATTTAATTTAGTGACTGCATTAATCTCCCTCAGCTGATGAAAACAACAGTGTCATTTTTTTAACAAAAATATTGTTTGTAATATGCGTTGGAGTTGTGTCTTGTAACCTTGCCATTTTTTCTGAAGCTTGTGTGTGTGACTTGAAGATCATATTGAGCTATATTGAGTTCCTTGTTTTAGTATATTATACTGACAGTATTTTTTTTTCTTTTTGGCAAAGCTAATAAAATAAAATAAAATAAAATAAACATTGCCTCTAATAAATCCCACCATGCGAGATTGGTCAAGGTTAAGAGGCTTGATAAATGACGACTTGACCCTGTAAAAACTTGCTGGTTATAATATAACGACACAAAATTATCAAAGAATATAACTACAAATGAGTAGCAATATTAAATGCAGTGATGCAGTCAACCCTGCCTTTATTTTTGGCAATTAATTAACAGAAGAATCTAAAGCTGTTACAGCAATGTTCTCTTTGTTCAATTTACTGCAGTCTTACTCTACTCACCTTATCGCTGAGGAGCATGTCAGCTCTGGAATGTTGTTGAGGTGAGATATTCGTTCCTTTTTGGACAATAGACTTTCTTTTTTCCTGCAAAATAAATTAGTGATTACATTGCAAACATGTTTACTTTTTTTATTACAGGATAGATAGAGACAGATACAGGATTGTCAAAATCAGTCAGTAACCAGCCATACTGTAAATTTTTTTTTTAGTCATAATCAGGTCATAACAGAAACCCATAAGTGGGTTGAAACATATAACGCGCATTCACAGCTTCTGAATATTCATTTTTTGCTTAGTACCATATTTGGAAATCCCTCAGTCCATCGAGATTGGAAGCAAGTTGTTCTAGCGAATTGATTGGTTATTTTTTTTATCTTGATTTTCCAAATATGGCTGTAACAACTTCGTAGCAAATTGAATAATCATAAGCATGTTTTGAAGTGTACAAGAGACAGTTGCACGTTTCAACCCACTTATAATACGGGTTTCTGGTCATAAGTAGTGACAATCTTGAACTTAACCTTGGAGTATTACTGCTGTCTGCTGGATAAAACAGTAAACTAATCTACTATAGTGACATCTCCAGAATTTTATTTGGTTTCCTGTTTGGATTTGGATTGTTTGGCTCCCATTTTAAAATATGTACATGTACATGAAGGAGCCCTTGGAGCTGATGCACCTTTTAGGTCTTATGAAATAAGGGGGTGGGAGCAGAGAAAACTGAGTCCCTTAGCAAGAGGGGAAGAGAAAATTGCTAACCTTGCCAGAACGTTTATTTATGAGTGTAAATCACAGGTTCACTTTCATAATGTGAAATAAGACATGCTATAAAATGCTACTTGCACAATGTTTCCAACCAGTTACAAAAGAAACATCACCATCCCTGGACTCAAGCCTGGGCCAAGCAAAAGTTAAATAACCAAGTAAAGTTATTGCAAGTTGGTTTAACTTAACTACAGTTTTCTTCCATTGGTATACTTTAACTCATCTGTAAAATGAGCATAGCTTATCCTAATCCTAAACCTTATGTGAATGTTTTCGTGCAAATCAAAGTTAATTTTTACAAATGCAGCACTAATGCCAATACATGGTACTTCAGTGTAAATTAAGACCATAAAAATAAAAAAATACATTGTGCATCTACGAACTAATTGCAAATTAATAATTAAATTCTCACAATTCAAAGCTTATATAAGTTCTTATTGCACGATTCAAAGGGAGAAAAACCTACTTTGCCAAGGGATTAGGGTCCGGCACTGGAATTCCTTCTCTAAAATTCTTCAACGCATCAAAAATCTTGAGCAGCTTATCTGCGAGTGCTAAAGACATCTTTTATAGCGTCTATGGTTGCTTAAAAATTCTCTAATCAGCTTTCAAGTGTCATCTATTTTGCTTCCCGAAATACCCGCCATCTTGTCCACCATTTTGTTTTCGTGCAGCCTCGCTTTCAAGTAGCAACTGTCCTCGCCCCAGACCTCTTCTCGGACAACGCCCTTTCTTTTCTTTCATTCTCACATTTCAAACTTGCATGCATGCAGGGTTTCCTTTCCTCCTTCTCTCGCCAAAAACGAGAAAATGGAAACTTCCCAGGATGCTCGTTCAGGGTATGTCATTTGCACCAAGTGGAGAACTGACCACTTGTTCTTTACGAACGATGATTCGTTCGAATGACAATCGTTTGCCCCTGGTTGAACAGTCTTTGTATCCATGATTGAGTTAATTTACGATCGAAGGAATTAGCTTCGTATCATGTTGATTCGTGTTCTTTCTCTTCAAGGAGAGAAGACAACCTTCAATCGATCATTTCCAAGATCTCTGACGGTGCAGATAGCATTTCTGAATCGGGTTTGGTAAGTGCTATTCGATTTCGTTCACTTTTCTCCGCAGCCTTAGGTTTTCGGTTTCTTCGATCGCCTTCATATAAGCTTAAGCTTATTATTTTCCAAACTAATGTATATTTCTTAGTTCGATTTTATATAAGTTTAAGTTTATTGAAGTTTCTTGTTTGCTCTGTTTTGAATTGTTAAAGCTGTTATAATTATGAGCTTTTCAAGATGGATATTACATTTCTACATCTACATCTACATCTACATCTACTTTATTAACTAACAACGCTCTCGCATCAAGTCAGTATGTAAATAAAAATATAGTAATACAATAAAATATAATTCTATACTACAATTATATAATGAAAATAAATAAAAAAATAAATATATCTATATTAAATAAATTCCTGTAAATACCCCGCAACAAACTTTTCTTTTCCGTGACCCTTTTCTGTTACATTGCGTGACAGTAGCTAAAATAAAGTATGTTTACATCCTTCTAAAGTCTGATGAACTGAAGCGATTTGCTCTTCGTGTCCTCGCTTTTAAATTCTTATCCAGTAGATCAAAGTTTAGCCCTAAGTAATACCTGCGGGAGACTATAAGGTGGTCTTTCAGTCCTGTATGTCTTTCAAACAGGCCATCAGAATTTGGTTTCCTAACTTCTCATTTCCTCGCAAAACATAAATCTTTGCTGCTGTCACATCACACCTTTGGCAAGTTGTAGTTCTTCCAAACTGGAATGCCTATTATAGGGGTAACCAATGGTCAAACCCGAGACTCATCGAGATGCGAAGACCCTTGTTTAAAATTCTGAGCAGAAGATGCAGAGCTCCAAAAATCTGAGCAAGCGACTCTATCATTTCACTTGCTTTGTTTACTTAGTGTTTGGCTAACAGGGGTGTAGCTAAGAAAAAACTTAGCAGGCTCATTAACAAGCTCAGCCAGTTTTTCTGGCTTGTGCACCTTCAAAATCACTCCAAGTCTTTGTTTTCTAGTGAAATTTCAGCCGGCGATAAGTTCTGTTTCAGCTGGTGAAATTAGCCGATAGCCGGCTCTTAGATACATCCCTGGGCTAATGAGGGCTAGGGTCCATTGTTGTGTTTTTGTTCTATTGTTTGCTCGGCGAATCAAAGAAGACCTTGTAAGAGCTGCATATTGCCCCAAATAAACCAGTGTCACTTGTTGAGTTGTGAGTTTGGGCTACCTTTAAGACTCTACCATCAAATTTTTGAAATTTGAGATTCTGAGATTGGTTATACATGTATTTTTGGCAAGCCCAAGATTTTATTTGCTGAGGTTTTGAGAAAATTTACTGAAACTCATTATTTTTGAAAGTCCATTCCACACCCCTTTGAATATATCCAGATTATGATAATAACTTTCTGTAACATTGTTTTCCCAGGATGAAAGTGACTTTTTAATTGTCCCAACTGAGCATGGAAGTTTTAAAAGGTAACAAAACCAAATTCTACACACACTTGTACAACCTCCATGTAAGATTTGGCCCAATGCACCTCTTGTGGTCCCTTGTATCCAAAAGAGTAGCCTGGATACCAGATTTTTCCAATCAGTGGGCAACAACAGTTTTCTAATGTAACACAAAGACAGAGCACAAGAAAAGCCTCTGACATGCAACACCCACAGGACTAAGATGGAGATCATGCAAGATACATGATTCTATTTAAAAACAAACCATGATTTTCTAACATCATGGCATAAGAAGTACCTTACTCAAATGTTTTAAGACCATTATTTTGGTTTACATGTAGCATCAATCAAACTCTTAAACTCCCACTCTTAGCAATGTCCAGGACATCCTCGGACACCCAGGGGCAGTTAGTGGGGCGAGAGAGAGAGAGAGAGAGAGAGAAAGGGAGCCAATTTTTTTTCGCTCTTTTCTACTCTCCCTCAACCCACTAACTGTCCTTTGGTCTCCAAGGATTTATCCAAGTAGAGAAAGGCCACGCTTCTCCATGATAGGCCTTACAAAGTGTCCTAATCTATAAAAGTTTACCATAAGACACATAATTCTGTCACATATGAATTAATAGGAAAATGACAATTAACTCTGTCAAATATGAAGTATATGTTAGACAATACTTGCGTACGATCCTGGACATAAGCACACACTCTTCATTACCACTCATATACATGTATATATGTACAATGTATATTGAGCTACTGTGGCCATGACAAACTGTATTGACTAGATTCACAAAGGGGCACATGTGTTCCTCAAAATGCTCGGCTTACCCAGGAGGTGGTCATCCATAAGATATTATTAAAGTTTTATTTTAGTACATGTGTTTTAACTCTTTTTCAGAAAACCTGAACAAGATAATCATGATGAAGGCAGAAAAATTCCAAAAGAGAACCTGGGCTCAGAGGTCAAATTCATTAGTGAGGAGATCAAGCCAGACATGGACACCATACCAGTGCAGCTCTTTAATGATCATGACCTGCCTGGTGACAACCCCTTTCATCTTGCCTCGCCTCCACGAGCAGGAAATGTTCTTGTTCATGAACAAACACAACCAGTTTATCAGCAGCTAGCAATAGAGGATCCTCACAATGAAGTAACTCAGGCACTGGAAGGTGAGATGTACATGTAACTAGTTTAAGAGTTGTTTCCAAGTCCAGATTAATAGTGATATGGCATTAACCCCCCCCCCCTCCCCCCCCCAAAAAAAAATGTTAAAGTTGGCCCCTTTGTGGGTAGGGCTTCAAATGATTTTTACCCCCAGTACCAAAAGTAAAAACCTTTGAATATTTACTGTACTTTCTTAGCTTTTAACACAAAGTCAGTTTTATGAATCATGTGTATAAACATGACTTGTACTAGGTACCAGTACCAGTACATTAGCATTAAAACGCTTTTAAGTGTTTAACTGTCAACCCTGAAAGGTCATTTATGTCAATCAATGTCTCCTTCCCTGGGATGTCACTGTTCTAAAAATAAATAAATATTGCATTAGACAATGACATTGCGAGGCAAAATACAACAAGGGGCAAGTCCCGATTGGCTCTGGTTTACTCCTAGTGGAATTAAAGAGCACTTTAAAAAAGGCTTTTATTCAGAGAATGTCGTACTCCCAGGGTGCTAACCATTCGTCAGAACTGGCCGACCAGATTGGTCAGGTCCTAAATGAAATGTGCCTTTATGAAGACCTGTTCCTACAAATCCATCAAAATGGTGTACAAAATTTATGTATTGACCAGTTTGTCCCACCTGTTCTTACAAATAATTGCATGATACATGTATTTACATTTTCATTGGTCCAGCTAGCCAGTTAGATGACAAAATGGAATGCACCCCCCACAACCCCGTCAAAATGTGCCGACAGCCGGCGATTTTGCCGCCTACAACGAAATATCTGCCACCTACATGTACTATAAACTAAACTTCATTAACAACAAATACGAGGTCTCTTCTAGTTCAAATTGTAACAAAAACATAAATACTGTTTCTTGTGAATCGAGCAGCACACGAACGAACCTTGTGTGCTGAGTGACAGGGTTACTGGGGCCTTGGAACGCCTTGAACAGTACATAGGAAAATGAGCCAAGTGAATGGTCAGCGGTGAATGTTCTTGCAGTTACAAACAAGATGGCGTCCAAACAAGCTTGTGGCCTCTGCTGCCTACTACTCCAGTCATCTTGCCCACTACTCAAAAACATTTTGACTGGGCTGCCCCCAGACTTCTCAAGTGGTGGTTTGATTTATATTTTTTGTATTTCAGATTCTCTGCACAGTGTTGAAGTGACAACAGATAACCCTTTAACGTTGCCACAAGTCGCTCTGGGATTAATCCCGACAAAGGATGTTGCACCTCAGCAGCCAGTCTCCGCTGAACAACTCACCTTGCAGTTTCAGAAGAAACTAGAAGACCTTGAACAACAGGTCAATTAACTTTTTAATTCCCAGTAGTGATTAACTTCTCGCTTTACCTTTTATTGCAAATTTAAAATATGGGAGCAAGTTATGAGAATGAAAAAAATATGTCCTAAAAAGGCTACAGTTTTGGAAGAAAGGCCTTGGGACACTTCACCTTTTTGCAGCAAGGCAACCTCAACCCTCTCCCCTCCACTCTCATTAAAAATAACGTCGATTTTTGTCCACAATGGGCAAGCCCAGCATTATTTTGTTAGGTTTCTAAAATGGTTTGCTGGCATAACTTTTTGCACTTGTTTGGAGACACAGTGTCAGTAAAGTTTGATTCTCCACTCAATAATATACATGAAAAAAATAACTCAATTCTGATTGACTAAGAGCAGTGCAGTTCAAGTGTAACACCAGTGCAAATTACAAATAAAAACAAAATTGATGTAAAAATGTTTTGCAAAAAAAAATTTGCCAAAAAAAAAATTGCAAAAAACAAAAAAATAAAAAAATGTTGCAAAAAAAATTGATGTAAATTTTTCATGTATAATTATCAATAAGTAATCATACGGTTTTCTCGTGCAAATTAATCCCAAATTGAACTCGAAACCGTATGATTACCTAGTATACAAAGAGCACCATAGCAAAATACTGCTTAAGAGCTTTCATTTGAATGGGCACATTGTATGATTTTATCCATGGATAAAAAAGTTACACAACTCAAGATTTCAATCAGGTAGAGAATAGTTTGAATGAATTTCAACATATCTTTCAGGTCAAGGTTCTTCAAAACCGCAATCTTGCACTAGAAGAGTCCTACAAGAAGCTGTCAGACCTTGTGGAAGCTCAAAATCATTTATTAGCCAGTGGGGGCCCTTTTATCCAACGCCTAACACCCACCACTTCTCAAGACACCCTCAGTGATACCACTGCGAAGCCAGAGCATTCGGGGTCTACTCCAACCACACCCACCCCAAAAGTGCCACTTCTCAGCGGAAAGCCTTCCCTTGCCAGCTTGCAACAATCGTCGAGACCATCTCTGCAGAGTTATGAATTGCCAAGGAGAGTGTCGGCAAAAGAAGTGCTTAATCTTTGGGAAAACGGCTGTGATGATTTCCCTCCGTTGAAAGATTGGACGCCTACGCAGAAGCTCAAGCAACAGAGCAAGATTTCTCGCTGGAAAAAGCTGGTGGATATATTCAAAGCTGATTACCATGGCGACATGAAGAGCTTCGAAGAGAGCTTCTCAGATGCGAGAGGAGAAGTGCTGCCAGTGACAACGATCTTGTCGTTGTACGAAACCCAGCAAACGCCAGCCTTTCTTGGAAAAAGTAGAACCGAGCTTGATGAAAGTGCTACTTCGAGTGGGCAAAACAGTCAACAAGAGGTTGACGAAGAAGGAAAGAAGCGAGTTCGTAACTCTTTAGATTCTGAATCCGAAGATTTTGAAGACGGTGAAGGTCACACTGAATCTAAAGCCGCGGACAGCAGCGTGACACAGCCTTCCACCGAGGAGCGTTACTACCTCCCGCGAAAAGTCACGCCAAATGAAATTGTTCGCCTCTGGGAAGAGGGCTGTGAGGAGTTCCCGCCGGTCTGCCAGTGGTCACGCGCGCAGAAGATCGGCCAAGAAACCAAAATCTTCCGATGGCGCAAAATCGTAGAGATTTTTATCAAGGATTGTAACAGGAACTGGGGTCACTTCTATGATAAGTATGCAAACGACCGTGGCCATCTCATGGCAATTTCGTCGATTATCGCAAAGTACGATGCCGAAAACGCAACATCGGGTCCCATTTTCGACATACCCGAAGCTCGAAGCCGCTTAATTGCAGTGAGCGAAGATCAAGATACCAGTTTAGCAGGTGAAAAATCGCCCACAGCTAGCACAACCCCTTTGAATGGCGTTGGCGGTGTTAAGGTTGAAGATCCTAGCCTTGGCGAAGGAAGCAGCCATATTTTACCCCGCAAAGTGACCGCCAAGGACATCATTAGGTTATGGGAAACAGGTTATGGAGATCTCCCGCCGCTGCATAAATGGACTCCCGCACAGAAAGCTGGACAACGCAGCAAGTTTTCGCGCTGGACCAAAATATATGACATCTACAAGTACCACTGTAAAGGAGACATTAGCTTGTTTGAATCTAAGTTTTCGGACGAACGCGGCGAATTGTATCCTGTTACTACGATTGTCGCCATGTTTGACGCTTGGGAATCGCCCTCCGGCCTGTCCAGTCCCTTTTCTGGCGCCGCTCAGCCTAAGAAAACAGGAGAAGGATCTGAAACCGAGATTTACCAGCTCCCGCGCAAAGTCACGGCCAAGGATGTGGTGCAACTATGGGAAGAAGGTTGCGAACTGTTTCCACCGGTGAGCAAATGGCAGAAGATCCACAAAGTCGGCCATGAAACCAAGCTATTTCGCTGGAAGAAAATCGTGGACATTTTTCGCAAGGACTGCGGCGGAAGCTGGGAAAAGTTTGAGGAGAGATTCAGTAATGCGAAAGGAGAACTGTTGCCTGTGTCGGCTATTCTCTCTAAATACGATCTGGAAAGTGAGCCTCCGTCGTACTTGCCTAAAGGATTCTCTTCTTCAAGTCTGAACGGATCAAACACTGCGCAAAAGGATCAGAGCACTAATGTGGATGAACCGCTCGTCGCCACTCGGTTTGAGAATGAACAGTTTCAAGATCAAGACAAAGAGGTTTCTAGTGACTCTGAAACAACAGAAGACGATGGAACGTCTCCAAAGAAAGGTTCAGAATTTATACTTCCGAAGAAGGTCACCGCACTCGATGTTATCTACTTGTGGGAAAACGGTCTGGGAGACATGCCACCACTGTGTCAATGGACTCCGACTCAAAAAGCTAGCCAGCGGAGCAAGATTTCGCGCTGGAATAAGATTGTGGATATTTTTAAGTACGAGTGCAACAGCGACATTAGAAAGTTCGAAGAAAAGTACAGAGATGAGAAAGGAGATCTGCTGCCCATCACCAATATTTTAAATCTCCACGATGCCCAAGACAAGGTCTTGTGATCGAGTAGCAAATGTCAATCAATCTGCAACGTAGGATGGTTCGGAATTGTCTGTCATCTATCGGCTGAGCTCTGTGATTGGCCTAGAAAGCTCGGCAACACGATCTACTAATCAGAACAAACACTCTGTCTTCAATCAATTAGAACAAAATTTTGATTTTAGCAAGCTTGCGCAACACACTCAAACAAATCAAATAGGGTCCCAACTAGGTGACATTTAGAAACTAGAAACCTTGCCAAATGCGCTCTTTATATCGGTTACTTACTAAAAACACTTTTGAACATTGTCATAATGAGCCAGAATTATGCCGAATTTGGTTTATATGACAGTTATAAGAGAAACGCTCGAGTTGAGCGTGCGTACAGGTAAAACCACTCTGCTTATCTTTGAAGAATATAACAGAATTCCAGCCTGTTCCACGCGTTCAGATAGGGGGAAACGAAGGATAGGGCGCGCGCAAAGGAAGAATATTGCTGACGGAGGGGGATGGGCGGGAAAGAGAGAGAGTCTTCCCACTAACTGAACAGCATCAGGTATTCTTATGAAAACGAACAAATTGGGTAGTCATAAGTGCGATAATTTGGTAGGAGACAATCGTATGAGAACAATATCTCTCCAGAAATCAGTTTGTTAGTTTTCGTGACCTGCGTGCTGGATGTTTTTTAAACTGATATTCAATATTTTTCTAATTTTTTGTGTGATGAATTAAGAACGACTTTACCCTTTCTGAGGCGGCTCAAATTCATGTATACTCTACATTACAATATGGTCTGTTCTATTCTTACCGTTCCGACGGTGTCCCGTAAGAACAGCTTTCAACACTACGTACGGTCAGAACATCTGGAACAAACAGTATCATAGATATTGGCTACGGCGGGTGATTGGCCTTATTTGCCAACGCTGACTTGCGACAATTTTTTAAGCGTGTATTATAGTAATATCACTAAAGTATTGTAATTAAACTCTACACTTTTAAGTTTGTGCTGGTGATTTTGTGCTTGTGACTACGTAGAGTCTACGTACAGTGGTATAAGCAATATCTCTGCCTCGAACCCAGGGAAATATTAGTTACGCGCGCACGGAAACATGGGAAGATTTCAGGTTAACGCAACGTCAACGTGCCTCGCGATGTCTTGAGCGCGTCGTAAATTCGTTCCGAAGGCCCTCCCTGGACCTGAAATCTTTTAGAATGCGGCAGGACACGAGGTAGCTATTTTCGCTCCCCTTCGGTCGTATTCGTTCCTCTTACCCAGCGTGGCAGGCGCAAGGGTACGGGAAGGGAGGATTTGGGGCGCGCGCGGAGAAAGCACGCTCCCTCCACGTGCTTCGCACGCCATATCCTCGGAGACCCAGGGCCAGTTAGGGCCTATTCACATGGAGGTGGGACTACCCGTAGTAAAAAAAAGCTAGCCTTCGCATGCAATATTGAGTCCCGGGGCGCTGGGGTGAGTTTTCTTAATGCTTGCGTGGGAAAAACTTCAGTTTGATTCAGCAGATCAGCTTGATTATCGGACACCATCCTTAAATTGTCACTGGCACTGTCAAGTTCTTCGGTATTTTCTTCAAAAAAAACTGTTTTCCTCGACGTTTGGAAGATGAAGCCTGTTGCGGCTGGTAGCCATGTTGTTTTGACGGAATATTCAAACTGAAGATAAATGACCGGATAAACATGACCACAGCTAGGCGGGTTACCCCACCTTCAGCGTTCACATGGAGAAAACTCACCCTAGCTAAGAGGGTAACCCGGTCCGGCTGACCGGGCAGCCTGCCTCGGTGAGGTAACACACCTCTCATGTGAACACGATCAAGAAAAAAAAGATATATTGTATGGAGAGATTGGTTACCCCACCGAGGCGGGGTACTTCACCTTCCCGGGGACCCTACCTCCATTTGAACGGGCCCTTAGTTGGGATGGAAACGAAGTAAAAAGCCGGCAAAAATTAGCGTGCATAACAGGCGTTATTGGAGCGCTCAAGCGGGTTTTGGGGCGCGAGCACGTAGCGCGAGACACGAGCGTGAAGCGCGAGACACGAGCGTGAAGCGCGAGACACACACGGGGAGGGAAAAGAAAAAAATAACGCATGTAGACACGCCATTGTTCGGTCAGTTCCAAAACGTTCATCTGGCGAACGTAAATTTCTATTGGCTGATTTGTACCACGTGATGCATGTCGAAATGTGAGATCAAGATGTGAGAAATCAAGCTGTTAGAACCAAAATGGCGTTGAGTCTGGAGAAAGCTATTTCGAAAGCTCTTGAGTTATTCGCGTCCTTAGATAGTCTAAAGAACGAACAGCGAGAATATATAAAAGTAACCACTTGCATGCATTGGAATTACTAAACAGCTAGCATGCTGGAGATTCAAATCTGATTTAAAACCGGATGCAATGACGCCATAGGTCTAACAATGGAGGTACTGAGCTCCGACTGAAACACGCCAACTCAACGCAGAATAAGCTCTCAGGAGCTAAAACCAATTGCAAGATGCCACTATTCCAATATAGACCGTGACTATCGCATAAGACTTGGATCTTAGACACTTTTAGCCGTGATGAAGAAAAACTACCTCGCGAGTTATGCCTGATCTTGCATTTCAAAGAGTCTTTGAGTAATCGAAAAAACTGGAATGGTAGTTCTTTTTTCTGGAAAAAGATTACCACAAAATCTGCAAAAGGAATTACAGGCCTTTGGACCATAAACTTTTGTTGGAGTGTGCGACACGTCGCGACTCCTCGCGTCCACGGAATTTTATGCAAAGAGATTTGGCGCCTTCAGCGACGTTTGCCGCGAATAATTTTAACACTTTTTGATTGGTCGTTCGTAATTACATGCCCGTGAGAATGTCTGATTGTTATCTGTCAGTTTTAGGGGGCGTGTGTGTGGGCGGAAGGGACCGAACAATAAGCGTGTCTACAGGCGTTATTTTTTCTTTTCCCTCCCCGTGCGTGTCTCGCGCTTCGCGCTCGCGCCCCAAAACCCGTTGGAGCGCCTCCAATAACGCCTGTTCTGCAGGCGCACGTTAAGTCGCACGTGTTGCACGCACGCACGTGTTGCACGCCTCCACGCTGATTGCTACGTACAAGAAAAATTTAAAAAAATTATCATGTTTAATATTCGTCCCGGGCCACGGCTTTCTTACAACTTGCCGCGGCGACAAATGGATTTATTTGAACTTTTTGTCGTTTTGCTTGCTTTTATTCCGATTCAGACTCTTAATCTTCTTGAGGACAGCCATTCTACCTCCCAGGACTCGTGTGAAGACTTTCGCTATGACGGAATGAGGCTGCCAGTCGCTGAAGTAATTATAGGTAATCGGATATTTAATTCGAAAAACTGCGGTGAAATGGTTCCTATCGATGAGGTCAACAAGGAAGTTCCGGTTGTAAAGTTTTCACAGGTATGTACGGCGTCTTTGATCTGTAGAGCTTAACTTTTATTAGATTGAAATTAAAGATGTTGCGAGAACTGCTGACAAATAAATGTTCATTTGGCACAAAAGAACAACTTAGGCCCAGTTCAAACGTCGAACTTCATATGTGCCGAACCTAATGCAAATTAGCAAGAACAATAGATTTTGCTCATTTTGCATTAGGTTCGGCACATGTAAAGTTCGACGTTTGAACTGGGCCTAAGGCCCCGTCCACACGTATCCGGATATTTTTGAATCCGCAACTTTTTTGTTGCGGATTGACCTTCCGTCCACACGAAACCGGCGAATTCGAGCAAATACGATTCGAATACGCTACGTGTGGACGCGAATATTTTCTAATCCGTAACAAAAAAGATGCGGATTCAAAAATATCCGGATACGTGTGGACGGGGCCTTATAACACAATTACGGCATAGTTCAGGCGATGTATCTTTCATAAACCTCACAGGAAAAATTATGAACAGGTTCCAATTTGATACGATCCCAGTTAGGGCGGGTCAATCGAACATAGCTTGCGTAGCGCAATCGTTTACTTTCTTAATTTCCGAGAACGCGGGAGGCGCGTAATAAGGGAAAAGGGCACGAAAAGCCTTTTCACACCCATCCCTTTACGCGCCTCCCACGCTCTCTCCGCGAAAGGAAACGGCTACCACGCATGCGGGCTGAATCGAACACAGCCGAGCGATGAGAGGCGGCTGTATTCGCAGGCTAAGAAACTTTACAGTGAATGTGCAAAGCCTTGGTCTGTCTTTTAGCCATGTTCACTCGATACGATCGAAATTCGTCTGCTCTGGAGCAAAACCCTTAAGGCCCGGCCAAACGAACGCAACAATTCAACGCAACATCTTGCAACATTGTTGCGCGCAACGTGTTAACACGCGTTTGGCCACCCAGTTGCAACATGTTGGATGGTGTTGGATCAAATTTGACCATTTTCAAACTTGATACGACACTATCCAACATGTTGCAACAGGGTGGCCAAACGCGTGCAACACGTTGCGCGCAACAA
Organism: Cladopsammia gracilis; assembly: GCA_022457155.1. Classification (NCBI taxonomy): domain Eukaryota; kingdom Metazoa; phylum Cnidaria; class Anthozoa; order Scleractinia; family Dendrophylliidae; genus Cladopsammia; species Cladopsammia gracilis. Next base: position 1,822,654 of record JAJGOT010000012.1, on the reverse strand, counting down.
TGTTGCAGGATGTTGCGTTGAAATGTTGCGTTCGTTTGGCCGGGCCTTTAGGCTTGGTTTCCACTAGCGACATAACGATCATAATCATAAACATAATCATAACGTTGTTATGATCTTGTGGAAACACATACTTACAAGCAGTCGACTTTCAATTCTTTTCTCGTTTGTTTTGAACACGGTGCTTCTAAAATGGCTGCTATACAAACCTACGCATTAATTGCAGCAATGATGAGCTTTCTCGCATCAACTACATTTAATCAGGAGTTATTTCGCCATCGCATTATCATAATACACTGTGTATTAATTCTTTTAATTCTTGAATCACGATGATACCACCTGAGAGAAAACAGGGGAAATCAAAGTCTGTCAAAGATTTATTGTATAATATCGGGAAACGTTTTACGAGGCTTATACAAGACGCCCATCACAATTCGACGCCATGCATCTTGGTATAGCATGAGCTGCAAATTACTGGAACTAGGACGTTCATTGTCCAAAATACAACGAATGAACATACGTCATTATGATTACGACTATGGGCGCTAGATTTACGTTCCCACTACGACATAAGCATAATCACAGACATGATCATAATCCAAGAAAGTGGCCGAACATTTTCTTATGAGTGATTTTGTCGATCCTACATAACGCTCCTTATGATTATGATTACGTATGATCGTTATGTCGCTAGTGGGAACCAAGCCTTACACGTGAAACACATTTCACCGCGATCTTAACTTTGGGTAAAGGCGGATGGGTGTTTTTATCGTTCCAAGGTGGAAACACAGCCGGCGGGAAACCTGACTGTATCGCGTGGTACCTCTGTGTCCTCTGTTAGCTGGCTTCACAGGTGGATACCCAGGGGAGGAGGGCAGGAGGGGAGGAGGGCAGGAGGGGAGGAGGGGAGGGTTCTAGGGATTCCAGAACCTCACTTTTCTCGGCAAGTTAATCAGAATTGAGAACAGAATCCTTACCAAAAATTTGAGAAAGAAGCAGACTATTTCACGGTGAAAACGAGAAACGAGAATTTGCGGCGCTATTCGTACATAGTTGGCACTTTCGCTTCGATCAAGAACCTTTCCTTCCGTGTAACTGAACTGTCTCGAGTGACGGATGTCCCCTTTCGCTGGGTAAGCCTGCCCCTCAGTGTGTTATTCATCTTTCACTTGATCCAGATCTGTTTATTTCAGGATAACGAAACACTTTACTTTGTCGCCATGTTGGACCCTGACACGCCTTCTTTTCGCAACCCACATTGCCGACACTGGGTACATTTCATCTTCGGTAATGTCAAGGTCAGTATTAAATGTAAAAGAACCCAGGTAAAAAGTACTGCTCAATAGCTTAGATTTGATTGTTACACTTCGGACACTTTGGGACTTTACTTACAGCGACTCAAAAGTCAAGTGAAAAGTTACAACCACTCTGTACAGTATAACAAACAGTATCATAGTAAAGTATGGTCTACAACGCACCACAAGAAGTAATTAATTGCCGATACGTTATTGCTTTGTTCTGATGAATGATGAAAAAATTAAACAAAGAAGTTATGTTTGCAAATTCGCAGGGGAAGTACCTAGCCTATGGTAAAATACGAGAAGGAAATATTTACGAAGGTCGGTATATCTTTTGTAACACATCAAAATTAAAGCACGTTGGATCAGGTTAGTGTCCAGAAAAGATGGATGAAGGAGGGAAGGGGACTTTTATACAACTGCTGATTTCCACGAAGGACATGCGAATTGAAATTTGCAATAATACGTAAGGTAAAGCTGTATATATCGATAAAGCGAGAAATTATCTATCTGACCCATGAAAAAGAACGTTGATGTACAAGTTAAGGCGATTGGGGAAAAATATTTGTTTTGGCATGGCTTCGATCCTTGATTTGTTCTTAGGCAGAGCAAAATGTAACGATAATGGCAATATCTTCATTAATTATTGACCTGCATTTGCATGAGCTACCAAACTCACATCTCGTCCACAGAACCGCCTGACCACTTAGCCGCTAGAGCTTGAGCATGAGGACCAGTGCTCGGGCTCCGGCGGATAGGAGTGAGAGGCATAGCGCCGCACAGAGCGGCTAGATTGCGAGGCATAGGCCAGGGTAGACTGTTAAACAGTCGGGTTTTTTTTTCGCTGGCTCGCTCGCAGAGGTGCGAAGCGCCAAAAGCGTCTGAAGCGTGGATACCCGCGCGCGAAGCGCCCGAGCCTTAGGGCGGCGAAATACGAGATACAAAAACCCTCAACTTGTCGCGCAACATTGTTTCGTTGCAAGTTTTGGTCGATGTTTCCGGTTTGTCGCCATGCGTGATCAACTTGTCGCGCAACAAAAACATTTGTTGTAGGTTGAAGAAATTTGTTGCGAAAAGTAGAGCCCGGGTCAACTTTGAGCAACAAATTTTGCCTTTGTTGCTCGTTTTTCATCAAACTCTCAACTTGTCACGCAACAAATTTGCTAATGTTGCGTGACAAGTTGAGGGTTTTCGCCACCTTTAACCGCTGTCAAACGAGAGAAATTTGCAAAAGTTAAGCAAAGTACTTAAAAGTTAGGGTTGCCATTTTCACTGTTTAAAGTTTAATATATTGCCAATACACTGTCAAATTTACCAAATGTTTTGAAAGTTTACTAAAAACGTTCTGAACTTAATTAAATATCCTTATATTTTCCAACTTTGAGGGCAAGGTATTAGTTTAACTATTTTTTGCCCCTTTTCTCTTTATAACTTAATTATTAATTCCTGTAAAATTGTTAATTTTTGGAGAATAAATAAACTATTACTACTTGAATTGTTGGCGCCATTTGCCAACTTAATTTTGATCAGACGCAAAGTCAGTTTTCAACGGAAAAAAGCTCATCATTTTGAAAAAATCTAAAAGATAGTAACGTCAACTAATTTTTGTATACATCCCTGCCCATATTCCCATTTAATATTAAATAAAATCCCACTAAATAAAACGAAAAACGCCTTGGACGTTTGACCGCGGTGGAGCCCAAGACTCACTCCACCGCGGTCAAACGTCCGAGGCGTTTTTTCGTTTTATTTAGTGGGATTTTATTTAATATTAAGGTTACAGTGTACCTTCGGGGGTGTCTCCAGTATAACAGCTCTAGCGTCTTAAGATCACACTTAATATACCTAAACCCAGACATCAAATTAAAGCTTATAGAGCTGTTTATCTAAATATGGAAACCATTTGGTAATAAAATGAATTGTCGAATTTTTTACGACGTCTAAATTCGAACATCCGAATCAGCTTTAAAACGCTATAACTCAAAGCGATTACTGTATTTTGCTAATTTGATTTGTTCTCGGGTTTCCAGGCACGAAGCGCTAAAAAAACTTGTCGGCGATTTCCCATATTCAATTGCAGCCAAAAGTTACAGAATATTTTCGAAAAAGGGAGAAAAAATTGGAATGATCGCACGGAAATGGCTCTTGACGAAAAAGTTTTCGGAAATAAGAAATTCACCGACATCTTTTTCTTGATTATATGTTAGCCTAGCTTCTGTCCAAATTTGAGGAAAATCGAACAAATTCCCTTTGAGTTGTAGCTCTTTAAAGTGTCCCCAACAAGCGAAAAATTAACTTTGAGAAAACAGCGCTTAAAAAAAAACATATCGCTTCATAAACAAACTCCGCACACAAAAGTTATAACGTCATTTCTCCGTCAATTTTCACTATTTTTCGATAATTTTTTTTTGGATGAAAGTTCATTCGGTAAACTTTATTTTGACGCCAAAAAAAAAAAAAATTCAATAAATTTTCGATCTGAAGGTACAGTGTAACCTTAAATGGAAATATGGGCAAGGATGTATAAAAATAATAGTTGACGTTACTATCTTTTAATTTTTCTCAAAATGATGAGTTTTTTCCTTTGAAAACTGACCAAAACTCTTTGCGGCTGATCAAAATTTTGTTGGCAAATGGCGCCGACAATTCTGCAGTTCACAGTTTTTAAACGCTTAGAACTTTTTTAAGTAAACTTTCAAAACGTTTGGTAAATTGACAGTGTATTGGCAATATATTAAACTTTAAACAGTGAAAATGACAACCTTAACTTTTAAGTACTTTGCGTAACTTCTGCAAATGTCCCTCGTTTGACCGCGGTTAACAGCCTCACACGCTACGTCTCTCTCCAGTCCCACTCTTCATATTCACACTCGCTCCAGACCTTTCGTTCAAAGACCGCGCGCATTCGTGTGACTGACGCAAAAAAATACGACTGTTTTGCAGTCTAAGGCCAGGGGCTCTGGGACGAGAATGACATAAACCAAACAAAAATAGCAAATAATGGAAAATTTTCACGTTTTTACCTAGGTTTATGGGTTTCCCGTGCGGATTGTCACTCGAACTTGTACGTACGCTTGGTTATTTTAAGCGGGGGAACCAGCCTTACCTGCAATTTCTACTTATTTAGACGTTTTCTTGTTTCGTAGAATACAATCCACCAAATCCTCAGCCAGGACAAGGAATTCATCGTTTTTATTTTTTCGTGTTCAAGCAGAAAGAAAGGCTCGTAAACGGAATTCACATCGCCAATAGATGCGGTTTTAATATCGATGGCTTTATGAAAGATTTCGACCTCAAGCCGGTGGCAATGAATATGTTTAGGTCTGAATACCAGAACGTTGTGATAATAAGTGAAATGATGATCATCGACTGAATAACGTTTCTCTGTCGTCTCATTATCGAGCCGAGTCGCACGGTGAAATTTACTATTAATATAACGAATTCCATTAAATGGTAGTTACAACTGTTAAAATAAACTAAGCACAGAGTTACCTCAAAGCCAATAGCTATTTTCAATTTAATGGCAACTTACAAAAGTACAATAAATTAAAGACAAAAGAAAAATGCCATAAGGATAGTCCATAAAAGAGTCAAAAACCCCATACTCAGACAGACCACCTAGCTATTAAAAATTTCTAAATCTAACTAAATATGATACATAATGAATATACAAGGATAAAAAAAGATATACTCAAATATATTATGTAGGTTTAAATAGAGCGATTTTCAACGATTCATGTCGAGCGTAATACGTGAGGTGCTTTGGTGTTGTATTACAGCTGCATTACAGCGCCCGTGAAAAAGCAAAACGAATCAGAACTTGTTCGCACACGTTTTCCCGCGCTTGGCGCCGGCTACATGTATTTACTTCCAGTCCTGATTGGTTCATTGCATTGTTTTTGTCTGTTGTGATCATGGCCAAAGTGATAAACGAATTAGAATCAGAATCACTCGAACGAGGCGACACTGAAGGCGTACGTGTTCTGCATCAAATGAGCAGTATAAGAGGGTACAAAATGGGCCGGGAATAACAACTAAAGCATAACAATCTTTAAAGAAGAACTGAAAACAGCGTATTCATGGTTGGTCAAGAGAAAATGAATATTTCCTTCTTTTTGTGCAATATTTTAGCTGGCCAGACCATCCTTCTTCAGGAACAAGATGTTTCTAAATTTACAACGTGATATTCAATATGATATACCTGGAGAATTCTGCAATATAGATCAGTTTGATAAAATGGGAAGTGATTATCGCGCCAGCTTGCGTGATCACCCGCTCCACTATCCCCGAGAGGAATGAGGGACCATACTCGTAGTCTGTAACTTGTCGGTTGACAGTTAAAATTTAAGCCATTTGACAGCGGACGGTACAAAATGTCAAACTGATTTCCTATGGGGAAAATGAGAAATTGACTCAGAAAATACATAACCCGGCACCAGAAAAACAATTCGACTATTTTCTATCGTAGCTGTTTGACGAGGCAGGAGAATGAGGAAATGTGAATCGCAGTCCGGCTCAATCGGCTCAATGGCGATTTGAATTGTAACGTTTTTCTTGCAGTCATTTTATTCCCTGAGAAGAAGTCAGGCCGTACCTGACGAAATATTGACATGCAAAACATACATAATCCCAGTTGTACAGTCAGCCTTGCTTGATTAGTTATTTCCAATTTATATGAAATTTGCCGACAAGATCCACCAGGATCCGACGTGTTTGCATCAATTCATGATCCGTTGGCCCTTGCAGATGCTTCCAAAGTGTCGATATGCAATCCAGAAAGCTATGGAGTATTTAATATCTTTGAATCAATTTCGCATATGGACAGTTGTCGGTCTATTTGTTTCTTCTTAATATTGCAAACCCCAATAGTTCGATCCACTAAGGCGATGATTAAAAATACAAATGCAATAAAAGCCTTTCTTTTTTAATAACATTAAGGTGCACAAGTTGCTTGCATCACTACATAAAAATTATTATTATTCGAAACAGCATTCTACAGTGCAACGTTTTTACACTCTTGTAACCGCCACGGGCTAGGAAATGAACACTTTCAAAAACTTGCATTTTGGAGCACGGGGGAAGATGATTGTCGTTCAATAAACGGTTTATTCAGCGAATAGTTGTGTACTCGTCAGTTTTTATTTTTTCTTCGCACAAAGGCACGAAGAATAAATACTGACCGTCCTGACCGTAAAAATGCCCGGCCGTATTTCACAACTTTCCGCTTTATAATATGCAAATTAAACTGAGAACAGCTTGGTCCGACCGACAGCACGTAGTTTCAATATTTTCGAATTTTATGACGTCACATGGAAGCCGAACGATATCAAGCTACGTATTTTTAAGAAGAATATTTTTAGCGAGTTTTACGCATTATTGTAAATAGGGCGTGGTAATGTCAAACACGTAACTAGGAAATACGTAACACGCAACTCGCAGAATGTCAAACTTCGGGTAATGTAATTAAACTTTAAAGTTCTTGAACGTGAGCTTCCTCTCGATCTCGCGACGCGAAAATTGTCGTAGGGAGGGGATGCTCGGGGAACAGTCGCTGTGCATCACGTGATAAGAAGAACTTTGGAAAAAGATGGCGGACAGTCGTGGGCTACGTGGACGAAAATTGTTGTTTGTGCTTGTTGCTTGTCTTGTCTTGAATTATGATGAATGCTCCTCTCAACCCTCTCTGATTGAAAGACAATGCGGCGATTTTAGCTATATGAATGTGGATTTTGGTGGAGAATCAAAGTACAAATTATCCGATTTAACTTGTGGTGACGAGGTGCCGTTGGACAAAGTAAACGCAAAAAAAGCACCGTCGGTTTCTTTCCAGGATGCAGTAAGTATTACAATCTGATTCTAAGATCTGCTTTTTTTAGTTGATGAAAAAGCCATTTGACCCCGCTCGGGACGATAATATTAAAATCGAAATATTAATTTGCTGAAGATCCAGACAACTGCACTTTTGTCACTGAGAGGGCCAGGGAACTGTCCTCAAAAGCTGTGATAGTTTATTACATGGCAAAATTATAAGTTTATTTGCACAGATATGAACAAATGCAATAGAATATAATATGCGGGTGCACGAATATATAAAATATGTCTTCGAGTGTTAAACTCGCGAACGAGTCCACCAAACTCACTCATGTGTTGTTGGTAACCACTGTATTTTACCGTATTTTGGTTTTCTTTTACTAATTTTAGAAAAATGGAGTAAAGTACTTGATTGCAATGATAGATCCTGATGCACCCCAAGTAATCAACCCTTCTTGTCAGAGTTGGCTTCACTGGATTGTTGGTAACATTGATGTAAGAGACTCAGTTATTTTCTTTTTTCCCAGAACCCTGAAGCACTCCTGGGGTTGCTTTCAAATAATAGGCCAATGGGGATGTGCTGCTGATTGGGGTTGTATTTTAACATGTGGATTGACTATAATGAGTGCATCCATTTTCAAAAGAGTGACTAAAATGGGGTACGTCACATTTCATTTCAATTCAACTCAACTCCTCATAGGAAATTGAAAGAGTTTGAAACAGCCCCATATTCAAGGAAGATCAAGTTAAAGGGGATTAAAGGTGGTCAGACACAAGGGGTCACGTAGCAGGGACATGTTGCAGCGACATGTAGCAGCGAGAAAAAATTGTGTAGTACATACTGAGGGACATGTAGCAGGGAGTGCAGCGGGGACATGTAGCAGGGAAGAAATCATAGCGCTTGCACACCACATGAAAATCTTGCGGGGACATGTCTCAGGGACATGTTGCAGCGACACGTCCCCTTGTGTGAACTAATACTTTCACAATTGTGCAACACCAATTTTGGGGACATTTTGTCCCCGCGACATGTCCCATGTAGTTCAAAAAGTTGAACTCCGTCCGACATGTCGCGAGGGACAAAATGCCCCCAACATTGGTGTTGCACAATTGTGAAAGTATCAGTTCACACGAGGGGGTCGCTGCTTGCTTTCTTCCTAAATTTTCCGTCAGTATTTATATTTTATTTTAGAGAAATATTCATTGTGACAATTCCTGTTTTGAACTGTTTTGTTTTTATTTCAGGGCAAGGATCTGGCAAAGGGAGTTACTTCTTCTGGCGAAACTTTTACAGGTGGGTCAATATTACCCTACAGCAGGTCACGATTGCACAAGTTTAATTTTGCACATTGGGAATGTTTTAGTGTTGCAGACCTGTTTCAATCTGTGTAATTTAGAAAGATTGAAATTTTCTGTTCAAATTTCATTTTTGCATGTGCCATTTATATTCAATGGTTTATCATTAAAGGGAGGGTTTCACGGTTCGGTGCATGTGCATTTACCTATGACATTCAATTTCATTGTTTAGACCAATCTGAAGAGAGTAGATAACTCTGGTGGGAAATTTGCCCATAAAAATGTTGCGGTCAGTCAGCTGATTGAATGGACGATTATACACTCCCATGTGCACCATGAAAGCCACCAGAGCATAGAATAAATCCTTTGGGTCAAAGGTTTTATTCAGTGTTGACTTTGTCGGTGTAATCCATTGAAACTGTCTGTGAATTTTTGTCATCCTTTGCTTTGTTTGAACTAATTATAGTATGTGATTATTGAAGAAAATGTGAGTGGTTTTTTAACTGATAAAATTGGTAAGAAAGCGAATAAAGCATGATAATCTGTGCACATGCGCCAAACCATGAAACCCTCCCTTTGTAGGGCCCAGATCCAGTAACTGGTTGAAGAAAACTTCATGTTTGTTCTTACTTGTAAGTCAGAGCATCATTTTATCTGTGTGCATTTTTTGAATCTGCAATTACAGTTGTATAAGAAACCATAGCAAACACAGTATAACTCAAAGCAAATACATTCTGGTTTGTGTATGCTCGCAAAAATTGTACTGGCCCCTTTTGGATCTGTAACAAAATTTGCAATTAGGATGTACTTTGAAGCGCTAGTGACAAACCACCAATTGACTTGATTATTTGAGCAATGTTGTTTATGATTCCACAGATTACAAACCACCCACTCCCCCACCACCAAAGGCGCCTGCAACGACCAATGTCCACAAATACTTCATTTATGTGTTTAAACAACTGCATGACTTGGATGAGAGTGACGTAGCTAACCGCTGTGGTTTTGACATTGATGACTACATTGAAGACAATCGCTTGAATCCTGTGGCCATGAACATGTTTAAAACACATAGTTGAGTACTTAAACCAGAAGAACAATAAAACAAACAAACAAGCCATCAATTTGGGAACTTTGTTTTAGAAAATTAGAGAAGGAAACTTAACTTAGTGTGGTTGCAAGAAAGAATTTGCTCAGGTTAATGTAATAGCTAAATACCACACCAAGACAAGACACTTGTATGTTTGCCAAAAGCAGAACAGAGTAATATTTCACTTCACTTGTACAATCTAAGTGGGAGAAAAAAAAAAGTAAAAATACTTAATATATCAAGTTACGTTATTTCCATTTTCACTGAAAGTGACAGTGACCATGTTCAAAGTTATGGGAATTTACAAACTGATGTAATATTTATAGAGAGAAATGAATGCAGTGTAATTCCATGGAATAAAATAAACTATTTTTAGTACATTAAGGTGTTGTCGTGCCTGAGTGACTGAGTGCCTGCAGTAGTGTATAGGCAAGTGAGCATTGGATATTCCTTTTTGTTTTGAAGCTGTCTTGCAGTTTGAAAAAATTCTGGCGATTCAGCTTGCCTACCAAAAACTGCCTGCCATGCAATATCTTTGTTTTTCTACATGCTATACTGGATTCGAGAAAGGTGTTTTGAATTCCTTTTTATTACTCTTACATGAAGCGGCACGAGGTAAGGTTTCGGCTCCGTTTTTCTTGTTATTTTTTATTTTTTGTCACGATTTTGCATGCAAATTTATGCACGCATATTTTAAATTGTGCACTTCCGGTTCATGTCTGCGACATTTACACTTCCTGTTTAGTGACTTCCGGCTGCTGTCACTTCCGGTTAAAGAGTGTTACTTAGGTGTCACGACAGCATCTCCTACAACTCTACATTCACTACTATGTTCACGTTTGGTATATATAAGACTTAGAAGAATCACTGGCTTCATTGTGGTACAGCCTTCATTTCCAAAACATTCAATAGTAAACGTGGTTTGCAGGAACGATGAGTAAATGAAAGGAGTAACTTATCTCCATGTCGGACATCTTCTTTTCATGTTTAAAATATATCATAAAATTTTCTTACGCATGTGCATGAGTGAAGGCTGCTTGGAGCTTCCTGTTTCAGAAAAACTCTTTCTTGTTTATTCTTTTAGACAAGATTACAAGGTAATGGGCAACAAATTTTATTTTGAGTTTGCTGTCCAACAGTAGAAGTAACTAAGTAAGTAATGTCTTGTATGACTAAAAGCAAGTACATGTCTAATCTGCAAAACATCTCTACTGACCTGCGAAACATCACTGAGACTCGTTAACAACAGTTACTATTAGTCAGACTACTAATTTGTCTCTTAAATTCTTCATCTATCTTCTTGTTTCAATGTCTCATTTGTTATTACTTGACTATTAATAAGAAGAAACAGAAAAAAAAACTATTAAAATATAAAGAATTCTATTTACCGGTAATACAAAAGTTAGACCATTCATAAGCGACCACTCAAAATGCTAGGAAAGAGAGATGACTTAAATCAAATAAATAATTTTTTTAGCTGTTTTAATGGACAAGTATATGAATGACGAGTGTGGAGCGACACTGATTAACTGAATCGCACAGTCACATAGAATGAACTCTGAGTAAAATCCATTGAAAAATTATTCCATGTGCCAGCACGATGCAGTTAATCTGTTGTCTCTCCACACTCATCATTCATACATTTCATTATTTAATATGTTCATTGGCATACTTGTGGTTGGGTGAGCCAATCCGTGTGTATTGACCATTGCTCATCACGAGTTCTCTCAAAACGGAAGGTCATGGGTTCAAATTCCATCTGGCATGGAACTCAGAATTTTTTTTCCAAGTTCTCCACACTCATATATTTCATTGATGGACAAGTACTTATTAAAGGGCCAGTGTCCCAGCTAATATATTAATGTTTTCATGAGTATAACCAGAATCTTGCTTTATGATCTTGAAATAGAAAACAAATTGCTAGAAGTTATGAAGGAACAAATAAAAATGAACTAAAGGGACAAAAATTTAATAATGGCTAAAAAAATCAATGTCTTACAGCAGTGACAAATGTTCTTAACTTCTTGACTGCCTATCTGGAAATCAAATTATGTTGATAAACTGCAAGCCTGTTCCATCCTTGTAATCCTGCACTCTATCCCAACCTACTTGTAATGATCCTTTTGCTTTGTCTAATCATTTTGTAGAGTTTGGCAATAGAAAATAGAACTTTGGTGAGTGAAATTTCAATAATTTGGCAGCTGGGCACTGGGAGGGGGGCACTGGGGCCCATAAGAAACCAGAAAACCGTTAAAAATTTCCGTGAAAACCGAAAAACCGCAATAAAAATCGCTCAAAACCGCCGAACATAATGACCAAAATAGCAAATTCACAAACCTTCAGTAAACCGATGACCCTTGATACCAAAGCGAAATATAACTACAGTCGAACCTGTACATAATGGCCCTCGCACTCTGTAAGCGATTTCTATGAGCTCATCTTGTTGGCCACTTTCACCGGCAACATCACTTAGATGGCGCATCACGTGAACTTTCACGGTTTGATCGAGGTTCAATAAAAAGGTCTGGAAACTGGGAAGCAAAAAACCAAAACCGAAAAACAGCACTTCTTTTTCATAGAAACCGAAAACAGGATGTTTAAAATGGAAAAACCGAAAACCACAATGGATACAAAAACTGAAAAACCGGAAATTTTGAGTGCAAAAACCGAAAAACCGATCTAGAAAATGACCAAAACCGGAAAACCGAAAACCCCAATGCCCTCCTCCACTGGACTTAATGCACAGGGATGTTTACCTGTGAATATGGTAATGGTGAATTTTCCTATGGCAGACATATTTTCGTCTTGGTTCTCGTATTTGCTGCCCATACACTGGGAATATAATAAAATAAAATTATCAGAAAAGAACTATAGTCATTCCTTGGGCTTATTTACTTTCTCATATCATAGGTTTGATTTGCAAATTTTGGCCCCATTTTGGATAAATCAGGAAAGCCCTGTTTGTGGACCTCCTAGCTGTCACTTTTCTTCAGTTTCCATTATGAGAAGCAAACAGTTATCTTAACCTGAATGTTTGAGCATATATTTAATGATATAATTTACAAAAAGAAATAAGATACTGACTACTACAAGGGCTTAAAGGGTTATGGTTGTCGCTGATAACTGTGATAAACAAATCCCATTGCAGAATTCTTAATCTTTTGTGCATCAAATGAATATGTCAAGTCTCTTGCATTTGACCCCTCACAAGATTTGCTTTCAAAGCCAATGGTTTTTGCTTGTAAGCTGGCCAACGGCAAACAGGACAGCAGTAATGGCCAGTACTATTTCCTCCACATAGCCATGCCTCTATACAATGCTGATGGTAGCTATGGCCACAGGGCAAACCAAGCAATAGGCAACCACTTCTAAAATCCTCCAGACATATGGAACATTCATGATCAACTAACATCCCAGCAGGTTTGGATGATTCTTGACAACATCTATTATTCTTTTGGTGTTGTTTTGCACAATGCCCTTGTCTGTTATTACTGCCCTGGTTTACTTGAGAACAACAAAATTTCCACACTGGTAGGTTGTTGATGAAATCAGTGGGGATTAATGGACGTAACCATAGTTCAGGGACTGCAAGGCGTCGGATAAGGAGTTCAAAACCATCTTCAAGACCAGAAGTACTGTATTCAACATGTGGTTGTCTCAGAGATGGAAAACTTTGGACAGCATTTGTCAAGTAATGTAGGTCTTGGGAAAACCACTCTCTAATGGACATGCCATTGTTGTCTTCATCCTCAAGGCCAAAGTGGTTATTATACTTTAATCGAATCCATCGCACTAGCATGCAATAAACAATGTAACCTCCACAGATAAGCTCTTTATGTTGCAAACCAAAGACTGTATAGTCCCTCACTACTGCAGCGGTATCTGATGTCATAATGTATCTGCAATATTTGAGAGCAGGTTCAAGGACTGGACTCAGGAAAGGAAATTGGAACAATGCGACAACTGGCAGACATAGGATTATCAGGCTTGTGTTATAGAAGGTCAATAACCATATAAAGTGAATTATTCTTTTCAGTATGCCCCCGTTCATTAGGAATAATTCTATAAAGCAGCTCATGTTTACAATTAGCAGCACTGTTGTGAAAATGTCATTGACTTCTGGATGAATGGTTCTCAGAAATAGTTCTAAGCGATTATATTTTATCCATTCTCCATTTCTCTGGCCGTATCTCAAATAACCCTCTGGTGTGAATATCATAAGGCTGGGAAAATTATCGATATTATACTTTTTCAAGATGTCTCTCTCTGTCTTCCAATCGGATATTCGTACGTGTCCAAATCGAACCCTTCCTGTGAATTGAACGGACAGTGAACCAAGGTAGACAGGAGGATCTTGTAACGTGGAGAACAATACAACATAAACAGGGTTTTCTTCCATATTCGCCTCAAACGTGTCAGTAAATTCTTCTACAGTGTTCAAAATAACTAACTTGGATGACAGCTCTCTGTTGATCCACCGAAAAATAAGATCCACCGAAGGTTTAGAATCGTAAGTTCTTAAAATGACGTTACCTTTGGGTTGATTGCCCTGGGGCATGGAAATTACTAAAGATGGCTTATTCCAGCCGTATTTTATACACAGTCTTGGGTCATTTTCACACATGAACGTTCCCATCCGAATGCCGAATCGAGCAATCTTTCTTTTAAGCGATAACCATTGCTTGCTACGAAGCAACGAAGACCAACCCTCAGGTATGACATCAACCAGCCACGTCCCCGCTTTTGTGTCTTCGACTTCTTCAAAGAAGTGTGATGCACTAATGAATTTCAAATCATCACTTTCTTCGTTGTCGTCTGCAGGATTCTCTGCGACAATAGAGCAACTTTCAGCTTCGGTTACCGCTCCACACGCTTCCACCAACTCAACAAGTTCCTTCTTCTCCACCAGCCCGGAGTAGCTCACGCCCCGTTGCTCCAAGATCGACTTCAGTTTTCTCACGCTCAGAGCGAACGGATTTAAAAGCTGAGTAGCCAAGCACCCTGCCTTTAGCCATGTCGATGAAATCTCAAAGATTCGAGCAACCAGGAAGAGTAAGAAAAAGTAACTCAACAGCAGAAGGAAGAGCCTTGCCAACATGGCGACATAATAACAAACATGCATCCGATCAGGTGTTCGCGCCTCAATTTGGCGGTAAATTTGCAATGTGATCTCAATTTTTATTGGCTGGTTTGAAAACGAGTCTCACACGATCGAGCTGATGTATTCTTCCATCTTGGTGAAATTTATCATCGTGTTTGCAAAAAAATATCATTGAATAAACTCAATGGGATATCAGTTTTTCAATGACATCAGTTATTTAATGGAACAACATCGAAATTAGTATTAAAATGGAGAGTTTCCTCCCATATTCCTGCGGATTAAGAGGTGAGATAAGACTACGGTATAAAAAGCTCAGCTAATGGCCGCCACGGAAGATTGTCCGCGAAAGGAGTCCCAGGGCCGTAGCCAGTATGACGCAAACCGAGGCACTTGCCTCAGTCATGATCCCAGTGTTTTGTCTAAACGTAGTCATCATGAAGACCCTAAATAGCTAGGCGGGGAATTTAACCATGGATATTGCCTCAGTCCTTATTTTTTTCTGGCTATGGCCCTGATCTAATAGACTAAACATTTTCATTCAAATCTCAACGCAACGGTAATCTGGATCAACCTTTCATACTGTGGTTTAAAACCTAAAGTGTGACCGTTAATGGTGATAATGTTTGTTTTTCCAAAACATTTTTTTATTTTGAACAGTGGCTCCCTAATCTACATCCACATTTATTTAGTCGGTAAAAATCCCATTGGACACCACACCTGCTAATGGGTATGAAAGAGAAGAAACTTACAAAAGAGTTAGAAGCTTGGGTAAACTATGATGCTTAATCAAGCAATATTGATTAGTAGTGATTTTAAGTAGCTACCATTACATGGCAAAGCTGAACAGCACAACTGGGTATAACTTTCAGACTGAAAAAAGGTTATCCCAGTTTGCTCTTGTGAGTCCATGTTAGGGGGTGCATGGCCTAGTCTGGATTTCAAACCTTGTCATTTTGCAATTTTGTGAAGTTTGCGTGTGGCTTTCAGAGTTTCTTGCACTGCCATATCGCAAGTTTGCAATTTTGTGCCAATCACCAGTGCAGAGGCCCTGCTAGGCATAAAAACAGTGACATCAGTCAAGAAAAATGATGACAAGAAGATTCCATAAAATTGCAAACTTTCAGTGTGGTATTGGTGGTATTAAATGAAACTCTGACAGTGAGACAAAAACCTTGCAAATTTAGACTGTAGGGACATGGACAACCAACCAAAGGAGGGCCCAAGTGCAAAGGTCATACCATTAGAAGTTTATCCTGCCAGCTCATGTTGAGGTTCATACAAGAACAAACATTGTAATCCAAACCTGTGAAGAGGCTCCTTAATGAAATGAGGAGAAAAGTGAGCCAATGACAGACTGGGGAGGGTGATGGAAAGCCAGGATGAATGGAGGGGTCCTCAGCTTGCTCTGCTCTCTAATTTATTTTAACCATATACATGTACCCCTGCCTAAGAACAGGATACTATAAGAAGCAAGGGCTGACAACTGCGTAGAAAAAGCAATGCAACAATGGCATGATTGAGACCAAACCGAAATTTTAAATGCAACTGTGGTTAGCTATTTTGCCGTTATTGCGGCTCATCAGCACAGTGTAGCAACAAGTTCAAGTGACTAACCTGACTGAGTTAGCACTTTACTAATGTGCACTTGGTTATAAACTCTGGATATGACCTCAAGATCACATGTCAACAGGAGCCTGTTTGCAGGCTACTGTAGTTTATAATCCTAAGGAAAGAAGATGATGGCAGACCAAGGTTGAACCACTGACCTTTAGATCTGATGCATTAACTACTGTGCCTCCACTGTATGCAGATGTGTTTATTCCCTTTAGATGTTAGAGATTTATAACATGTATATTTCTTTTCTTTCAAAGAAACCCTTCATACAACACTGGGAAACTGGAACTTCCAGAAAGTTAATTGAACTAGACTGGTAGGTCCCTTCATTTCATTCTATTTCATTCTTTTCCATGTGCAAAAAATATATGGAAAATAAATCAGATTGGGCTGAAGAGCCATATCCTTTTTATTATATTATATTTTTTCATGTTAACTAGCCAGGTGCAAGAGATAACTTTGAATTTATATCTTGGATCTAACCTGCAATCAGATGGCTTATTTTTTTCTTGGAACTCTCTGTGGATGAGGGATGGAACTTAAACTTGCTTAAGGTTTTGACCATTGCAGCATTAAATGAGTGCACACAAACAACAGTAACTGTGTTTCAAATTCTTTTAGTTTATTTTTTATAATCTTTAGTGACCAGCACTGAGTTTATATTGTCAATGACCAGCTTGACTTTTACTTTGTTTATAATTTTCTTTGACATTTGAAAAAAAATTATTCTCCTTGATAAACAGGCCTTACATTTATAAATGTTTTTACACTGGGTTTTACCCATATGCGAGTACAGGTCAATATTAAAAAAAGTTATGAATGTTTTTAAATTGTCTACTACTTATGAAAAAAATTATATATAATGTTTCTTATGCCTTCTGTACCAAGGAGAACAATTTTATGAAACATGCCTTTACACAAAATATGACTAATTGAATACAGAAACCCGCTGTATTATTTTGTTCAATGTATGAAAAATAGGTCCCTTTGAGTCCTAACAGAGCACTCTTAGTGCCTTAAAATGTCTGCACATAAAAATATGTACATTAGGACCAGCCTAATTCTTAATATTCTCAACTTAAATACAACTAGATTTACAAACATATACTGTTTTTCAAAACATTGAACGTCATTTTGTCAAAACAGAAAACTGTTTTTAGTAAAAATATCATTGTTAGAATAAACAAATACAGAGACCAGCTGTATTCTATCAATAGTACTTCTGTATATGAAAAATATGTCCATGTCAGGCATAATTAGGGTACTTTAAGTACCTTGAACAAAATCTGGGTGGTGAAAATATTTACACAGGACCAGCCCATAAATTTCACCTTAAATATACACAAGTGTTCAACATAATAGAGTTCATCAGTTCTGTAATGTCTTTACAGTGCCAGCACTGTTTGAAGTTAACACCTTAAAACGAGTTCACAGAGGTCACTGGGACCTGAATTGGTGAAGGTGTGGATTGAGGAGACCGGCTGTGAATTGGTGAAACAGTTCCATTAGATTGAGAAGCCGTAGCTTTTCTGGCTTCCTCCTCTTTCTTAGCTTGTTCTCTTAAGTGGATCTTCATGTGACGCCGACGTTCATCAGATCTGGCAAATCGTCGGCCACAGGTATCACAGGCGAATGGCTTTTCGCCAGTGTGTGTGCGAATATGAGTTGTCAAATGGTCTGAGCGAGAGAAGTTCCTCATGCAGATACGGCACTGAAATGGCTTCTGTCCAGTGTGGGTGCGCATGTGGCGTGTCAGTTCATCAGACCTTGAAAACCTTCTTGGGCAGGTGTCGACTGGACATGCATAAGGCCGCTCACTGGGTGGCGTTCGTGAGCGTCCATCAGTGGGGTTGTTTCGCTTTGCCTTTAGTAAACCAGCACCGGCTTTTGCAGGGCGACCCCTCTGAACAGGCTTACATGGTGCAGTCAGGAAGTCAGGTGTAGTTGCCGTATGAAGAAGCAACTTGTCCATCATTGCAGTGTGCTCAGGGGACATGGTGGTAGGGAAAGGAGAAGGAGCACCAAGGATTGGCCACTTCATGTTCAGTGTGGCTGTAGCTTGCATAAACATTGGTGATGAAGAGCTTACTTGTTGCTGGATGGGTCGCTGGTACATGTTACCCTGTGCTGGGAGTTTAGGAAGCCCAGAGAGATTGTTACTTAATGACACTGGAACCTGCTCCTGTTGAAGTTCCTGTGGAGTGGGAGTACTGTGTACCTTGTTTGGCCCAGAACTGGATTCGTGCGACATCGGAAGTTTTGTGTCCTGGAAGAACGAGCTCCAAGGAGTAGTGCCAGCCTGGCTGATTAAGGGAGTCAGGACAGTGCGGTCGGGAATCCAAAGGTTGTGAGCTGGCGAACTGTAAGGGGAAGCTTGCCCACTTGGTGGAGGAGTTGATCCTGTGGGTCCTGAAATCACATCATGTAAACTTGGGACTTTGAAATGGGCCAAACGCTGCTGGCAGGCTTTGATGGACTGGTTAGCGCCTTCTTGCTTTACGTCCGGTACAGTGTAGTCCAGGTCAAGATCTCCTAAGAAAGCGATAAAGAAGAAATCAGTGTTAGTGGACTATGTAAACAAAACGAATGAAGTTATGTTAAGCAGCATGAATTAAACGTTGTGAGCAAAAGAAAAGGGCGGCAAAGAAAAACTAAGAAACTAGAGAATTGTCTCACTTTGAAAAAGAAATAATGAACTTTCGAGTTAAAAACGAGAGTCGGAGCCGATTTGGTAAAGGGTAATATCAAAATATACAAATGAAATATGAAATTGCCGAAGTCAGATAATGTTCGAACGTAGTTGTGTGAATTGATTGCGAGAATTAACCGCATCGAATGATATAACTGTTTCACAGATATGCCCACGATCTAACAGTTTGTTTTGAACCCAGTGACAGCGTAGGTGGATACGTTTCCGACGATAACAAACTGCATCGATCGATCGCTGTTTGAAAATGTTTAACGTTCGTTAGTTACTAAGTACCTGGAACAGTAGTGTCGTGGAAATCAACCGGCTCACCAAAAATGTTCGTCGGTTCGTCCATGCCGGCCTGAACGAAAGAAAACTCTTCAGCGCTAAGTTGAGGAACTTGGCGAGCTAACTGCGGTGTCAGAAGACTGGCAGTGTCGAAACCAAAAAGCTGGTCTGTAGCAACTTGAGCAAGGCTATCCAATGCTTCTGTCATGGTGATCATCATTATAAATTATAAACTTTAGTTCCGAACGGTCGAAATATTTCTCTTGTAGTGGTTTTTGTGTGTCGTGAAACTGATCAACAGTATAGGTATAGTCGAGTTATTGGCCAGCAATAACTGCGACTCGGCTTAGACTTCGGTGGTCGTTTCTTTCCGTCGGGATTTACTCCTTTGCTTCGTAGAGCTTTGACGATTCTGTGTACGAACCGAGTGGGCGCTCCTTAAATCTGAAATTCAATTGTTAGATGCATTTTCGCACGTCACCAGAACTTTCGAACAATTCATGGTAGCCAATGAACATGGTGCTAATTTTAGCCTATGTGCGTCAGCGTTGACGCAGATAGCTATTGCGTAAATGCGTATTGTTTATCAATAACCGGTATCGTCAAAGCGGTTTTGATCGAAAGTGACGCTTTTTGCATATTTTTTCGTTCGACAGTCAAAAATCTTGACTTATTCACTTCATTTGGAATTTTAACGCAACGAAATAAGCGAAATTCGGGACTGACGAGCGAAATGAAGCGAGAGTTTGGTTTTGTGGCGTTACGGAAACACGATGTATAATTTACATACGCGTCATCGGCTGTCACTCTGGTAATATTGTACAATTGTTCAATTATTGTTTATTTTATGACGTTCATTCACTGCTGGGTCTACAGTCAGTCGGCCGTGACAAACAGCGAATTATCTAGACATTTTCATGGAAATATTCCGAGGTTAGAGTTGATCTGCTCTGTCGATTTTATTGCACAACTTTTTCTACGTGTCATGCCATGCCCTGAATCAGACGTGACTGATATTTTATTCCTCAAAAGCTTATCGTTAAAAATTTATGACTTTACACTCAAATCAAAATTTAAAATAAACCACTTAGATCGGGAAGATTTTTGTTTTTAATAAAACATCGAACAGCCTGCCGTTAGTACCAGGGAAAAAAATATGTTACATACGGTACCCTTAAAAGTTTTGTTTTGAGGAAGTGTATTTACGCAAAACAACGGGCAACCTTCCATAAAAAGACAAAAACATAGAGGCCTATTTAATATAAACCATGTACGCATTTCTGTTTGCATCTTTTTATCCAAACCACACGCATAACAAAAAAAATACGTTTTCTTTTTTTTAAATCTAAATTGGGAAGTCTCCAAAATATTTCATGTTAAAAATAAACCAAGGGCTAAAAAGAGACACCAATTAAAACGTATCCGTGGGTGTCCATGACAAAAAGAGAGTGATTTGCCTATAGGTGAATGCGAGAGGCAGGTGCAACGTTTTTTCTTGGCCTATCATGATAAAAATAGACTTGGCTGACGTCAAAATGCTTGCTGAGAATTGCTGTCTCGGGGTAACAGGTGAAAAGAGCGGATACGATTAACTTTACACTCATTGCTTATTCATAAGTTTTGGAAGCGAAAAAGAAAACTGAGGAAGGAACTGATGTTATCGAATTCACTAAAAAAACGCGACATTTTGGTTGTTCTTTACTTACTATTGAAACAGATCGTTAAGATTGAGATTTTTTTGAAGTTCCGAAGAAAATTCACACGAAAAAGATTGACGAAGATCGAAATATATTCATTTTTGCTTCTTTTCGACAGATAAAGAGTGTATTTGCATTGCAAATAGCCAAAGAGCACGGATATTGACGATTTTTTTTTTTAATTTAGTGCTATCGATGTTTGGAGATCAGCCGCTGTTGCTAGTCGAACGATGGCTTATCGACGAAGTCAGAGATGCATGATACATTTTGAGTAAAAAAATACCGAAGTTTTTAATCTAAGAAACTGAGTTAAAAACATATTCTAATTGTTTTGACCTATTTGTTAACATTCAGTGCGCTTAAATTTTTACGTGAATATTGATGAAATATATGATGTCTGTGTTGTGGTGGTTTTAACTTTTATGTATTTTCTTTTCGTGCGCTCCATAACTGTTGCCCACCCCGTTATTAAAAAAACGTAACTGAAATGCAGAATAAATCAAGCCAACAAAAGCGTCAAAAATTAATTGAAAAGTCTCTGTATCAAGGCTATTCCGTTACTCGGTGATTTTCTTATTCAGTTCAAGGTGAAATCGACCGAGAGGCTCCACATTGGTTTCGTTAGTAAAAAGGAGAGCATTTTTTAATGAGGTTTGTGATAATTTACGGCATAAAAAGGGGATTTACCGTTGAAAATTGGTTTGTGATATATTTTTTTTTTTTACACGGCTAAATTTCGAACTCAGTTTGCGGACAGCTAAAATGGAATCGAGGTAAATACACAGGCATTTCGGTTTCGTTTTTCTTTATCTAGTAAAAAGGAGCGAACGACAATCCATGTTCTCGTGGATATTTTTTAATCAGGCGCGATCAAAATATACTTAAATTAGAATATTTAAATCTGTACAAAACTCCCAGAATTCTTTTCCGGTAGAACTCCAGCCGCCATTTTATCGGAGAACCTTTTTTTGCCAAAAAAAGTCAAATTTAGAATTATTTAAAATCTGCGACCGTTAGTCTTAGATTGTTTTCTGCAACACACACGCACAAAAAGATTGTGTTGTCGATGCTATAAATGTTCGAAGTCGGGCGTACCAATTTACTGCATGCATGCTTGTTTTTTAGCGGACTTTAGATAGGACTACGAGTACGAGATTGAGTACGAGTACGACTTTTAAAACCTAGTTCGCGTGCTCTAAATAACCATTTACCACACAAATTTCATACCTTGAGTCTCCCTATCTTATGCCCAGCATCAAAAGGACCGACAGCTCTGGGGACGTGACTGACTTTAAATTCAAAAGTCGTACTCGTACTCAATCTCGTACTCGTACTCAAATCTAAAGCTCCCTTTTGTCACATGCACAGTTGTCTGAAAGTCGTCCTTGCCTAAATAATTTTTATATGTGATTTATTGTTTTAAAAAGATTGGAGATAGCAATATAAGGAAGTTTTTGTGATTTGCTTAAATTCAATTCGTATATAAAGAGGCTCGGAGTCATTAACCCAAAATGAGCGTACAGTATTCCAAGAGAACAAATCGCAAAAAGTGATGCCATGAGGTACAAGTAATAAAGTAAAGACATTTTAAAGTAACCTCCCAAATAGAAAACTAAATGACGAAAGAAAAACAAAATTCTCATCTGAATAGCCTTCTTAAATTCAGGAATAAACATTAAAAACAAAAACTACAGTTTGCAAAAGGAGAAGTAACAAATTGTTTACAGAAACAAGTGGCTTGCTAGCCTTCGCGCGAGCGCGCGTGACGGTAGAACCTTTGAAGCGTGTCCAGAATGTTCCCGAAACAGCCAGTGTATGTTGCCAGTGTAGCCTTGGATGACCTTGGATACGTGAGTGTATCATAATACTCTCTATATACATGACGGAATGACGCTCTTGAACTCGCGCGATTCATTGAGCACGACCTTTCACCCGACACGTCTGTCTGGAATGGACACACCCATCTTCTAAACATTACGTCTCGCATTGGCAGTTGGTGTAAGTGTTCTAATGAATATCTTGCGTGTGACAGCACGAAGTCTGCGTGGACTATGGACTGCTGTTTCCTCGCTTGGTCACGCATCACTGTTTTGAAGTGTTTGTTTTTACAATGATGAGATGGAAAGCTTAAACGTGTATGACGTGATGTTGTCCCGATGGAAATCTATTCAGTGCAATTTTGTTTGCTTGCGCTTGCTCAATATTTATTCAGTAAGATTGCGAAAGCCGTGTAGTTGACAGAACGTACGTTGAGGTGAGACGGATTCCTAACTTGGTAAAGAAATTATAGGCTCGTTTCAGTTACACAAACATCACAAATCAATGACAATCAACAGTTTACTGACACCTTAGCGAGTAACTGCCGAAACACAACGATTTACAGTGTACTGATGAACATGCGGCAGTCTGTTTGAGACAAGCCTGGTTTTCCCAACGAAACAAGCACAAATGCAAGCATAAGCGACGTTTATGTGCGACTGAACATTACATGAAAGTCTGCGCTTTACAAATTAATTAATTATTGTTATTGTTAACCACAACTCAAGCTCACACTGCAAGCGTGGCGATAAGTAGCAGGATTTGTATAGGAATTAGAGGCACAAAATTAAAAACGTTTCGAAACAGAATGCTCTTCTTTCTTTCTTTCCAAGGTATATTCTTTGTTATTTTGTGGCGAACTGAGCTTTTATAAAGCTTTTTTTTAGAGCCTTTGACAATCGCCACAACCTATAAAAGCACAAGACTCTGTATGCTGCTTGCGAAATCGCTAAACCAGCGAATGACATGAACGGTCAGTGTCATGTTAACCGAGATATAATACCTCACCAAGTGTCTGAATCTGTCTCGGACTGGATCTTTCAACGCCGGTTGGTAACTGTAAATATGAAATTGAAACTGCTAAGAAGAAAGGCTAAAAAAGCGTTTTGGCGAATGACGTTTTTCTCAAGTGGTTACGTACCGCAACCTACAAAAACTGAAAAACAGCGGAAAGCAGGCGCCGTTTATTTTTAGGCCGAAATTTCGCAGGAAGCTATTTTTAAACGCAATTGAGTTGCGGTAGTTTGAGAAAGCCAATTATTGATAATTATCCTGTTGGAATTTATTCCTGAGCTTTGTTGGTAAACATTCTACACATAATTTGAGAAATGCACGCCAGGCTATACCTTTATCGACTTCACGTTTTTAAGGACACATTCAGTTGCTAGTCATAGTTACCTCACGGAGGCTTTATGCTTCTCATAAAATATAAGTCAGCTGAGTATAATGGCTCCGGCAATTCCAAGCCCGCTCATCCCTCTCCCCCCCAGGCATTTTGCAAAAGCAGGGCCGCCCGGGGGGGGGGGGGGGGGGGCATTGTCAAAACAACGGATTTTAAATTTATAATTTCCTTATTGCCCCCAATTTAAAAATATAAAAAACTGAGTTGATAAACGCGCACATCGTTTGGGTCCAGCACTTTTCAAGTGAACCGAAGCAACAGACAGAACGCATTTGCTTTCCATTTCAGGCTTACATTTTTAAAAAATGATGTTACGTCTTATTTGCCAACATTCGATCGATCGTGGCCGTGGCTATTTTAAAATTCAATGGCAACAACTTTAAAATTTCAAAAAATCAAAATTTATTAGAATAAATGAGTAAAGAGCCTAACAAAACGAGAATCGACAGGAAATTATTGGAGTCAAAAGTTTTGTAAAAACATGACATAAATATAAGTTATACTGAGGTAAAACGAAAGAATTAAGATCCACTTCTCTGATTTGTGAACAATTATTGCCTCCATCATTAATCATTAAAATAAAGTTATGATCTTGTCCCATGGGTCGGATATTTGCACTCTTCCAGAAGCCCCACCGTGGGGATTTGTACGTATAAGCTGACCCCACCGAAGGGCATTTGCAAAATCATTTAAAAACAAAGACAAATGCCCGGGGTGGGGGGAATGAGCGGGCTTGGAAATGACGGAGCCATAATTTCCTCGCATAAGTCCTCATCAGTACCTTTCTTGATTGCTGTGTTCTAACTTGCATGAAAATTTATACTGAAAAATCATTTCTGTTCAGTACAGACACATTTGCAAGCAGCATAGCTTAACTATAAACCGCAAAGAATTTAAACATTGAAGGGTGGAAGGGTGAGTCTATTATGAAGACACGTTATGTAGTTCTAACTATTCAGTCTGTCTACGAAATCCTATGGTGTGACCATTCAAATAAAACCTCTTCAGCAGTACTTTTGTATGGCACCATTTGTTCTAACTTTTCAGTCTGTCTACGAAATCCTATGGTGTGACCATTCAAATAAAACCTCTTCAGTAGTACTTTTGTATGGTACCATTTGTTTTTCAATATTTTACAAAATGAAATTCGGAATTTTTCTTGAATTTTGATTTTTGACACTCGTAGCGTTGGAGCCCTTCGCGTGACCCATATCATGGTAGTACATTATCAGCTTGTAGATTGCAAACCGGAAACATAGTGACTTCCGCGCGCTTATGTTAATTTCTCTATTGTTTACCACACTTGTGTAGTGCTGAGAAGTAAAGTGAGCTTATTAAATGAAAATGATTTCTCCAAGTTCTCACTATCAATTGGCTCACGAGTAAAGATGACATATTCCAATTTTAAAATGTTGCCTCCTTGGCCATCAACAAGCAAGCAAAATTGTCTTAGGTAAAAGGAGGTACTGCATGGACAGCGCCTTGCTTTGCTCTAAATTAACAAAGTGGTTACCCGAAGGTAGAAGGAAACGAGGTCTCCCCCGCGAAACATGGAGAAGGACAACATGAAAAGAGCTTAAGGTGATGGGTCCGAAATCCTGGGTGGAGGTAGCGAATGTGGCAGCTGACAGGACAGCATGGAAATGGCGAAGATGCAGCCCTATTCTCCAGTATGAGAGAAGGACGATGATGATGATGATGATGAGGGAGTTTACAAATAACTACTGTAGTAAATAACAATACGACCTGAGCACCTACAAGAAATTCAAGTATTTACACTATCTTACGTGTTAACGTTTGAAAAAGAGGATTCCGCTATACATTTTCGAACATTGAGCTGATCCTGAAACCCGTAACGCCATAAAACGCACCTTGTACCCGCAATATTGTATTCTCTAGAACCGGTTTAAGAACCGAAACTTCATTAAGATTTTGCTGATTAGTTTTCCACTATTTTTGATCAACAGGTGGCATGGCGGAAACTGAAATATTGTTTTACGCTTTTTACCCTTGAGTGGTATATCTAGATAGTAACAGCCCTCCGGCTGAGCTGTAAATAATCACCTATTCAAAACCGTTTAAGTTTAACACTAACGCCACCAACGACACCTGTTGTTCCCACTGTCAATCATGATAATGATCGCCACCGTTCTTCAAGATCAACATACAAACTTCCCCAGGCTATATCAGACAATAAAAACAACCGAGGGTAACAATGTCTTCTCTAGAGCCGGTTCAAAAACTAATACTCAATTTAGTTTTCCACTATTTCGGATCAACAATTGTCATGGCAGAGAATTCTGAAACATTGTTTTATACTTGTTATCCTTGACTGGTATATCTAGATGGTGTAGCTGATAGCCCTCCGGTTGAGCTATAAATAATCACCTATTCAAAGTGTTTTTAAAACACCAACGACATCCGTTAATCTTTTGTTCCGTCTGTCAATTATGATAATGATCACCGCCGTTGCCGTTCATGTCAATAATAAAAACAACCGAGATAACTGGGGACGAGTCATTGATATGGTTTCTCTTGCTTAACATTTGCATTTGTTCGTACATGTTATGGATCTACATTTATATTTTGCCATTGGTTTTCGTAAATTCTTAAAGTTGTTGATATACTGGATTAATAGCGTGGAAGGATCTATGCGAAGTGACAGTATGGGTTTCCGGCACTTGGCGAAGACATGGAGTCAGTCTAATGCCTGATGAAACTATCTGGGGCTAAACTACATGCCAGTGTCAAATAATTCCTTCTGGAAAAAAAAAAGAAAGTTGGGATTTCAGTTTTATTGTGTGATAACTGCGACATACCAATACCTTGAATACACTCAGTGGAATCTCGTGAAAGACGTTGTCGTTCGGATGGCTGAAATAGAGAACATGCTTCTATAGATAGAGAACATTGTTTGGGCGCTGAAACGCCTTAACACATTATTTGAATTTTATTGTGAAATTCTTATGCGCTAAGTTGTCAGGTAGGAATTGACTTTTCTTCATTTTTTTTAAAAAAAACTTCTTTGCCCCTTTTTATGATCGAAAACAGTTGCTGTAATTAATCATTTAACCTTTTTCAAACAATTATTTGTGGCTGCTTTACATCAGATACTGTATGTTAGTTGTTTTCGATGGGTTTAAACAAATAGTAAACTATATATAAAGCAGCAGCTTGGGGTGCACCTTGCTTTACTTCATACCAATCATATGCCGCGACACATTTCAGTACAAACAGTGCAATTACGGCGAAGAAACTCGATGAAAGATGCAACGTGTTCAAATGTAAAACAATGAAAATTTGTCTTTCATGTGCTGCTGGACCGGGGCTTGAGGTTGCATCTGTTCCTCGTTTGCACGGTTTGAAATTAGCACTCGTCCGCTCTCCAATGCGAGATAAGTCCTTTTGGGCGAGTACAAATTGTGCATCTCTCGTCCAGTTTGGCTTGTAAGAGTTTCACTTTAGGTATAAATAATAATATTCTTATTGTTTATACCCTTACTTGTTTACTTTCATCATGCAAGAATAGTTTGCATTAAGATCCTTTTAGACTATATTGAAATGTTTTTATATTCTAACTGTACCTGGAATTTTCACGAAAAACATTTCCCTTTGCATGATCATGATGATTATTCGTTACTTTCTACCATTAGGTACTCTGATTCTTATTTTTCATCGGAGAGATTTTTGTTATTGTGTGGGCGGAAGAGGGACTTTGCTTTTAGTGGAGTACTACTGAAAAAAACTTATCTTGGCGAGTGATCTCAGAATTAAGTTTCCAACCCCATGTTTGTAAATATATTTCAGGTTTTAATTCTAAAATGCTTTAGTTGCCAATCAACGAAGACAATCTCGAAGGTATTGCCATTTTAGAGGGTCTCGCTTCGGAATGCATAGCGTTTCGTACATACAACTGACGAAGCAGACGATGATTATACTCAGGATCGGTTGTTTGTTTAGCTGTATATATAGAGTTAACTGAATCGGGACAAGATTAAAACCTTTTAACGTCCAAGAGACAGTACCAAACATCAAAATTCAAGAAAAATCCCAAATGTCGTTTTGTAAACTATTGAAAAACAAATGGTACCATGCAACCGAAGTGAACCGAAGAAGTTCCATTTGAATGGTCGAACCTCAGGATTCGTCGACAGACTCAAGCTACGGAACTATACACTACATATCTTCATTTTTGACTCTGAGAGTGAAAGGGTTATATGATTGTTTGGCGATGATGCATAAAGTATAATATGTTCTGACAAATTACTATGATGTTTAGATGAAATGTATCTTCATTGTCAGTATCAGTGAAAATTTCTTAGTGATAGTACTGATGTAAATATATTGTATTATAAAGAAAATTAACTGACCTGCTCTCTCTCTTGGTTTATATTTTGTACTTAAAGGTTTCGAGAATGTACTTACTTGTGTACCCGAAACATGAATGAAGAGAGCAAGAACACTTTTTTGAACTCATCTCATTCACAACTAAACTGAGATGTCATCAGGCCACGTCGCGTATTGTAATACGAGTTATTTAGAAGTTGTAGATTTCAAGAGCAGACCACGGGCTCGATATAAAATTTGAAGGAAAGTACCTTTTTAGTAATGGAACTGAGAACTTAGCCATTGCTCCTATAGTACCTCAAGAGGGTATTTTTCATTTATTTCTCACTAGATTATACAAGGTAGGCTCTTGCAATTATCTTGTTTGGGCACAATAGCACTATTATCAGAAATGTCGTTGCCAATTTTCCGCTTTAGATCAGGATAAAAACTTCAAGTATATAGAACGCCAGTCTGAAATTACCTTGTAATCCCCTTCAAGTTTTATTCTCTGCGTTGATACTGCAAACAGCATTTCTCTGTTATACATGAATACGTGGCTGCTGATCGAGAGGCTTAATTGACCGAATCAACCAGCGCAAATGGCTGCGTCTGTTGATGTTCAGCAGACTGAGGGTAAAGGTAAGAAAGCCGAACGATAGGTGCTGTTAGACCCCTGGCGCCTCAGTACACGGGTATCGCAAGAAAGTGACTGAAACCCTATATTAATATTGTCTGCCCCAGGACAAGTGAAAAGCGAGCCAACTGTGATTTGATCGTGTGTTGTTTTTTGGCTTAAAGATTCGTCCCTACACCTACTGAACTCAGTCCTCGGGTGAACTTAACTACAGTTTTTGTATACAGTCGTACCTCTCTACAACGGCCACCTTCGGACAGACCTTTCCGGGCCGTTGTAGAGAGGCGGCCGTTATGGAGAGGTTATCAATTAGAGCATTTGAATGAGTGAATGAGAAGTCAGGACAAGAAAACATAGCTGTTGTGGAAAGGTGGCCGTTGTTAGAGGTTCGACTGTACTGCAAACATTATTGTACCTTTGTCTTGATTCGGGGATAAAGACTGAGGTGAATTTCTCAAAGACCGAATTAAAAGCTTCTTATCTAGGAACATAGTCGATGATTTTCTCCACGAGGAGCAAAATCGTCATTAAAAGCATAAATCGAGTGAATCTGGCTTCGCAGTTTTGATGCGATGTCGGTCGAGAATGGATTATGAAGACAGGTAACTGAAGAAGTGGAGCCCAGGTGGTTACACCCTTAAGTCGATAGACAGGAATAAATTGTTGTTTCTAAATAGCTAGGAATCTTATCCTTCTTCTTCGACACTGGAATTTTCCTGTGTTTGTTGTTTGTGAAGCAGTTCAATGTATAAAACATGCAAATCAACTTGCTGAAATTCCTGGATTAGTCACAGACCGAGGAACATGCATATGTTGAGTAGGAATCAGTGATATGCTTTATTATATTTTGTCTGTTTTGTGCACAGTTCGGGCATCGCTTGACTTATAAACTTAAATATGGGCTCCTTTATTACGATTGGAAAAGCTTCGAGGACTTGCCTGTTTGGCTTGGAGTTTGGTAAAGGAGGAGGAAAGAAATACCATGGTCCCTGTTTTCACTCAATTGGAATTTAAAAATGAAGTCGGTTCCTCCTTCGTTCTCTTAGTGTAAGATAGAACGCCTTTTTGAGCTCTCTTCTGCTGCTTATTAGATGACGCCTTTTCATTTTTCAATTACAGAGAAGGCAAATTTAAAGTTAGAGGTCAGTTGAAGAACAGTAAATGCGAAATGGGACTTATTCGTAATAATTCACATTTATCCAGCAATTACATCCGAAAGTTAGTTATAAATAACGATGCTGCTTTTCCCAACCTTTTGCTCATCAGTTGAAGTTGCATTTAATTATTTTATTTCGAAGTAACGAAGTAAGATACTTCCCCTCAATTTGCGTTTTCTTTGACCAAGAATTCTCGCTCAGAAAATTATGCTTATGCCAGTGTTCCATTTACACTTGTTCAATGTTCCAAAGAAAATATTGTTAATCATTTTTCGTCGCACATTAATCCACTATTTATTTAACGGTAAATTGTGACGGTATAAATTTTGCGTCCTTATCATAGGAACAGCCCCAATTCTTTGCAAATCTAGAACACTACTTCCTGCGGGAGTACGTAAACGTGTATTGCTTTTAAAAACAGGATACATTCAATCATGCAAGAAAATAAACATGGATCAGATGCTTCGCAACAATTTCCTGCGGACTGTACTGCGGCGAGTTTAATTACATCTATCGGCGTGTTGGATGTTTTGCTTTTACAGTTTGAATCAATTCGAAAGCTTTTGTAACAAATTACATAAAAATGCTGGAAACACGTTGGCAAACGAAGCTCACAGTGGAAACAATAACCTCAGTCCTACACACCAGTCAGCGAGTGCGAGATGCGACTGGTGGTTACTTTGTGCCTGATTAGACATCTAGTGTCCAAAATTATACATTCAAGAAAAATAACAAATTTTGTTTTGTATTAAAATGCCGAAAGTCGCTGGAGTGCTATGGGAATTTTAATCACTGCTGAAGAGCTTTCATTTACATGATTACGTTAACTTAGGATTTGATCACGCACGGCACAGACTCAATGAATTATCAAGAACCAGTACACAACTCGAGGTTTTGTTAACGTGGGAGTGAAGTTGTTAAACAGCTGTTAGCCTTGTTAGTTGTTTGCAAACGCACGTTAGATAAATGCGGTAGCTCATTCTGAAGTCAGTAGAAACGGCACTGAGAAGTTAACACGTTATGTATCATCTTTGTACTGTATTTGCAGCAACTGAAATAAGAAATCATTCTTTACCTGACGAAGTAAATAATAACCACTGCTTATTTGACTCTGTATGTGCGATGCTGTTGCAAAACGAAAAGTATCATTAAACGTTTCCTGCTAAAACAACACTTGTTTTGGTCACTAAAGGAACTAAGAAAAAAAGGAGCGAAACTCATTCAGTATGAATTACCAGCCCCTAACTGAATTACAATAGTTTTGCAACAGACATTAAAGCAAATGTTACAAACCTGGTCTCGGATGCTGGCTGTTTGCCCTAATTTTTCTCACTCTTGATATAAGATCGATCTTACTATCTCAGAGATTAAGCTCAAGAAACGAAAATACCTCTACCAGAACAAAGCAACAGGTCGTCGCTAGGTTGAATTCACCTCTGATTAATAGCCGTCTTGGTTTCAGAGTCGCGTGACCGATTCTCTAGTTACGATGCCATTAAAATGTCCGTTATCATCACCACTGATCATCGTCGCTCTTTTTTCACGAAGCGTTAATTCAATGCATGCGTCTAACTGCGAAAGGCGTTGATTGTTCAACACCTAACAAATTGTCTCTTCTTTTTTCTTATTCTTCTTTAATATGTTTTAAGAAAACATCATGTTTCTAGTGTGTGGAAAATTTATCGCTGACAAGAGGGTTCATTGCTGAAAATAAAATTGATGAGTTAATTTAGGAAAACCGGAAGGGAGGAAGTAGCCTGACCCAGTTGATAGTTCCCTGGTTTTTCGGCAGATTTAAGTCCTATTACTAGTATCGAACATGATTCAACATTAACCGTCATCAATTACTGACTATAGTGTTAGTATTAATCAGTTTTCACGAGGCAACACATGATCACCAACACTACAAATAGAATGTATAACTAAACTGATTTGGAGGCAAGCCGAGCCTCTGGGTTAGTTTAACTGTTTCGGAGAGAGAGGCCAATACAACGTTATTTCTTTCTTTTATTTTTTTGTGTGTGTGTGTGTATGTGATTATAGTTTTCGGAAAATTTTATGACTTTTCCGTTTACATCTGGGATCACCAGCCAAAAAATACTTCGAAACAATTTAGCTGCACTGAAACTGAAAATATTATATCTATTCTTACTCATGATTGTACATGTCTTAATTTTAGAGACGCGATTAGGAAGTCGTTTATTAGAACCTATAGTCTTCTTAAACAACCCTCGTGGACTAAAACTGAGTTTAGCGTTCGAAACTTAGGAAATGTTTCCCCTATATGGATTTCAAACTTTCAACTTTGAAATTTGTTCGCATTTGTAAATGTTTTGTTCTTTGGTAAGCTGTGGTTTCTAATAATAGATAACATTAATACGGTCGTTATGTATGCCTTCAGGATGTATGCAAGACTAAAAGTAGCACTTATATCTCCTTGTGTGAAAAAGGTCTCTGCCCATTTTAATGCTGTGAGCTTCAGCTGACCACATCTATGTAATGGGAAACTGTTATAAATTAAATTTGTAGATGTAGATATAGATGTCTCGTTAATTAAATAAAATTAATAACTCTTTGTGAAAAGTGTTTCACTTTTAAACAACCCTCGTGTACTAAAACTGCTCAAAACTTATGGAAATGTTTTTTCCTATAAAAATTTAAAATTCAGTTTTCAAGTCTTGCGAAATTTTTGGCAATTTGTTCGCATGTCTTGCGAAGAAAATACGCTCCATTCTTAGTTAGAGACGAGATGCTGTTAAATCTCCAAAAAAACGCTTTTAAACAAACCTCGTGGACTAAAACTGAGTTAAATTAGTTTTCGAACTTAGGAAATGTTTTCCCCCTTATGAATTTCAAATTCTCAAGTCTTGCGAAATTTGTTTTGTAGTTTGTTAGCATGTCTTGCGAAATTTGTAAATGTTTTGTTCCTACATGTAGTTCAGCTGTGGTTTCTAACAAAAGAACTGAATACGGTCGTTAGTAATAGCCTTCAGGCTGTCCGCAAGACTGACCACAGGGGCCTTTGTATTATATTAGCTTCTTGGCCTAATAATTTTACCTAGTCAGTGTCTTGATAATAGGTCGATCATAGTAACTGCTAAACCTCTAGACTTCTTTCAGTACACTTGTTAACAGTTCTCGTGGTTACAGAATCGCGTCACCAGTTAGTTTTCTATTAACGTTCCGTTTACCGATTCAGTATTTCAGTACAATGTATAAAAGTCGGAGACTAACTGTGAAAGGCGTTGACGGCTTTTTATCATTATTTAATTAAAACAACCTGTTTCTCTTGAGTGGAAAAAGAGCTTATTGCTGAGAATACGGTATGATCGATGAATTGAGTAAATTTAGGAAAACCCGGAAGGAGGAAATACCCTTACTCGATTTTATTTCCAGTAAGTGCTATTAAGAATCGATAGTTTGTGGTTTTGTTTAATTGCTATTACTAGTATCCCTCATGATTGAACATTAGTCGTCATCAATTACTACAGTGTTAGTATTATGTGCATCAGTTTTCACCAAGCCACACACCCATCTGCAATGCTACAATTAGAATGCATAACTGATTTGGACTTTGAGGCAAGGTTATTCTCTGGGATAGTCATGTTAGCTTTTTTCTGAAAGAGGTCACCGCAACTGTGTCTTCAAACAGCATACACATAGTTCCCGTGTGTGGTGAAAAGAGCGTCGAAAGCTCCCAGATAGATTTACACGTTCTCCTCATAGCCTAATCGTAACTAATACCAAAAACCATCCATTTATTCAACAAAAGGTATTCAGTATTAGTTATTGAAGTATGTGCACGGGTTTACACCAAGCCACACATCAGCAACGCTGCGAGTAGAGCATTATTTCTTTTCAGCCTGGGGCCAGCATTATGCTTCATGTGTGTGTGTGTGTGTGTGTGTGTGTGTGTGTGTGTGTGTGTGTGTGTGTGTGTGTGTGTGTGTGTGTGTGTGTGTGTGTGTGTGTGTGTGTGTGTGTGTGTGTGTGTGTGTGATAATATTGTGGATAAGATCTAGTTTTCGGGAAATTTCATGACTTTTCCATTTACATCTGGGATCACCAGCCAAAAAATACTTCGAAACAATTTAGCTGTACTGAAACTGAAAATATTATATCTATTCTTAATCATAATTGTACATCATGATATCTTAATTGAATTGAATTGAATTTTATTTATTATACATATAGTTTTACAGTAAGTGTCTTTCGGGCTTTACTGACTCAATGAAGATGATGATGACGACGACGAAACAACACCACGGACTTGAAGTTCAACAAAGAGAAAGAAAAGTACCACGAGTACAGACTGGTTACGTTGTTTAGAAAGAAGAAAAAAAAGGCACTCCGTCCTTATTTAGAGACGCCATTAGGAAGTCTTTTATTAGAACTTATAGTCTTCTTAAACAACCCTCGTGGACTAAAACTAAGTTTAGCGTTCGAAACTTAGGAAATGTTTCCCCCAAAATGGATTTCAAACTTTCAAGTCTTGCGAAATTTTTTGGTAATTTGTTCGCATGTCTTGCGAAATTTGTAAATGTTTTGTTCTTTGGTTGGCTGTGGTTTCTAATAGATAACATTAATGCGGTCGTTATGTATGCCTTCAGGCTGTCTGCAAGACTAAAGGTAGCACTTTGGTTAGCTGTGCGGTTTCTAACAAAAAATCGAAAAAAAAAGAATACTTATATCCCCTTGTGTGAAAATGTTGTTCCCTGCAAAAAGGTCTCGTTAAATAAAATTAAAAACTCTGTGAAAAGGGTTTCGCTTTTAAACAACCCTCGTGTACTAAAACTGCTCAAAACTTGAGAAATGTTTTGTCCTATAAGAATTTAAAATTCAGTTTTCAAGTCTTGCGAAATGTTTGGCAATTTGTTCGCATGTCTTGCGAAGAAAATACGCTCCATTCTTACTTAGAGACGAGATTATAAGGTCTTTTATTTGAGCTTATAATCTTCGAGCTGGTGTTGAATGTCCAAAAAACACTTTTAAACAAACCTCGTGGACTAAAACTGAGTTTAGTTTTCGAACTTAGGAAATGTTTTCCCCTATATGAATTTCAAATTCTCGAGTCTTGCGAAATTTGTTTTGTAGTTTGTTCGCATGTCTTGCGAAATTTGTAAATGTTTTGTTCCTAGTTTAGCTGTGGTTTCTAACAAAAGAACTGAATACGGTCGTTAGTAATAGCCTTCAGGCTCTCTGGAAGACTGACCACAAGGGCCTTTGTGTTAGAGCTTCTTGGCCTAACAATTTTACCAAGTCAGTGTTTTGATAATAGGTCGATCTTGGTAACTGCTAAACCTCTAGACTTCTTTCAATACACTTGTTAACAGTTCTCGTGGTTACAGAATCGCGTGACCAGTCAGTTTTCTATTAACGTTCCGTTTACCGATTATTTCAGTACAATGTATAAAAGTCGGAGACTAACTGTGAAAGGCGTTGGCGGCTTTTTATCATTAGTTAATTAAAACAGCCTGTTTCTCTTGAGTGGAAAAAGAGCTAATTGCTGAGAATACGGTATGATCGATGAACTGAGTAAATTTAGGAAAACCCGGAAGGAGGAAATACCCTTACTCGATTTTATTTCCAGTAAGTGCTATTAAGAATAGATAGTTTGTAACGCTACAATTAGAATGCATAACTGATTTGGACTTTGAGGCAAGCTTAGGGCGCTTACCATTTGTCAGAACTGGCCGGCCGGACCGCTCAATTGGTAAATATCATTCCATTGTTTGCCAGAACTGGTCGGCCAGACTGGTAAATTTGGAAATAGTATGCACCCTTTTGATGGACTTGTAGGAACAAGTCTTCATAAAAATGTATTCTAGTTACAAAAGAACCGGTCTGGCCGGCCAGTTCTGCCAAATGGTAAGCACCCTTATTCTCTGGGATAGTTTAGCTGTTTCGGAAAGAGGTCACCGCAACTGTGTCTTCAAACATCATACACATTTTCCCGTGTGTGGTGAAAAGAGCGTCGAAAGCTCCCAGATAGATTTACACGTTCTCCTCATAGCCTCATCTTAACTAATACCAAAAACCATCCATTTATTCAACAAAAGGTATTCAGTATTAGTTATTGAAGTATGTTCACGGGTTTACACCAAACCACACATCTTTCAGCAACGCTGCAAGTATAGAGCATTATTTCTTTTCAGCCTGGAGCCAGCATCGCGTGGCACATGCTTTATTTGTGAGCAACGTGGGCACGTTCTATTCTTTTGGAACCATATTACTTTTTCATTTTTGTGATTATGATGTGAGAAAGTTTGATTCTTTTGGATCGTGATTACATATTCATTCACTTTTTGGAATCACCCGCTGAGGAAAAAACCTTCAAAACAAACAGTCTTGAAGTAGAAAATATTTCTGACACATGGAAGAAGATAAATGGTTGAAAATACCAGAAGCACCATGGGTTGTCTTTTAGAAAAAAGAAAAGACTTTCCATCCTTTCTTGAACCCGAGATTGTGAAGTTGTTTTATTAGAACTTTAATCTTCGAGCTGCTGTTATCCCTGGCTTTTAAACGTTCCACAAAACTTCGTGGACTAGAACTGAGTTCAGTGTTTTCAACTTAGGAAACTCTTCCCTAATATGAATTTCAAATCTACAAGTCTTGCGAAATTTTTTAGAAAGTTGTTCGCGTGTCCATCCGTTCCCACACATTTTTATATTGCAAATGATAATATACTATTGCTTTGGTTACTTGTGGTCACCAGACTCAAACAAAAAAACTGAATGCGATCCTTAGTGACAACCTTTAGTCTGAATGTAGTGCCCCCACATGAGTCATAAATTCAGTGAGATTCTTCAACTTACACATAAAGGTCTATTCCAACGTTTATTATTTTCGGCAGACGATATTTTACTGCAGGGGAACTTGACCGTTATCTATAAGCCCCATTCGCGTGATGGCAAGGATGGAGGCAAAAGCTTATAGATATTTAATTTGTTCGCCCTTGTTGCAATATAATTGTGGTTTTTCTTGAACTACGTTTCCGCAAAATTTGCTGTTACGTTTTCATTTGCTATCTAAAAAGTGCCGTTTTATTAAGAATCATCTGCCAACTCTTTAGCTCTTGCTGTTTATGATGTTTTAATTTTTTGAAGATATAAAGCGTTGACTTGTAAGCAGCTGTGTGGAAAGTGCATTAAATTCGTGGGCGCAAAGGACAAGTCGACTTGAATTTTGATTATATATTCATCAGTGTGGTGTAATAACTGGAGCTGCTTTGGCTGTACTGGGTTTGAATATGCTTTAAATTTATAAAAATAAATAGCAGCCAAGTACATAACGAAAAAGAGTTAGGGGAGGCAAACATTCTGGGACGGCATTATGGGCGGGACAGGGGGAGTCTGTGCAACCTTTTTCAAGTTCGAAGTGTCTTCTTGTTTCAGTTCTTGTCAGTTGCAAAGGTCTCAATTTTGTTTAAGTCTCCATTTTACCGTAGGATTTGAAGGTAAAAAGAGGATTATGGTTAAAATAGTGATGTTTAGCGCCTGCTTTGAGTCGAAGTCACCAGATCTTCATACACCCACGCACGTGAGTGAGTGAATGGACTATGACCTAAACGTTTTGAACAAGGACTGAATTCTGTCCATCAAAACGTTAATGTTCAGAATTAACACCCGGAAGAAAACTCTTTTATTGAAACCGTTTAAAATGGAGTGTAACTGTGTCTCCATTGCCAGTAGTTTAGCAAGGATCATGAATGTTTCAGGAACGTGTGGGCGAGTTCTGTTTATATTTCTAATTGAGCAGTGCCTTCAAAACAGTTTTCATTTTAAAAATAATAATTTTACGCACAAGTGTCAGCTCGTACTACCTTTTCCAGCTTACGAATGAGTAGCAAGCTTTTTGTATTAATATTTTGAAGTTATCGTATTAAAAATCTCGAATTTTGAGCATAGAAAAGAGAAGTCAAGTCCGCCAAAAAACAGCCAACGCATAAGTCAAGCAAATGCTATATATACAAGTGATCTGTGTAGGAAAACGTTTCCGATGTGACACACACAAAGCAGCCTACAAATTCTTGAAACTGTTGTCAGTTACTACATTGGTGCTATAGGAATGCCCTACTTTATGTTAAGTTTCTATTTACACAGCCACTGAGCTAATTCTATAGGGGCATATTATGTACGAATGTGAAGTGTGATAATCACCCATGCGAAGAAAGGCCAGTTAAAACCGAGTAAATTGTATCCAAACCGCGGCATAGCTCGAGGAAGAAAGATTTTTTTTTTCACGCGGTTCAAGTTGCCTTTTGTTTGATATTTTCGGGCCAGATACATGCTTTTCCATTCTACAATGGATTACCACTGACGCGCCGTTCTTGTGACTTATTAAAAAATGTTTAGAAAATAGTTACCTTCATATGCGGGAAAACGTGGATAAGCCATTGTTAACATGCCCAAATCGAATCCTGTGAAGCGGTCTACTTGTAGGTTGTGAGTTTTAGCGCTTGGTAACGGGTGATATTTTCCGAAGTGCTTTGACACCGTGGAGCTATGTATCCTCGCTTGGCAAATACTCTGCTAAATGAGCCACCGCTAGCTGTGCGCACGATTTTTGTGTTGTAACAATTATGCATATAATCGTAGGCGTTACGGCTCGTTAAACATTCGTAATGATATACGACAGAAACTGCGTGATCCGCGCGTAGGAGGACAACATTATTCCATAACAAAGCCATGACAACCATTTCCGAACAAATACGAACCAATCCCGAACAATTTCGACAAGTGTCGATAAGCTGCTTGAGTTACTTTATTTGGTGATGGTGATGTAAAACAGTCTCGGCGCAGTATTGGATTCCGTCTAGAACAGGTTGTTTTAGGCTTTGTCAGAGAAGGCGACTATTAAAACAATAGGTTTAAAGCAATACCGTCGTCGAAGTTTTTTACGATTTTCATGGAAGGGTGATCAAATTATTTATTTCTCAATGCAAAATTTTTTTCTTCTTCGGATGCGTGGGTGGTCACGTGGTTAAACGTAGCCTTGACGGGGTCGGGTGTGGACGTCCGATGAAACCGGAAGTGAATCCGGAAGCTACCGGAAACAATTGTCTCAGACAGCCGAAAGAGTACTGGAGTGAACGTTGACATAAGAATTGAAATAAAGGCCATCTTACACACGTGGTTTACTCAGAATCTTTACCCGAAAAACAAAAACAAAACAAACAAAATTTACAGTAAATCGAAAGCTACAACACATTGAACACAAGCGCAGTTTTTTCTTATCTCTCTTTTAATTTCATATTGATTGAAACCGAGTTAATCAGGTCCGAGACCTTGGGTCATGTAACTGCTGTTCTAACGGAAAAAATAAGATTGCGGATGAATGTCTAAAGTGTCCGACACCGCTCAAACGCTTTTGAGCAGTTCCGTCCTATAGTGATGTTTGTTTCTTTAAAAAATAATTTTACTTTGGCATTCCTTTATATAAGTAAAACGTTATTGATTAAAAACACAGAATTATTTAAAGCTGTGTAGCAGGCAGGTCTCCCAGTTAATCGCCCACAGATCTGACACAGGTTATGTATGTGTAAACCACCTGCCGCGATGCGAGTCTCACGCCAACATCGCATGGTCAGTGATATGAATTTGTTATATATATTACCAGGTGACTAAATACGACGACAGAGATAGATAGAAAACACTCATAAAATTCCACGTACAGAATAATATGTAAAGATACAAACTTTGGTCCGTAAGGCGTGTAGAATCCACCATATTTTTAATGCTCCAGCATACGACCCACGCACCCTATTGCACAAAGCGTGCACTGTTTTGACTTGCGAAGGAGTGTTTTTCAGTTAAATTTCCCTTTCAAAACAAGTCAACAAGCATTCTTATTGTTGAAAATAGAGTTTATTCAGATGTGCAATGCGGTTGACTATTTTTACATTTTTATTTCTCGAGCCTTTTAAAAGGGATCAAAAAATAAAACACAACTTTCCGCAGAATATTTTTATATTTTTTCTGACGACAGTTATTTTCCCCAAATGTCAAGGATTTTGACAGTGTTTTCTGTACCACGCGGTTTGAAGATCAAAGAGTCACTGTCTGCCTCTGATATTCGCACTCGAAAATGCAATTAGACAGCTGAATTAGAATTATTCTTAGGGCATGATATTCCGGATAAGCAAAGAGTACGTGCCTCAGTTAACTATACATATGAAACTCTTCTCTCGGCGGATTAACGCTAAATCCTCTTGCAAAGGTGACAGAATCTGACCATCACCTAATAATTTTCGGCCATTTGTTTTTGAATGAGTACAAAACTACCTTGAATTTGTTATGTCCAAGTTGATAACGCCTCTATTTTTAGTCGAAGTCTGTTGTTTTACCTAACAGGGTGCTTCCTTGTTGTAACGCACGGTTACATTTTTTAGTTATACTCTTAAGTGCAGCCACGAGGCAATTAGAGTTGCGAGCTATTTGAAGTTCAATTATGTCCTAGTTATGTACTTATACCGTTCAATTGTGGTCGCGCCAGTTTTTAACCGTCCGTTGTTGTGGTCAGTGATTGGGGGTAGGAATGACAGCTGAGTATCAATGTTTACTCTTGTTTCCGAGATAGTAGTTAATTATAAAAAAAAATAGATAAAGTTTAACCAATCTTTGACTGAACAATTATGATTTATTTGCCAGTAGCTAGGCAGCTATGTTAAAAAAAAATAAAAGTCAAGTTCTTGAGATTTTTCTCGTCATTAGAAGCCTTGCATGATCGTATATACAAACGGGAGGTATTAAAAAGGAAATTGCCTCTCAAAGTGACTCGTACATGCCTCGTTGAGCTCACGTTTTTAATATAATTTTATTTAAACCTTTGGAAAGTCCCACGCAACAGAAACCACTCTTCATTCAATCGAGGCTGTTATGAATGTATTTACTATCATAACACTGCCGTTGTCAAACAGCAAACCGACACAAAACATCCCCCTTTCCCCGTATATGTCACTTTGACTGATCGTGATATTTTCCCCAGAGACTGCTATAAAAGATAAGCAGAGATCACTGAGGAATCAGTAAACATCCGAGGAGATTAACCCTGGGTAGTATTAAAATCTGCAGTATTTCAAGCTAAAGCGCCATATCCATGTAGCCTTCATCACCCTAGGCTGTAAACAAACCTGGCACTGCTATAAAAGATAAGCAGAGATCACTGAGGAATCAGCACCGGGGGGATGGGGGTACTCCCATATATGAGCTGTATAGGTATGTGCCGCTGTGAAGGGTATGGTTTTCAGGCAGTTTAGTCTGGGATAGGGTATAGTAATCAGAGAT
The DNA here is from genome assembly GCA_022457155.1 of Cladopsammia gracilis. NCBI lineage: Eukaryota > Metazoa > Cnidaria > Anthozoa > Scleractinia > Dendrophylliidae > Cladopsammia > Cladopsammia gracilis. The sequence goes on along the minus strand of JAJGOT010000012.1, from coordinate 1,781,148 downwards.
TTTTGGTCTAGAATAGGGTATCATTTTTCGTGTAACTGATCAGTTGCGTGAAGAATTTAGTTGTTATAAAAGGTGACAGGCCTAGCACAAAATATAAAATATCAGCAAGACCACAGCGACAAACCGTTGAGTGGTGCCGGATCTCCCAGTTGTAGACCTGGATCAGTACAATAATTACTTGTAGAAAAACAGAAAACGGCAAACTGATCCTTACGGCAAGGCGATGAAGGAGTAAACAAAATAATAAAACAAAATATATATATTCAAACAAATTTGCCCAGTATTTTCAAACCGAAATATCTCGGGTGAATTAAGGAATGGGTCTCTTTCGATTTAAAGGGGGGGTGGTTTGTTTTAAAACATATTTGACCTATAGGCTTTAAACTTTGTAAATGGCTTTTAATTGTTGAAAAGAAAAGTTTTCGCTTACATGAATGGACCTGCTACGTCACGTGACTTGCCACGCCCAATTTTTAGCAATTTTTTTCGATCCAAATTTACGAGATATTGGGAAAATATTTTTCTACTTAATATGTTTTCTATCAGTGACCATTAGCACAGGGTTTATGGAACTAATCGGGGTTTTCCAAAGTTATTTGTTTTCTGTAAACTATAACGGTTTAATTTTAGAGAGGGACTGGAACTACGGGAAAACAATGAATAATTATGCAGCAATAACAGTTTTCGAAATTCCCCGTTTAATTTGACTTATTACTCTGTAAATTGAAGACTAAGGAAGGAAAAACGGAAGCTTTTAATTGAATTTTCATGCCGTAATCTGAAAATTCCAAATATTGCATAATTTAGGGCGTGGCTGGTCATGTGACCCCAACAGACACAGGATACCATCCAAAAATGGTTTTGTTTCTTAGTGCATTGTTATAAAATAAAATATTAGGGGACGCTGAATAAAGCTAGAAAAAATGATGAAAATCCAATATTACACGAGGAGCCATGCCTTAATTCACGCGAGATTGGGCAAATTTGTTTGAATATGTATATTTTGTTTTATTCTTTTGTTTACTCCTTCATCGCCTTGCCGTAAGGATCAGTTTGCCGTTCTTTTCTTCTACTAGCACAAAATCCTGCTCGTCGCTGAACGAGTTTCTGGAGAATAGCGAGTCTTGAATAGGTCTAGGTTAGGGTAGGGTTTTTCGGTGTTTAGTCTAGAATAGGGTCGCAAAATGCAGCTAAAATGGTCTAGTATAGGTTAAGGGCCGCAGAGTCCCAGCGGCACACCCCCGCCCAAACATTTGCAGAGTACCCCCGTCCCCCTCCCCCCCCCCCCCCCCCCCTTCTCGGCTTGTGTGTAAACTAACTCTGACGAAGGCAACAGAGAGGTTTGCCGAAGATTTAGTTTCTTAAAAGTTTTTTATAAGATCATTTTAACATTTTATAGATCAGTTTCAAAACATTTTTAAGTTGACACAATTTCTACACGCATCAGTACCTATGTTCTATTAGAGTACAGACGCGCGGATGACGTCATGGAAAATTTGTTTTCTCTGTTTCGTCCAACATGGCGGACAGTTTTGAAGATGTAGTCAAGATTATATTTTCCGGAAAGGGCAAGTGCAGGCATCGAAATGTTAAGCAGAAGGTGTTGACAATTACAATAATAATAATAATAATAATAATAATAATAATAATAATAATAATAATAGCACATCAATTACCCTAATCCAGAAATCTGCATTGCTTGGATCAGCAAGGGTACTAAGAAAAGTATTGGAAATGTAAAGGACAGGAAAGAGAAACATTTTGGTGTTCCTTTGCAACTTGTTGTTGCTCGGCACCATTACTTTACCAGCTGCTATAAGAACTAAACCTTGCTGAGTAGAATGCCAATAAATACATTTATATGACCTTATATAGCGCTAAAAATGTAAGAGAAAGACGAAATCGAAGCGAAAAGTAGTTTTGTTGATGTTGAAAATGCCAAAATTAAAAAACATCCTCGACCAGCCATGGTCACAGTCAACACAAATAGACTCAATTTTACTGTGCGTCTTTTCAGTTATAGATCACAAAAGACGTCAAAATGTGGTAAATGTGGTGAGAACTCAGTGACCAACTCGCCGCGATCATTTTGACGTCATCTGAACAGACGCATGGCAAAATGAAAATTATTTGTTAAATACTTGGACGTATAGTCAATATATTGTTCTTTAGAAAGGGTTCTCAATAACGTTTTCAACAACTGTTGTATTTCTATGCACAGACGTAACAGTGTGGCACACGGTCAACGGGTCTCACTTAACTTTGTATAGAAACACTCGTTGAACAGCTGTAACGGGTTTTACAGAAAAGTAGAGTATCACTTCGCGAATATCAAACAATTCATAATCTTCATAGAAGTTACCAACGAATTTATGAACTCTTTTAATTATTTTGTTAATATTAAAATGTTTAAGTTCATCTTATAAATAATAACGCTTTGATTTACGTAACAAATTGTTGATACCAATTCGGACTGATGTAATTTAATTGTTCTTCTTTCTGCATTGTATTATTGTTATTTCTCTACTGTATGAATTTACGGTTATGCAAATAAAGTTACTTGTTGTTTCAGTTGTTGTTACTAGTGACACACCTCACAGATGTTGTTGGTTCAACTACGAACGCCGCAGTTAGAGCTCGAATTGTGAAAACAGATCCAACTAGTTTATTCCCACCAGAAAGTACCTCATCAAAATTAAAGGCCCACCTTCACCCAAAATGGTGTGCGCGCCGTGATCACTTTCTGTGCTGAATTTCGTGTAACACGAAATTCACGCTTGAATGCGTGCAACCAATCAGATCACGCGTATGAACAATGGAGCATTTCAAAACCAAAACAAGCGACCGCAACGTCTTTTGGGTGAAAGTGGGCCTTTAAATAGAAATAACAAAGAGATTGGTGTTCGGTGCGCTTTTTCTTAGTTCCAAAAATGTGTCTGGAGTTCTTTTTACTCTTACTGATTAGAAATTTCTCGTATTGTTAACGCATAAGAAAGTAAAAATCGGTCAGATGTGAAGGTTTCAACTGCTATCAAATATTTATTTTAAACCAAGAGATGACGGTCCGTCGAAAGATGATCATTCGTGACTGTACTGTCTAAGGTCAGCGCATTACTAAACAACAGTATTGGGTTACTCCATCCTTTTAATCTCGAGAGTCGAAGGAGAAAACAAACCCCGGGAAACAAACGCGGTTACGTCTTCTTCGTATGCTTTATAAGTAGGCGATACTGAGTGAGTTATTAGAACTGCGAACGGATAACTCTGGCATTTTTTAGGTCGTAATAGACAGATTCCGGATATTTGTCTCAAAAAATGATTCCATGTTATTTGTGAAAAAAAAGAAGCCCTGAAAGTTGTATACAGCCCGACGTAGTCAATCGATAATATCGATAATCGATAACATTCGATAACAATCGATAAAAATCGATTAATTTTTTCGAAATTCGATAAAAATCGATACAAGATTTCGTTGTGAGTAATCGATAATTATCGATTTTTGAATTAGGGCTATCGATTTTATCAATAAATATCGAATTTATCGAAACTGAATTATCGTACCATTTTTCGCAACGGAAACACCAAAAGATATTAAAGAGCTCACAGAAACACTTATAACAACTTCCCTGTTCGTTAATCGATAAAAATTGCTACATCTTTTCTACAAACTTTAAGTAATACTCAGCGTGTGTTGTATTTGAAATCCGCTTTAGATCCCTGGTTCAGATTATTCCACTGGGCCAGTCATGTAAATACTTTTGAATCATTCCTTATATTGATCACTTTTTATTCCGCATATTTCTTAGGTTAAAACGTGGTTTCAAAACCGCCGGAACAAAGGAAAAAGAGAACATTTAAACGATAACCTTGAAGCCGAGAAGCCGGAAAAGGAGAAATAATTCACGTTTGTAATCGAACAATAAAATCAGGAAGAAAATCATCCTCGGAGACCCAGGGGCAATCAGTTGGGGCGCGACAAAAATCGGCAAAAGTTTTCAAGAACGGCGTTCTTGAAAACTTTTGCCGATTTTCGTCGCGCCCCAACTGATTGCCCCTGGGTCTCCGAGGATGGAAGAAAATCATAATGCAGTCTCTTTGGTGTCTTGTACAGTGCTTGTCAACAAATCATTTCATTGCCGCCTTTGAAATCTACATTTAAAGAGTCACAATCAAACGCCCGTCAACGTGAACAGGATAATTTTTATCCATTCTATAACGATCGATGAATCCGATAAAATCGATAAAATTAACACTTCGTCGGCGTGTGAGTATCGATTTTTATCGATTGGCCGATAAAGTCGATATCGTTTAAAATCAATTTATCGATAGATATCGATTTATCGAATGATTTTCCGATATCAATTTTTATCGATTGACTACGCCGGGTATACAGAAATCTAAGTGTCATAGTAAATGACCATGGTGAAATTAGCCCGGTCAGAGAACTTACGCTTGGAATAGCTCCCAGTTGAGAACAGTTCTTTGCTTGTTACGTTTACTTCAATTAACATCTTATCTCCGGTTTATATCTTTAACGGGAGGGAGTAGTTTCAATTACTTCCGACGTGCTAGCTATGCCGTATTACCAGCTCGATGAAACGCCATCACGTACACTGAACGTTATGTACGCTAACTGATGTGTACACTTTCACTACCTACCATTCCCTTGAGCAGCTCATGAACAAAACGCTGTTTTGATTTTCGTTTTGTTTTGAGAGTTTTGTTATCCAGCAGCTTAATCTCATCTACCTTTGTCAGACCATCGGCCTACTTTTAACATGTGATGATTTTCTATTTATCTACAAACCGACAGTAACAGAGCAATGTGGACTGGCCAGGATAGCAGCAAGAGCCACCGACCCTTAACCAAGCTATTTTAATTTGCTTGTTTACCTGAAGATCCTGTGAAGATTATTCACTGATCTCCGGGTCATCTTTCCGAAGGGAGGGAGATTAGTTTCAATATTGCTTCCGAATCGCTGTCGACCTTCACCAAGTACGTGCTCAATTCTATAAAACTCCTTTGTGAAAGTGTACACACACAACAAAAACATTAAGTGTGGGTGTACATTAGTCCTTTCTTTCTGTCGTACCGCCTTTTGGTTTCACTGTCTTTTATGACGGCGTGTCCATTAAAGGGAAAACATAATTATAGGAAACATTGTAAATCACCACTTATCCAGAAAGCAACAATAGCCTTTGATTGTTTGCTTACAATTCTATTTGCTCCGTTTCGTTTACATTTGTTGTCTGGCATTCAGTTATACAAAGTACAAGTGGCTCATTGCTTCGCGCCTTATCTCTACGTGTCAGTTAATTTAGACTAAAGTATTTCACAAGGGACAAAGTAATAACAATCTAAATTGTATTTTGCCGGAGAACACACACGTTTTGTCAGCAAGTCAAAATAAACCTAAAACGACTACCTACGCTTGCATAAACACGTAGCAAAAGAAAATGATTTTGCTCTATTCTTCCACGTAGTTATTAATTGTTTTCTAGAGAAAACTTCCATGTATTGGAGATATGAACCTTATGGTCGAAAGCAACGCACGAAATGGAAAAATGGAATGCGTCACAAGCAACCTTTCATTTTACGGGGCTACTCACAACATGAGATTAAGCTTATATTAAAATCATTCCTGTATTCCCGAGCTGAAAACGTGGATTGTCAAAGAAAACGGTTTCATTCTCCTCTCTTTTTACATTTCTTTTCTTAAAAATAGCGTCGTGTTTAGAAAATAAAAAAAGAAAGAAGAAAGGCACCTATTCTGAATGTAAAAATAGGAAATTTGTTTTGATAATCGTAATTTAAGCTTAACTTTATAATACTTTATGGCAGCCGTTGAAGCGCTGTGAATGAACACTAAACTTGTGCTTACCTCTGTGAAGTCTCTAAATGGTTCAGTGCTCTGTGCTTCTCTCTCAGGAAACCGTTCGCCAAAGAAAGGTTTCTTATGGCAAATTGTTTTTCTTTGACATATTGTCAGGTGGGGGTTGCCAGCTGTGGTTTGCCGTACTGAGTTGAATGAGAAAAAGATGAAGAAAGAACATGGCAGCCGCGGCGGAGCAGCGCGGAGCAGCCGCGGCGAAAAGCGCGCCAAATAGCTGCGCGAAATGTCAGCCGCTTAGTCTCCAGACCTCCCTCTCCCCAAATTATTCATTGCTGAAAAAAGAAAAAGAAAAAAGCCTAACAATTTTCTCGTTCAAATATAAAGAAGAACACAGTCTAAAGCCAGCATATTTCTTTCTCTTTATTTGTAATCTGGACGCCCCTAGCGGTAGGGAGTGATGTTTTTTTTTTTAACCCGTGAATACGCGCAAGCAAGTAATTATTTTTTTTTATAGATATTTATATATCTTAATGTTTTATACATGTACAGTTTCAGATATTTTAGTTATGTTTTTATACAGATAAGGTCAGTTTAATTCTTTTTTATGTTTTGTTAGGTGTCCCCGATTAGCTGAGGGTTTTCCCCTCTGCTAGATATTTTATCTCAGGTAAATAAGGCATGGCTCGCCAGTTATTTCGCCCAAAAAGTGAGGGAGTGGTCTATCTCCTGAGGCTTTATTTGTAACAGCGTAAAACTTTGGAAGGCTAATAAGTTTGCGATTATTGTCATTTTTGACATGTAAATGTTATGCAAATTAGGTCACGTGACTTATTACGGCCAAAAAGTCTTTAGAAATCTCTAAGCAAAAATGGCACCAGTTTATACCAATAGTCATCTATTTTTACTTGTCTTAAATGGTTCCCAAAGTAAGCAACAAAGGATCTGTGCCCGGACCTTTTGAAATATTTTATTAATTTTGAAAATGAACGATATTTTTTACTAGTTCCCAGTCCCCTCAAACAAGTAATTTAAATTTTCAGGCTTTTGTTTTGATTATCTTAAAAAGTCCGGGCACAGAAATGATGTACCTAATAGGCAAAACATTATAATTCCAAAGGCAGTTTCCGGAGAATAAGCAAAACTGGTGCCATTTTGCTTAAAAGAATTTTGAGCTAAAAATAGCCCTGTCTGGTCATGTGACTTAATTTGCATACGTCATGGATGTCAATATGACAACTTTGTCAAACATATTAATCTGTCAAAGTTTTACGTTTGTATAGCTTAATCCTCGGAAGATAGACCACCCCCTCACTTTTTGGGCGAAATAACTCGCTGTCCATGCCTTAATTTTCTTGAGATTGACACGTTAATAAAGTTTTATTATTATTATTATTATTATTATTATTATTATTATTATTATTATTATTATTTGTAGGTTTTATCGATTCATTTCTATACAGGTTATATCCGGGTATAAACCATATACCTAGGGTATATAACCAACAATCATGTAATGGAGAGCACTTTCCGTAGGATATGTGCAGTTCCCAGCAACGAGATCGTCTATTATTATTATTATTATTATTAATTATTATCATCATTAATAATAATAACGTGAATCCAGCGATAATAATAACTGATTTGTTGTAAACGAATATAAACAACAATAAGCTTAAAGATGTTTCGCATTTGGAGTCTTTAATGCAACATTAAAATCGATCTAAAAGGATTTTCCAATCGAGACACGCGTTTTGATGCGTATCTACCTTAAAAAAAAGTGATTTAATTAATTAATTTATTTATTTATTTTTTTGGCGTTCGTCCAAAATCCTTACGTTTAGTTTAAAAAAAATATCGAACCATCGAACCATGTCAGTGTAAAAACATAAGCTTACCGCAATATTGCGTGGCGTGTAAGCATTTCTTATTCACGGGTTAGGTTGACTCTTATCGGAGTCTGTGATTTTTGCTATACAAGAACACCCATTTTTGGGTTCAGGCTGATTGGGTTCTTATATATCGGGTATTTTAGGTGAAATCAGCCTGAAAGTGTTCTTAAGTGTTCTTAATTTTTTTACTTCTAAAAAAATGTAAGGGATTTACTAACTATGATGAAATACATAACTTTGCATATTTTTGATGTAATTATTTATAAGACTTTTAATTTCAAATACAGTTGTTGTACATTTGCTATACACAGCAAGTGAAATTACTAGCATTTATACAGAGATCTTAGTGGAATACCACAGTAAAGCTACAGACACTGTTTGTTCTATTAAACTGAAAAGGGAAGAGTTTTTATATATAAGAACAATTTTCAATTTTCAGGCTGAATGTGTTCTTATATATATGCTCCTTTTTTATCAAATTTCAGCCTGGGTGTTCTTAATCCACATGTTCTTGTATGCGGGTTTTTACTGTATTTAACAACTATTCGCCGAAGTGGAGGTGGATAGTGGACCGAGCCGCGCAAATTTTATAGCTCCCCTAGTTGTGACTCTTTGTGTTAGCATACACGATGTAGCATTTCAGGCATTGTAATTCTATGCACGCCCTGATAGTGGAAGGCGAGGTGTGGTTGTGAACCTTTGGATTTGGTCACTTTTCCCTCATTCCAGGTGATTTAAGTCGTCTTATTTATCTAGGCTTTGTAAAAAATACTATTTATGTGTCGTACAGCTAACATGGTCTCCTTTTCTCGATGTTAGAAGCTAATTCAAAGCAGAATTTATATTTCTTTTATTCCATGCGTCGCCATATTGTTTATTTGAATGGATGTTTGTCTAGACAAGGAAGACCTTCTAAACTGCAGCCTTCTTGTCCAGATTTCTACCTTATTGCGACTCTTTTTACGTTAAATCAGTAGAAAGGCTCTGAAGTAGAAATAAGATTCAAAATGATACTCGGGCAAGTTTGATGTTTGTTGAGTATTGTTGATCATGAAGGCTTGAACCACGATCGCTTGAACGTAGATTGAACGAGACAGTACATCAAATGCATTAAGAGCCTTTTGCTCCTCGGGCTATTTTGTATGTATTGATCTGTTGATAAATCTAAGTGCGAAGGTTTCAAGGATCGTTGTTTATTTAAGCTTGCAGTGTATTAAAGCATTTCTTGACTTTCTACAGATAGCTAGACTGTATAACTTACTTGTAAGCATGCAAACGTGGGTCGAGTTCTGCAAGTAATGTTTGTTGTATTTCAAATGATTTAACAACATTTCAAATGATTTAACAACATTTCAAACGATTTAACATAATTTTACTCTTAGAATGTTAATGCAGGTGCTTTGCAATTGTGAACAAAGTGTATGATCACAAAATCATCCAGATTCACACTAATTAATAGTAAGACTGAATAATGCTTGGTAAAAACCTTGTGTCATTCAGGCTCAATTGAGGTTTCTAAAAAAAAAATAGTTTCACATTTGAATCAATTTCAAAAAGTCATTCTGGGGTGCTTACTATTAAGCCAAGAAAACCGGTATTTTTGGTTGGAAAGCAAATGGTACGGTTGATTTTCCAAGAATTCCGGTTGGAACAAGTGGACAACCTTCAGAGGTTGTCCCACGATTTCGGTTGGGACGATTCGACTGGAATTTTCCTTACCATTTGAATTTAGAAAAAATTCTAATCGCTAAATCAAGTTAACGGTCTGGGTACCAGGACGGAGAAATGGAAAATTTAAATGGTAAGTGCAATCTCATCGGTTGGTCAGTAAATTTTAAAAATCGCTTACCATTATGTAACGGTCATCCCAATCGGTTTTTTCCTACAAATGGTAAGCACCCCTGGAGATAATGATGAAGTGGATCATTGGCAATATCAATTCAGGAAAAAATAGTTAATGTTTAAGATGGCGCAGCACTGTGCAACTTGCATCTCAGCAGCATCAAAAACAAAGTACTGACACAAATGTGCTTTGGTGTACGTGTTTGTAGTCACTAAGTAGAGCCACGTTGGTAACGGGCATTTCCCTGTGATTTACATGTACCAAAGAAAAAGATAAATACAGAGCCCGGCAGAGCTTATTTTAAAAGGGCCATGTCACTATTTTAAGTGTTCTTTTAAAAAGCTAAAATACATATTTATATCAGTGGAAATGCAAAAGTAATGGTCCAAGTGTCTGACTACAGATGGCCAGGATGGAAGTGGATTGTAACTTGAAAAAATTGGCCCGTTCAACGTGTTTTGGAAAATTTGCCATTTTTATGCTACAGACATTAATATCGTCTGAGACATTAAAGTCGTCTCAAGACGACTTCGGATTTAACGTCTGACGAACGACTTTAACGTCTTCTCTAACAGACAACTTTAACATCTCAGACGTTAAATACGTCTAGTATAAAAATGGGACAGCCTTAACGAGGACGAATTTAGCCCTATTTGTATATTCGTGCTCTTAGAATTTATTTGGGGACGACCTTAGTCATGTCCAGTTACTTCCGAGAAAATTTTTTTTTAGAAAATCTCATGTTTTTCTCTGTGGCCATCTACTTTAATGCGTCTTGTTTTTATACCAGTTGCATTTAACGTCTGAGACAACATTAATGTATCTAGCATAAAAATGGCCATTTGCTAAAAACTGATTATGGTTTAAATTCTTTTTGGAAGAATTTACTTGATATCTTGTTCTTGGTGTTCTAAGAGTATTTTGTGTTTGAAATACATGTACAGGGCTGTCATTAAGGAAGGGCCGGGGGCCGGGGATTTCCCCCAGCTTCTATGAGCATGAACCCTGGCTACTTTCATAGGAAACAAAAGAAAAATAAAACCAAAAGAACTTCCTAGCTGTTGAATTCCCGCCTACTAATTGCATATACCCAGCAACTTGAAATCTTAGTGACAGCCCTGATGTAAGATGCTCAGTTTTAGTTCCAGCAGAGTCTAAGACAAAAACATAAAAACCACCATGACAGAGCCCCTTTAAAGTGAGATGGGTAAATAGATTGCAAGAACATGAGTCAATTGCGGAGGTTAAAAAAATTTCAAAATACCATCTGTAAATATGACTAGAAATGCATTGTCAGCAAAGTACATGTATGATTCAGAAATTATCACTTCATACCAACTACAAAGACTTGTTTTTAAAGAATCAATGAAAGTCACATCACACTCTAGCATCAAATGCATTGACATACTGTAAAATTAAATGGCAACAGGCACTGTAAGCTTCTTTTTGTCAATGCACAATGTACACTATCTAGCAAGTTAAAAATAGGCTACAATGGCTATTAATTTTAAAAGTGAAAAAGGGGATATTCGTATCCATTTTCTTGTACACTAAAATTATATTTGCACCTGTTTTTTTAAAAAAATTTAATTTAGACTTAATTTCCAACAATTAAACATCAATTTGTTATAACAATGGAGGTTCCCTTTAAAGCTTAAAAATGAATAAAACAAAACAAGCATGGAAGACTTTCTTCTTCAAAGCTTCATGACAGCCCTGGTTTAGAGCCAGTAGTTTGTCTTGTACATTTTTAGATGGGTGTGCCAATCTAGACGTTCTTGCTTGCAAGTGTCTTAGTTGTTATTTTATTTTGTGTTGTTTTTAGACAGGTGTGCTAGGTGTTTCCCAACTTAGTTCTTGCAAGTATCTTGTTGGTTAGCACCCTCAACATGGATGCACTTAAAAGAAAAGCTAAAGAAACCCTTGGAGACATTCAGCGGGCAGAGAACAAGCATAAGGATCTGGTGCGCTACCTTAGGCTTGCAAGGGAAAGGGCTGACTTGGCAGAAGAAGAAGCTGAGTCACTAAAGGAAAAGATCAAGAGCAAGAAAGAGGAGTTGAAGGACATCCAAAAAGATGTGGCTGAAAAAGAACAAGGTCATGTGGCCAAAGAAGAGGAAGCCGAAGAGAGTGAGACAACAAGGAAGGCCCTTGAATCAAAAGAATTTGAAGTTGGTGATGAAATAGTCATGCTTGAGAGTAAGTGTAGAGATGCAAAGAAACATGCTGATGAGATAGAGGACAGACTTGCTGAAGCCAAAGTTAGATATAGCACTATGAAGGCCGATCTGAGTGAGCTGTTGGCACGATTAAATGCAGCCGAGTCCAAGATTGTCAAGTTAACTGAAGAGTCAGACTATGACACCGTTAGGCTCATTAACTTAGAAATCAAGCACAGGCGGTATGACAAGCGCGAGGAGTATTTTGAAGACAAGATTGAGACAACCGAACAACAGATGAGAAATCTGGAAATAGAGGCTGTCAAGAACGAAGCAGAAATTAAGTTGCTAGTAGTGCAACGGGATAAACTGAAATGTAAGTACTAATTTGATATTATTCTCTGTATGTGAATATCATTTAGCTAAGCATCCAAACTACTGTAGTAGTGGTGATCTTAGACTGGTGGTTGACATGTCATACCTTATTAAAGGAATGCTCCTGTAAATTAAGGTCTTTTAAATTTACTTGACTTAAATTAATGTGAATTGGAGGGAAAATTTCTTTAGAATAAAGGAAATAAACGCGAGAGAGGGGGCAAATTTTCAAAATAAAGAAAATTAACGTGATGATTAATGTATCTAATGGTATTTTGGCTGACTGTGTAGTAAAAAAAAAACCGATGTCGAGAACCGCTCTTCTGAAAGCAAGAATGAACTGGAAATATTGCAGATAACATATCTTTGAGGCTTTACATTGCAAAAAATTGAAAAATAGTGTGCAGAAAAGAGGTTGTGTCCTAGTTGCCATATGTGTTCGGACAATATCCAGAATTTGGGGTGAAATTAAGGTCTCGGAAATGAACGCTCCACTTAAATAATGTCGCAGAAATTAACACTCACAAAAATTAATGTGACTTAAATTAACTCAAATTTTAAGAATTCGCGTTAATTTCATGGAGTGTTAATTTCCTATAATAAGGTACTTCATCAGAAAGTCGCTGGTTGAAGTCATACTGTCTGCGTCATTGTGTTTCCTAAGTCAAGAAACTTTCCTCCATGCTGAGCCTCTTTCCAGGCAGGTGTAAAAGTGAGTACATACCAGCAAACCAACAGAGAAATCAGGGGCATGCATGCTACATGTACAGGTGTAGAGTAATGTCCTACGATGCCTGTGACCCCTTTTGTTCCTGAAAAAGATGTAATGATTACCTGTAGTACTGTTGTGTTCTTTCCACCAAGTTTAACTTGAAAAGGGTTTTTAACATCAAGGCAGGGATATTATATATGTAACATCTAACAGATAACAGAATTCATATAAACACATTGCTTCCAGTAATAACATTTGTGGGTTTATTTCTTAGCCACTATGTTCTTCCTTTTGTTCACCATCCTTTTTCAGGAAAAAGTATTTTATGACATCTAGCCTCTTTTAACTGTATGTTTTTCTGTTTGTTTTCTTTCATACAGCCCAACTAAATTCCTGGAAAAAGCGAGTAGCAAACATATCAAGAGAACTGGACGATTGTAAAGCAGATCTACACCATTGATTGACTGATGCAAATGGCACATTTGAGACAACTTGGTAACAAAAACTACCACAACCACAACTAAAATGGAACTTTATCTGTAATATAAAAAAGACTGAATAAGAAGCCATGGATTATGAAGTGGCAATATTTCATAATAATCGGTTTACAAGAAAACTATTGGTAATGGTAGGGATCTTTTATTTCAACTGAAGGAGTGTAGTATGGTACATGTAAATTTGAGATGCTTTTGAAAGCCTTTTCAAAAGTCCGAGGCCAAGACATTACTTTTTGCATCAAATCCCAATCCATGGCTGATTAGCGGAAAATCTTAATCCTTGAAATTAGAAAATTTATTAAAAAACCTATTCTGAAAACTTTACGACTATCTTGAGACCAGTTTGGGTCAAAGCAAACATCGTTTACAGGGTTGTCCACAACTTTTCAAGTAGCTGGCAAAAATTTCTAAGTAGCCGGATAGCACCAGTAAAGAAACAAATAATTTGTCTTTAAAAAAATATATTTATCAAAAAAGTAGCCAGCACAAACGACCGAAGTAGCCGGTTAATTCTGCCGGCTGCCGGCTGTTAGGGACAACCCTGGTTTAATAAGCAGTGTTTCCACACTAAACTTGTCATGGCTATATTTGCAAGACTCTTAGATGCAAAATTTTCAAGATTGATATTTGGAGATGGCCCCAACCAAGCATTAGATTCCAAGATTCTCTAACTTTTAAAAAAAAAAATTGAAAGAGTTGTGTAAAAGTTGATATTGCATCATTTTTATGCCCTAGTGCCTTTTATTTTCCTGACCCTGGTTGTTCAAAAGGTGGATAGCACTATCCACCGGATAAATCACTATCCAGTGGATAAGCATTAGCAAAACCAATTGTGTTATCCACTGGATCGTGATTTATCCGGTGGATAGCGCTATCCACCTTTTGAACAACTGGGGCGTGGAGCTTACAATTTTCGAAAAGTCACACTAATTTGGAATGCTAAATTTTTGGTGCAAAAAAAGAAAACATAACAAAACACAATTAATCTGTAAAGTAAAGAAATGACCCTCGTGGTTGAGTGCAATTTAAGCAATTGCAAAGAAGCCTGAAAAATTTCAGTTATCAATCACTGTGGATTTTCATCAATGGCAAACACTTTGCTGGTCATCTCTTTTAAAAAAAATTCATTGGAGTTAAGTTACAGGAAGAAAAGTGAAATGACAAAAAGTAGGGTAGAGTAGTAACATGTACATACTAACCTCCTCACATTTATTTTATGGCTTAGTTCCTTCCTGTGAATTCATTTTCGCAAATCTCTGAGGGTGAAAAAAATCTAGGCATTGGGGTAGACCATTCTATGATTTTTTTACATAAAAGACAGCTTGGCTGGCTTGGTCATTTGTGACCCTTAAATGTAATCCATATGAGTTAATATGGGGTGATTTCTCTAAATATGATACGGCGAGCAATTTAGTTATCATATGTGATAATATAAAACAGTAACCATATGAAAACTAGTCTTTTAGTTTCCCTTGTTTCAGTTTGTTTAAGTTCAGATTGTATTGTTTTAAGTTCCTTATTTTGTGATACACTTTGGATCTTAGAGCAGTTTTCAATTGAGTGTCGTAAAACCAAAACCAAAGTAATTACTCTGACCAATCACAGCAGCCGTTAACAATCCAATGAACCAATCAGAGCTCAAAGCAATTACATGTCGGCGGCGCTAAGCGCGGGAAAACGCGTGCAAGCAAGTCACGATTGGTTTTGGTTTTACTTCTGATTGGTTGAGAAAGTGGCGCGAGATTTTTTAGCCAATCACAAAGCGTAGCAATGCAAAACCAAAGCAATTGTGTAATTACTTTTGACACTCAATTGAAAACTGCTCTAATAGAAAGAGAACTTGGAAAGAGATAAAAATCCACCATGCCATTGTACTTCAAGTTGGATTTTATTCTCTGTCCATATTCCTAGTTTTATCAAATTTCATAAAACTATGGTTACATTACATGCTTTCTGATGAGTTAATGGCAGGTCATTTGAATGTAGTAACTTAAACATGGTTATAGCCACCATGAGTTGAGGTATGTCCAGAAATGCACACTAATGAGATTCATGCTCTTTATGATAAACATCATGAAGTGTCCCCTAGCCCTAATTCTCACCTAAACACAGGCAACTCTGTCAAACATGAAGTCATATGGAAATTACAAATAATTGTGTGTAATATGAAGTGCCAAAGGTCTGAGTTACGTGCATTTCTGGACATAAGTGCATGAGTTGTGACTATTGGAAATAGAAAATGCTGTTTTACGACTTGTTTCCTTAGCCTGATGCAAACATTCAAGTGAGATTGGAAGAACTCTAGTGTTTTTTCCCCACAGATTTTTTGTTCTTGTAAACTTACTCTTGTTTGCATCAAGCTTTGTAAACATTTGCTTGCTTTTTTCTTTTTCTGAATAATTGAAGAGCTGGGTACAGCCTTAGCCTTGGGAAAACACTGCTCTGCTGAAGAGCTTTGAATGGTCACACTTGAAAGTATGAACAACATGATTAACAGCACCACAGGAAAGTACTGCTCAGTAGCTTTCATTTGAATGGTCACACTTCAGGGTTTTATCCACAGACTTGAAAGTATGAACAACATGATAAACAGCACCACAGGAAAGAACTGCTCAGTAGCTTTCATTTGAATGGTCGCACTGTAGGATTTCATCCACAGACTCAAAAGTTAGAAACACCTTGTACAGCATAATAAACAGGACCACAGGAAAGTACTGTTCAGTAGCTTTCATTTGAATGGTCACACTTTAGAATTTCATCCACAGACTCAAAAGTTAGAAACACCTTGTACAGCATGATAAACAGTAAGTACCACAGGAAAGTGCTGCTCAGTAGCTTTCATTTGAATGGTCACACTTTAGGATTTCATCCACGAACTCAAAAGCTAGAACCACCTTGTACAGCATAATAAACAGCACCACAGGAAAGTACTGTTCAGTAGCTTTCATTTGAATGATCACACTGTAGGATTCCATCCACACAGTTGAAAGTTTGAATCATCTTGTACTTAACAGCACAATAAACAGCACCACAGGAACGTACTGCTCAAGAGCTTTCATTTGAATGGCCACACTGTAGGATTTCATCTACAGAGATTTTTTTGTTTTGTTTTTGCGTGCAGCCTTGTACTCGGCCAAAAAAAAATTGTTCCATACCAGATAAAACTCTGGAGAACTGTTTACTGCCATAGTGAAATCTATGCACCCAGCCCTTCAATAAAAATATTTTAAGGTAAAGCATGAAGTGTACAAAGAATTGCAACTTTGTGTTCCAAAGCCTTGCAGAAACTTTATTTTCAATTAAATTAAACAAAACTGTGTAGTCTTTCACTCGAACTTTTTTAATAGCATTAAAGCTTAAAACAAAACAGCAGATTGTGGATAACTTTCACATATTAATCTCACTAGCACTTTCTTGTTAAAACATCTTTTTCTTCGAATCACTAATGACCTATTCTTCAAATCTCTTACAACCTTTATTACTTTCCTATGTTCAGTTTATTCTTTAATAATTTAAATACGATGTGATGTTTTATATAACAATCAAACCTATTAATAATCGAATGCGACATTTTTTTTTTTTTTTTTTCACGTGCAGGTTTCATACAGACATAGTGGTGAAGCGATTTAAACTTTTCTTCCCAGGCATGCGTTTCTCAAAATTCCCCAAGCATTTAGACCCAAGAGCTAATTTTGAAATTCAGTTTCTATTGAACTGCAATAGCTTTTTGTTAAACTTGTTTGGTATGTAAACTTAGGATTTAATTGCTCAGCTTTCATTTCACGCGGATAGTGACAGGCATTGGGCAGCTGTTTCGTACTTGTAAGCCTGTTCCAAGCATTCAGATAGTGATGAGCGAAGGATACATGTACGTGACGCGCGAAAGAAAAAGGCCTGAGAGAGAGGAGCCTCTCCCCAGTTTCCTCGCTGTTTTCTCCGCTCGCAATTTACCCACTATCTGAACGCCCGGAACATGCTATGTCAGGACCTAGCAGCATGGCGCCGCCGTCGGACTCCTGTACGACCCGAAAGCCGTGTTCGCACGTCCTTTGCTAGGGACTGCAAAAGGGTAAAAAATAGTGATGCTGATAAATGTAGAATTTAGGTATAAAATGACTTGACTCATACGCATCCGCAAAAAGAATTATTACCTCTATTTTAAATATAACTTTTCAACGACACTAGACAAACAGAGTATGGTATAAATTTGCTAACCTGAAGAAAAAGTAAACAACAACTAATAAATTAGCTAGTGACCCCAGTGATATTAGTAATATATTGAAAAAACTCGCTTCCATAATTAGCTTATGGGGCCATTCCCGCTACAGAGAAAACATTCCTAGATTTTCTTGAGCCACCACTTCATAATGCATTTTGCTTTGACTCTATTATACCTAATGACATCGAAGTCGAAGTAAATCTGTTACCCAGTAACAAAGCCTACGGTGTCTGTTCTTATAAATCTTCTATAAATCAACGCTAATAAATTCTTAGTTTTCCCTGATTAGAAAGTTACTATCAACTCATCTTTCCCTTAACAATAATTAGAATTCATAATTTTCTGTTATGTTATATATTTTGTACAATTATCAATTATCCTAAAGCATTTAATTTGCCTCTGCCTCGAATAGCTACTATAGTTTGTGGGTGTCAAATGTTATAATATTATTTCTTTTCCTAAATAAAGTTTTTGTTGTTGGGTCGCTCTTTAGCGGCCTAGAGGCGAACCAAAAGACGACACTAAGCACATGCCACTGAGGCATACACTCGAGGATAATTCATACACGGTGCAGAGGCTGTTGAGGAATCAGCAAACTTCAGGTTCAACTTTTCAACCGAGTTTGTATCTCTGTTGTGATGATCCTGACCGCCAATGATAAACAATTCCTGCCCTCCCTCGTCGCCACTCAACACCACGGCTGCGGCCGCCCCAACGCGTGGATCCATTGTATTACGCATTATCAGCCAAAGATTCAAGTGAGGGTTGTACTTCTCAACGGAATCCATAGTTCCAACACAGTTGCTGCCTCCGATGACGTAAATACGATCGTTGAACGTGACCACCGCATGATTCATCCGGGACTTGTTCATGCTGCTCATATCGGTCCACTTGTTGGTCATGGGATCGTAACACTCCACGTGTTCGATCTCTGAGATTCCACAGTAGCCCCCAACGGCGAAAAGACGTCCTTGCAGGGATGCCATTCCGAAGTGGCTTCGTGGGAGTCGCATGTTCGCTACCTGGGTCCATTCGTTTTTTATTGGATCATAACGCTCAACACTTTTTAGCGCAGACCCATTGTGGGACCCACCGGCTGCATACAACCATCCTTCTAGAACTGAAACCGCCAGAGCACCTGAGGAAATGGAATAAAGAAAACGAACTTTCAACCTTTGTAGTTTCTTTTACGGGTTTCAACGTCGCAAAACAGACGCAAACGGTTTGCGATGGCTCGATCGCAGACTCTCTAGCTTCTCGGGTTTGTGTTTGGGAGCGTGTATTATATATGCGTAATTTTTATACGGATTCAGTTAAGTCGGAAAAACATCTAAAAAGAGCGCGGAAATTAAAAGGTTTTTGCTCTTGGCGTCACTTTCTTCCATGTGTTTGCCTAATGCTTAAGTAATGTCAGGAGCTTATTACTGGTAATGTTAACTAATGTTACTGTATGTCACGTTACGTTATGTTATGTTAAGTTACGTCACCTTACGTTATCTTATGTTACGTTATGACATGACATGGCTCCGTCAATTCCAAGCCCGCTCATTCCCCCCACCCCCCCCCCCCCCCTCCCTCCCCCGGGCATTTGTCAGGCATTTTATAACTTTTCCTTCCCAAGGGTGGGGCATTTGCTAAAACAGGTCAGCCCGGGGTGGGGCATTGTCGAAACAACGTTATCTTATGGATATAAAATTCGTACATGCTTCGTTGTTTATTTTAAATTTTCTGTTTGCCCCCAATTTAAAAATATAAAAACTGAGTTGATAAACGTCGTTTGAGTCCCGCACTTTTCAAGTGAAAACATTAAAGTTTCAAACAATTTTCAAAAAAGGCCGCCTATTGCCTTACCTTTCAAGTGCCACAGAAGATAATATCTATATCACGGCAAATTTTCAATTTTTGTTGACGTCTTATTTGCCAACATTCGTGGCCTTGGTGTCTATTCCAACATGATATGTCGCAACAGAAGAATCTGGCTATTTAAAATTCAATAGCAACTTAACTTGAAAAAGCGTTTCAGTCAACGGCGACCTTACATGTAAATGGATTGAATGGAAGCATAATTTTAATCAAAACTTAATAACATTAACAAGGGATCGATAGGAAATTATTGGAGTCAAAAGTTTTGCGGAAAAATAACACAAATATTTGGAATGAGTGAGGAAACGGATATAAGTATGAGGTAGAACGAAAGAATTCCTAGCATGAATAAAGATCCATTTATTTGTGAGCAATTATTGCTTCCATCAATAATCATTGAAATAAAAAATTTGATCTTGTTCCATGGGTCGGGCATTTGTACTCTTTCAGATGCCCCACCGTGGGGATTTGTACATATAAGCTGACCCCACCGTGGAGCATTTGCAACTTTTTTTTTTTTCAAAAAAAGACAAATGCCCGACAAATGCCCGGGGGGGGGGGGATGAGCGGGCTTGGAATTGACGGAGCCATTATGCCTACGAACACGCTAAGATCAGTAACATTCGGTAGTTGCCTTTGCATTTGTTGAGTGATGCAACAGAAGTCCACTGCCCCGCACAAGGATTATAACTTTCCACGGTCACCAGGTCAGCGTACTCCCTGTTCACTCCTCCCACGGCATACAGCTGGCCATCAAGAAATGCAGAACCGCCGTACTTGCGCGGAATGATCATGGGTTCTATTACTCGCCATTTCTTCTCGTTGAAGTCAAAGAACTCCACGTTGTTTAAAACCTTATGATTTTCTGAAAATAAAAATTATCGATATAAAAAATACACAGTAAACCGTCAGGACCCAAGTTATTGGTTGCCTCAAGAAGATTATATATAAAACTAGGAGAGAATGTTATCGGACAGGGTTCGAGGACTTTTCCAGGAGTAGATAGATAGATGTTTATTTCCCATGATATAAATTACATCAAATTTTCTTTATAGTGTAACAATATAAATTACATCAATTTATAGTATGACATTAAATTAAAACAATTGGGAGGAAGACTATATAAACCCTTGCGGGCTTTTACGAGTTGTCTCCCTAGAGATAAACTTAAGTTAAACTATAGATAAATAGTTTGGTAACAGGTATTTGTTACATACGGTATATACTTATAGAAATTAGTTCTTTGAAATTATTACGCTTACAATTATCATTGAGTATATATGAGAAACTGTTTCATTTTCCTTTTAAAACTATATATAGATACAGAATGCTTAGTGGATAAAGGAATTGTGTTCCAAATATCAAATATCTTGTTTCTTGTTGAATAAATGCTATAATTTGTTCTGTTAAATATTTTGTGCAGATTCTTTGAATTTCTAGTATTGTAATCATGAATTCATTTGTTTTCTATACAAAAATCATTGAAGTAAGATGGTAGATTTGTTCCTTTACTGTTAAGATTAAAGCTGAAGGAGCCCATTAAAAGATCATTAATTTGGTAAATGTTTAAAAGACTTAATTTCTTAAAGAGTGGGAGAGATGGTGACGTGTTTAATAGTGTATTCAACTTTTTCCCGTGAGATTTGAATACAATAAAATTTGATTTTTTTATATTAAGTGTAAGCTGATTTAATGTTAACCATTCTTGAACTCGAATTAGTTCATTGTTAACTGTGGATTGAAGTTGTCTGATGTCATTTCCTGAACAGAATAAATTAGTATCGTCAGCAAATAAAATAGTGGATGGGCTATTTGTAGAATTTACAAGGTCATTAATATAAATTAGGAAAAGTAGGGGCCCAAGAACAGATCCTTATGGGACCCCACATGTAATAGTCATTTCCTTTGATTTTGTCTGGTTGTATTTAACAATTTGTTTCCTGTTTGTAAGGTAATCTTTTATCCATTCGTGACATTTTCCACGTATGCCATAGAAATATAGTTTTTTTTAAGAGAATATCATGATTTACTGTGTCAAATGTAATTTTGTAAATTTACTGTGCATAGGTCAATAAATATACCAACTGTATACTCATTTTTTTCAATGGCTTTTGTTATTTTATCTACAAGCTCAATTATGGCATGGTTTGTTGAACTATGGAAAACTAAAGAAAATTTAGAGGGATTTCATAGAGCAGGATCAGCAGGAGAGTGACAGAAAATGTCAGATGCTTAATTTAGTTTAATTTATTGAGTGACTCGCTAAAACGAAATAATGGATAAATCATTTATCTATTATTTCGTTTTAGTGACAAACTCAATATAAAAATAAACTAAACATCTGACCGCTTTGATGTAATGTTAGTAACATTACATAAAGAAATATACAGTGTACAGTGTAAACGTGTGACAGGAGACGGTAACAGGACGGAGTCCCAATTGATAACTGCCTTCTTAGGTTAAGAAATAGTAATAAGTAATAAAATGACAATCAGTGCGCATGGGGTGGGTAAAAGGAGTTACGAATGTGGCGGGGAGTACGTGTAAGTTTAGAAGAAAGTGACGACAGGGAGGCACAATTTTTACAGCCCGGTGTAAAATTTTTCCATAAGTTTATTATGGCTCAAGGGAACAAAGAAAACATGAATATAGATGAAAGCAGTTCTTCGGTTCTTCGCATTGTTTCAATTTTAATGCTAGTCCGTAATCGGCAATTTGCGCAAAGGATATCCGGCATGCACACATGAACATGACCACAATTTTTTGCTCACGCGAACCTTGTGTGCAATACACACTTACGACGTAAGCATGAAAGCGAGGCCTAAGGGCCACCAAACTAACCGTAAACTTCAAAAAAGGAAATATGGCGGCGGAAACAAGAGCGATTTGTGATTTTAGAGATTAAAAATTAACCCCAGAAGATATTCCTGGAGCAGTTATAGTAAATGAAAGTCAGTTGAAAAGTGGACGGCGGAAAAACTGACCTTCGGTAAAGATCTTTCGGAAATGCATGAAACGTCAAGTCTTTCCTATTATCGGAACAATTAATACAAAGCGCAGCGACGCAACATTTGTCAGAAAACTTTTATCGTAGTTGTAGGCTGCGCTTCTGCCTTTTTAATTGCGATGTGGCCCTTAGGCCTCGCTTTCATGCTTACGTCGTAAGTGTGTATCTGCGTGACGTGTGCACGTTTGTTCTGGTTAACACTCGTTAACATCTCTCAAACGGACCTTGGACACCTTATGAGGTTTTACACAACGTAGTATTTTTTATCGTTATACCGTAGTACTGACGTACACGAGAACCGAATCCCATTTTATTGGGCAGAAAACTGAGAGAACAGAGATCCGGCTAAGCAAAGAGTAGCGTTTTGGGGTTTAGCATTGATCTACAGTGTTTAGGGTTAAGCACTGATTAGAAAACGGTTAGCTTTCATTTTGTTATGGGTAACTCTATAAATATGTTATAAATTACATCTCCCGGCAGCTAATCCACATTGGTATAGTGGATAAGGATATTAGTTATGAAGCAAACGACTCGGGTTCGAGGCATACACTTTACTGATCTTTTTTTCTAATTTTACTCTAAATGTGACATAGGTTTTACTTCATGTAACTTAAAATGAAAAGGAAAGGTCCGTTTGAGAGATGTTAACGAGTGTTAACCGTTTGTTCTGCGAATGGCCATGTTCAATAGACTGAGTGGGAGGACAGGATGGGAGGCGAGGTCCGTGCGCCCATGACGACCTAGAACCAAGTATTTTAAACATCCGGCCGACCTAACTTAGACAATTTGTTTTTATCATATGACCAATTTGGAGACAAAATTGTTTCAAATTTTGCTACAAATTTGCTGCCAGGCCGTACGCTGTTGTAGTATAGTAGGGTTGTACGGCTTTTTCCGGCGTCGCTCGCGCAAATGCGTATGACCCTCATAGAAAATGCCTCATACGGGTGGTACTTTGTAAATAGCTTAATGATGAAACAAAATTCAGCTAACCTCACGCAGAATATACACCCTTGATCGTTAAACAGTAAACTGTAGCGGCAGTTCGAGTTACGTTTACGGCCATGTACGGGAACGTTGGGCATCCTGTTTACGTCCAAATAGGTGTGAGGTACAATGTTTGCCGTGAATTAAGACGTATGCTTTAAGCGGACACTAAAGCATTCTCCGAAGGTGTCCGTTTAATATGTTTGACTGTATTAAAGGCATGAACCATTATTAAAGTACCTGCTCTTTTTAAATTGTTTTTATTTAGTATTTATAGCCTTTCATTTGAACTCGTACATTGCCTTCAGAATGACGGTCAGCTTATGTCGGTTTTCATAGCTCTAAACTGATGCATGTAATTGGTGTTTTATCGTAGACTTTAATAGTTACTCAGATTCTGCAGATTATCAGGGGTAAATTGCACGAATGTCGGACATACTACCTGGTTTTTTAACAAATACATCGGTTGTTCATGGACGGTCAGCCTTTCTTGGTAAGGAAGTAGTTTAGTCGCGTCGTCAGACGCTTTACGCCTCACGCAGGGCGTCTATTTAGGTTCCTCCCTATTTATGGGTAGATTTCACGTCTGGGGACGTCCTGAATGATTTGTTGCGTGATCGTTGATTTTAAGCAGTTAATTAAAGAATAATTTGATCTGAAATAATGTGATCGATCGCAATCTAACGCGTGAGCGTACCTTATCACTGATTTCTATTTTCATGTCCCTGTCTGAAAACCGTGTCTATTATAAATACTTCCCAAAAAATAACATTAACTATATTGCAGAATGCAATGAATGTTAAGCCACCCTTAAGCCACCCAACACAAATGATACCACAGTATATACCACACAGTCAATTCTCTGATTTCCTGTTTATATTGAAGCATAATTTCAATTCCCTACCTTCACCACCGACCACGTAAAGCAATCGGCTGAACCTGTCTCGCGGAATCGAGCGCGTGTTCTGGTTCGCTGTCCGTCGTTCCGGGATGAGATGATACTCTATCGCTTCAAGAACAAACTCTCGACAAGTTTCGCTAGCCATGATCAGCTCCTCTCTGGCTGCCGTGTCCATCAGAAACTTTCGCGTCATCAAAGGAAATCGGACATGTTCTAATAGTTCCTCAAGATTTACGAGTCTATTGGTCATATCGTGTTTGATCCAGTCAAGCGCGCCGAACAATACCGCGCTCTCGCATGGGACGTTGAGTTTATCGTGACTAAGAAGTCGCACCAGTTGTTTTAGCGATAACAAATTAAAATCCTCGAGTTTTAAAATCATCACAAAGTTGGCGCGAATGAAGTTTTCGGTCAGATCTACAAGTTCTGTGCACCCGTGTAGATTGGCCAAATTCCATATTTCGAGGCTATTGTTGATATTGATACTGTTTCGGAGAAAATCGTAACATGAGTTTTCTACGGTAAGAAACTGAAGCAAACTGGCCGCTGAAAGCAAGGAATGGACGTTTGAGAGCGTGATTCTTAATGATGACGTGTAGGCGAAATCTATTAAGCTCTCCAGCGCTTGCGAATCAACTCCTCTTATTGTTATATTTGTTTGATGGCTTTCTTTCATGTCGGTCAAAAACATCGCTCGAAAGTAAGCGCTTACAGAAGCCAAAACAAGGCGGTGAGCGTTAAATTCTTCCCCATCGTCCGTCGAGAGAACCACATCGCAAAAGCTCTTCTCCATGCGAAAATCGTTCATCTTTTGAAGGGCAACACTCGCTCCCTGATCATCTTTGAAGTCGTTGAATACGTAGAATTTTGTACTCTTCATTGTCATGACCGGTTCATAGGTACGTCCGATCAAAATGAAGAAAATGTATTACAAATACAATTTTATACTGCTTGATGTTAACTGAATCCCAGTTCCCTGCCGAAGAACGTCCTGTTATCTCTTTTTAGTGCTACAATAATTACCGGTATGAAACAAATGCACAGTCATGGTCGAACAAGTTAGGATCATTGTTAAGTCGTTTCAGGAATTTTAGCTAAGTGCTTTTTAGTGAAAAACGATCTCGGTGACCCCCATTTTTTATTATTTACAAAAATAATTGGCAAGCGGTTCAGGGCCACCTTAAGTTTCGAAAATGTTTACGACTCAGGCAAGCCGTCTATTTTAGGTTGCTCCCTGGCTATTTATAGGCAGATTTCACGCCTGGAGTACCTTGGACGTCCTGTTATGTCCAAACGGGGCCAACTGACGTACATATTACGATTGTATATTGTTTATAAAAACGATCCTGAAATTTATGACCTGATCAACTATCGCAATTTTCAGTTCGTGGTTGACCATTTCGATCGTATCACTAATTTTTATTTTCATGTTAATTTCTGTCTTTGAAAACCGCCTCTATTGTAAAAACTTCAAAAAATAACATTAACTATATTTTTAACCGCTTAAAATATTTATTTCATTTTGACTCCAAATATTTTAAGGTAAAGCATGAAGAGTGTACAAAGAATTGCAACTTTGTGTTCCAAAGCCTTGCAGAAACTTTATTTTCAATTAAACAAAACTGTGTAGTCTTTCACTCGAACTTTTTTAATAGCAATAAAGCTTAAAACAAAACAGCAGATTGTGGATAACTTTTACATAAGTATGTCGTGATAGTTACAATATACTCAAAACACTATTTTCTGTTGCATTACTGTTTAATATTCCTTCTTCAAATCTCACTAGCACTTTCTTGTTAAAACATCTTTTTCTTCGAATCACTGACCCATTCTTCAAATCTCTTACAACCTTTATTTTTATCCCATGTTCAGTTTATTCTTTAATAATTTTAATACGATGTGATGTTTTATATAACAATCAAACCTATTAATAATCGAATGCGACATTTTTTTTGTCACGTCCAGTGTTCGTACAGACAAAGTGGTCAAGCGATTTAAACTTTTCTTCCCAGGCATGCGTTTCTCAAACTTCCCCAAGCATTTAGACCCAGGAACTAATTTTGAAATTCAGTTTCTATTGAACTGCAGTAGCTTTTTGTTAAACTTGTTTGGGATGTAAACTTAAGATTTAATTGCTCAGCTTTCATTTCACGCGAATAGTGGCAGGCATGGGCAGCTCTAGTGTTTCGTCCTTGTAAGCCTGTTCCATATATCATTATTGTAAAATTGCAAATTCATTTTCGCCATTTTCGGACCGTTTGCATAAAAGTCGGTCGTACGACCTGAAAGTAACGCATGAACTCCGAGTATGGATAATTCGGGGCTTCTCGCGGTGAGCTGTTTTCAATTAAAGTAACTAAGGTAGATACAACGGATTTCCCAGAATACCATGAACAATACCAACGTAGAGGATTATTTCATAACCAACATTGGAAAGTTTTAAATGAAGAAATGAGCGCAGTTAATGCAATTTCAATAATAAAGCCTGACAAAAATAGATCAGGTTCTCGACGAGAATTCATACATCAACTCACGAGCTTCGCGTTGATAATGCGATGCTCTACCAACTGAGTTATGAAAGCTAGTCTGATGTGTCGTGATCAGGTCAATAATGAGCTCATATACACCCTTGATCGTTAAACAGTAAACTGTAGCGGCAGTTTGAGTTACGTATACGGCCGTGTACGGGTACGTTGGGCATCCTGTTTACGTCCAAACAAGTGTAACTGACGTACAACTTATGCTATAAGCGGACACTAAAGCATTTTCCGAAGGTACGTGTCCGTTTAATACGAGTTTGACTGTATTAAAGGCATGAACCATTACTAAAGTACGTCCTCTTTTTCACGAAGCGCACACGAGAATTAGGGAATGTGTAAGGGACCCAAGAAATAGAAAATTCTATGATAGCTTATTTGGCCTCGATGACTCGTGCATGGTTAGCCTCTATGCATGGGAACCGTGGCCGCACAGTTTTAAAAAGAATAAACTCATGGGCTAAACAGCGTCTAATAAATCTATGCAATTCCTTCGTAGAACCAGAGGTTTGAATCATCACACCCTGGTATGTCAAGTGATTTCGAGCGCCAAACCAAACAAACAAGGCCACAAATTAATTATATTATGCCGCAGCTACCGATAATCAAGTCAATCGTGCTAAGCCAACCGTAAATCGGCGGCCGTTTGAGTTACAACTGTATACGTTAGACTTCCTGTTCACGTCCAAACAGGTGCAATTGGTAAATGCCAATTTCGCATACTGAGAAAGTGACAAGGGAAATTTGATTGCCTCACCTGCAGTGAGATGTTATTTATTAAGGCACTCTTAATCCTAGTTTGAATTCACAGGCTGACTCAATTCTTCCTTCACTCTTTCTTTGACATAGGATTTTCATCATTGTTTTCCTTGAAGTTGTACATTGCCTTCAGAATGACGGTCAGCTTATGTCGGTTTTCATAGCTCTAAGCTGATGCATTTAACTAGTGTTATATCGCAGATTTTAATAGTTACTAAGATTCAGCAGATAATCAGGGGTAAATTGCATGAAAGTCGCGCATACGACCTGGTTTTTTAACGAATGCATCGGTTGTTCATGGACGGTCAGCTTTACTTGATCAGGAAGTACCGTAGTTTAGTTGCGTCGTCAAGTCACTTTACGCCTCAGGCAGGCCGTCTATTTTAGGTTGCTCCCTATTTATAGGTAGATTTCACGCCTGGGGTACCTTGGACGTCCTGTTATACGTTCCAACTGGGGTAATTACGAGTGTATATTGTTTATAAAACCGACTCTGAAATTTGTCGCGTAATCGGCCATATTTAAGCATTTAATTATAGAGAATAATTTAATTTAAAATAATATGATCGATCGTAATCTAACGCGTGAGCGTACCACTAATTTCTGTTTTCATGTCTCTGTCTTTGAAAACCGTGTCTATTATAAATACTACCCCCCACCCCCCCCCCCCCCAAAAAAAAAAAAAAAACATTAACTATATTGATGAATACAATGAATGTTAAGCCACCCAACACAAATGATACCACAATATATACCACAGAGTCAATTCTCTGATTTCCTGTTTATATTTAAGCATGATTTCAACTACCCACCTACCTTCACCACCGACCACGTAAAGCAATCGGCTGAACCTGTCTCGCGGAATCGAGCGCGTGTTCTGGTTCGTTGTCCGTCGCTCCGGGATGAGATGATACTCTATCGCTTCAAGAACAAACTGTCGACAAGTTTCGCTAGCCATGATCAGTTTCTCTCTGGCTGCCGTATCCATCAGAAACTTTCGCGTCATCAAAGGAAATCGGACATGTTCTAATAGTTCCTCAAGATTTACGAGTCTATTGGTCATGTCGTGTTTGATCCAGTCAAGCGCGCCGAACAATACCACGCTCTCGGATGGGACGTTTAGTTTGTCGTGACTAAGAAGTCGCACCAGTTGCTTTAGCGATAGCAAATTAAAATCTTCGAGTTTCAAAATATCCACAAAGTTGGCGCGAATGAAGTTTTCGGCCAGATCTACAAGTTCTGTGCACCCGTGTAGATCGGCCAAGTTCCATATTTCGAGGCTATTGTTGACATTGATATTGTTCCGGAGAAAATCGTAACACGCATTTTCTATGGTACAGAACTGAAGCAAACTGGCCGCTGAAAGCAAGGAGTAGAAGTTTGAGAATGTTATTCTCAATGATGACGAGTAGGCGAAATCTATTAAGCTTTCCAGCGCTTGCGAATCAACTCCTCTTATTGTTATATTTGTTTCATGGCTTTCTTTCATGTCGGTCAAAAACATCGCTCGGAAGTAGGCGCTAACAGAAGCCAAAACAAGGCGCTGAGCGTTAAATTCTTTTCCGTCGTCTGTCAAGAGAACCACATCGCAAAAACATTTCTCCGTGCGAAAATCGTTCATCTTTTGAAGGGCATCACTCGCTCCCTGATCGTCTTTGAAGTCGAAGAATACGTTTGTACTTTCCATTATGTGACCGGTTCGGTTTGGTACGTCCGATCAATATAAAGAATTTTTTTGTTTTTTGCAATAATACGATTTTACGCTACTTGATGCCTACTGTGAATCCCAATTCTCGGCCGAGGCGTTATCCGGGATACCAGATTTACACATACATCCGACATGACGACAGTAGCCAAAAATGTTGTTCCTGTGTTTAATTTACCGTAAAAATACATGAATTAATCGGACACCATTTTTTCCGCGGACACGGACACCTACATAGTGACTGAAATGGTTGTTCTAACTTGTCCTAGCTACAGTTAGAATGTTATTTGCAGTTACTGAAGACGTATTTTATGGGAATCTGTCGGTTAAGGTGTAAAACAATAAAAATGCAAGCAATGAAACGTCACATATGTTTATTCATCTCCATGTTTTAGAATTAATTTTTAAGGGAGACTTGTTTTTGGTGTTAAAAATATATGCAATAAGAATTATATAATCTTGGAGCACTTTAAAATGTTGTTGACTCGCTCTTAACTTGTACTCTTGTAAGTGATTCTTCGTAGTGATCAAATGATGCCTTTTCTGGTACATGATTTTGGTACAGAGCAAGAGCTTTGCGATAACTATCACTCGGTACTTCAAAACAAATTGATTCACTGAATAAATAATCTTAAATCGGGTCTTTCTGTTTTGCAATGATGCTATTCACCTCAAGTTCAATTGGGTTATGATTTGACCCCTACTTCAGGTTGACAATTCGTGATGTCCTTACTGGAAAAATGCCATTCTTACTCATTTTTTAGCGTAAAGTTTTCATGCCTTTTCCGAGATCATACCATTTTATATTTTATAGAAACTTTAGCTTGTCCGTATTTCGTGAGTAGCACCTTACTGTTAGTGGAAGCAATTACCACTACGTAATTATTTACACATTAATTGGCTTTATGCTCTAATAGCTATAGG
This sequence comes from Cladopsammia gracilis, assembly GCA_022457155.1. Classification (NCBI taxonomy): domain Eukaryota; kingdom Metazoa; phylum Cnidaria; class Anthozoa; order Scleractinia; family Dendrophylliidae; genus Cladopsammia; species Cladopsammia gracilis. Next base: position 1,750,937 of record JAJGOT010000012.1, on the reverse strand, counting down.
TCCTATAGGCGTCTAGTCAAGATAACTAAATAAAGCTCAAGTCAAGTTTTTCTAAGCGCACTTCCTGGAAATAGTAATTCTAGTTTGAGTAACTTATTTTTATTTCTCTGTCTTATTTTTCCGTAAAACTATAACGATTTAGGTGACTTCTTCGGTCATTAATCGAGACTGTTTAATTACTTTTTGGACCCTGTTCACAAGTCACGTAATGTACGATAAAAGGTGGTATTAAGTAACAAAGGATCTATTGTCTACCAAAGATCCTTCAAGGACGCTCAGTGTAATATGGATGTACTTGTTTACTTATAGCCGTTAATGATATATGGAAAGGGCGGAACTTAATTATAAGACCGACCCACGAAGTTGTGATTAAGCGACCCTGCGCTGGTAATCAATGATTGTGTAGAAATTGTAAACAACAACCTTTATTTGTGAACTTACTATAAGAATGTACCTTGTAATTTTTATATTTCTCTCGTAGTTTTGTTTTGGCTGAGTAGTTCCGAAATGATAGTGAAAACTTTAAGAGAAGTCCGGTTCGACTCTGACGAAAATATCGAAGGAATATATGTTAACTGATCACATAAGCTCAATTTGCAATAAGGCAAGTCAAAGGATCGGCGTTCTCATGAGACTTAGAAACTTAATTCCAACAAAGGCAAACCTAGTACTATTTAAATCAGCAGTTCTGCCGTATCTTACGTATTGCCACTTAGTCTGGCATTTTTGTAGATCCAGTGACTCGCGAAAACTAGAAAGATTGCAAGAAAGAGGACTAAGGGCGGTGTATAGGGACAAGCATGCAAGTTATACTCAACTACTTGAGAGGGCCGAGTTGCCAACGCTGATGAACAGGCGCTTGCAGGATATCTGCATCCTTATGTACAAAGTTAAGCATAAATTATGCCCCACTAATATTTGTAATATTTTTAATAACCACACTTCTTCCTACAACTTAAGGCAATCAGATTTCTCAATTCCTAGGTACAATACAATAACACATGGTAAACACTCTTTAAGCTATCTAGGCCCAAGGTTATGGGGAAAATTATCAACAGCTGATAGATCAGCAAAAACGTTGTATGCTTTTAAAAACAAGATTCGTAAATATGACATAACTCTGTTAATGGATGATGGTTGCAAGGATTGTACCCTCTGCTCATCATAACAATACAATTTTATCATTTTCTTTTTTTAAATTTTAGCTTTGATTATCAATTAATAGATTGTTAGCTTTATATAAATTTTAAATATTAAATACTGATCTTAGGTTTTAAATTAATATTAGATATTTTATACTTTTTTAATATTTTTTTTTATGTGTCCCCAAATTAGTATGGATTTACCCAGGCTATAAGGTCTTTTGACACTTAAATAAAGTTAAAAAAAAAAATAAATAAAAATAATAATAATGATTTGTCCTAGCCGATCACGATGAGCCCTACGTTAGCCCACATTACCTTTTGATCTGTTTTTGACGTTGATTGATTGCTACTGAATTCTCAGCCCAGATAAAAGCTATGTGAGAAACATTCTAAGCAGAACATTGTGAAGTAACTGAACTGTAAAGAACTGTGGAAGTCTAATCAAGAGTAAAAGACAGAGCCAACTACTGAAGTCAGTCTGCTTTACCGAGTCCCGAACAATTGAGTGTAGAATAAGTTGCTAGTACCCCATCAACGCTTATTCCACAAAGGGGACACCCTTGTATTAAGCGGACACTAAGACATTCTCCGAAGGTTTCCGTTTGATACAGGTTTGACTGTATTTAAATTCACAAACTTTGTTATCAAAGTCATCTTTTTTTTGAAGCGCGCACGAGAATGGGCCGGGGCATGTGCAAGAAACGAAAGAAAAGGCAAATTCTAAGAGAACTTTGTCCTCGATGACTCGTGCATGGTGAACCTCTACGTATACGGGAACGGTGGCCGCACAGTTGCATAGTTGAAAAAAAAATATCCCGGAAAAATATCATCGGCTTAATAGAGTCTAATAAATCTATGCGATTCCTCCGTAGACTCACTGAGAGGTTTTAAGTGAATCGATCATCTCGCTAGTGGGTTTATTACAACAAACGATTGATTTAAAAATCGCCATAGTATGTCAAGTGATTTCACGGGCTAAACCAAACAAACAAAGCCTTATCATGCCGCAGCTATCGATGCTCAACTCAATCGTACTAAGCCATGCAATCGTAAATCGGCGGCCGTTTGAGTTACGACCATGTACGTTTGGACTTCCTGTTTACGTCCAAACCGGTGCAACTGATGTAAAAGCCTATTTCGCTTACTGAGAAAGTGCCAAAGGAAATTTGGTTGCCTCATCTGCATAAGATGTTGAATGCACCGTGAAACTGACTGCATCCGTGCAAAACTCTTTTTTCTTTGACCGTTACATTTTCATCATTCGCATTTCTCATGTTATTTCATTAGAACTCGTACATCCACCAATGTGGAAACTTCGTCAGTTTTTATAGCAGTCTTAAAAATGCATTTAAGCAGTGTTTTATCACAGATTTTAATAGCTTCTCAGATTCTCCAGATTATCAGGGGTAAGTTATATAGCTTATATAAAAGTCTGACGTTTCACCTGGTTTTTAAAACAATCGTTCATGGACTTATAATTACAGCCTTGGTCATTCACTCATCGTCAGAGTTACTTTACGCCTCAGGCAAGCCGTCTATTTTAGGTTGCGCCCTTTTGATAAGTAGATTTCACGCCTGGAGTACCTTGGACGTCCTATTCGTCCATATGTGGGCAACTGACGTAAAATGGGTTGACCTTCTCAGATCAATTCCTAACGTTGTGTCCCACAACAAAACATGACGACTCTCGTTACAACTAAACATCTTCTCGAGAATTATAAAATTTTGGTTATAAACACCCCCAGAAAATGGTGTTGCATAACAAATCTGAATATTAAGATCATATTAAAAATCTGTGTAGCTACACTCAGGGGTAAGCTTCGATATCTGAAAATCCCGATTTAAAAATTGAATCTGGAAGACATTGCATACCTTAACACCTCAGAGTATGTCAGTATTGTTCCTCGAAAAAAATTATGAAAACGAAACACTTTTTCTATTGTATTGCAATCGATATAAAGACATTGAATGAATAAATAAATGAATTAATGTATAAAAACATTCAAGGGTATTGGAAACCAATCAAAAAACCGTGTCGACAGGCACTGACTTGCTTCACGCTGGATCAGAACGGATCGTGATCAGTCAAAATTAAAGAACAACAAAAATGAATGAATGAATGCATGAATGAATAACTTCATTTAAGTGTCGAAGGTAGTTAAGCTTTGGATAAACTAATTGCAATCAGGGGAACTGAAACCTGGGAAAGTACACTAAGATAAAGCTACTAATTTACAAATGTAAAAATTGGCTCAAATTTACAAGTTGAACTAAGTTAAAACTACGAATTTACAAATATTAAAACTGACTAAACTTTACAATGCAATCTAATTTATCTAAAATTCACACAAAAAAATGCATGACATTTGAATTATGGTCTGTTAAATTACCATGAAATTTTGTTTCGCTTTGATAATACCGATCCTTTTATTTGCAGAAAACTAGGTTATTATATCAAGAATTCAAATTAAGAGATACATATCCTACTAGGCCAGGGCCCACTGCAGTCACATGCATTACTTTATTATTTTTGTTTAGGCAATACCATCTGTAAATAGGAATGCTAAAAGACTTGTTGAAATATGATCGGATCACTGAATTATATTTATTTTCATGTTTCTGTCTATGAAAACCTCGTCTATTAATGATTTAAAATACTACAAAAAAATCCATTAACGATATTGACGTATAAGCTTCTCCCACCTCCGACCACGTAAAGAAATCGACTAAACCTTTCTCGCGGGATCGCGCGCGTGTTCCGTTTCTTTGTCCGTCGCTCCGGGATAAGATGGTAATCTATAGCTTCAAGAACAAACTCTCGACAAGTTTCGCTAGCCATGATCAGCTCCTCTCTGGCTGCCGTGTCCATCAGAAACTTTCGGGTCATCAAAGGAAATCGGACATGCTCTAATAGTTCCTCAAGATTTGCGAGTCTATTGGTCATATCGTGTTTGATCCAGTCAAGCGCGCCGAACAATACCGTGCTCTCACATGGGACGTTAAGTTTATCGTGACTAAGAAGTCGAACCAGTTGCTTTAGCGATAGCAAATTAAAATCTTCGAGTTTTAAAATCGCCACAAAGTTGGCGCGAATGAAGTTTTCGACCAGATCTACAAGTTCTGTGCACCCGTGTAGATCAGCCAAGTTCCATATTTCGAGGCTATTGTTGATATTGATACTGTTTCGGAGAAAATCGTAACATGCGTTTTCTACCGTAAGAAACTGAAGCAAACTGGCCGCTGAAAGCAAGGAATGGACGTTTGAGAATGTGATTCTCAATGATGACGTGTAGGCGAAATCTATTAAGCTCCCCAGCGCTTGCGAATCAACTCCTCTTATTGTTATATTTGTTTGATGGCTTTCTTTCATGTCGGTCAAAAACATCGCTCGGAAGTAGGCACTTACAGAAGCCAAAACAACGCGGTGAGCGTTAAATTCCTCCCCGTCGACCGTCGAGAGAACCACATCGCAAAAGCTCTTCTCCATGCGAAAATCGTTCATCTTTTGAAGGGAAGCACTTGCTCCGTGATCATCTTTGAAGTCATTGAATACGTAGAATTTTGTACTTTTCATTGTGATGACCGGTTCAATGGTACGTCCGATCAAAATGAAGAAAATTTATTGCAAATACAATTTTATACTGCTTGATGCTAGCTGAATCCCAGTTCCCTGCCGAAGAACTTCCGGTTTAATATCTCTTTATATATAAGTTAGTGCTACAATAATTACTGGTATCAAACAAATGCACAGTCATTGTTGAACAAGTTAGGGTCATTGTTATGTCATAATAGGTTTCATAGTACATGTAACAGTATAAACTTTTAAAGACATTAATTTTAGCTAAGTGCTTTTTAGTAAAAAAACGATCTCGGTTACCCCCATTTTTTATTATTGAATTGCAATACAACTTTTGGCTAAATTAAAAAAAAAAAAATTGGTAAGCGGTTCAGAGCCACCTTGAGTTTCGAAAATGTTTACGACTTAGGCAACCGTCTATTTTAGGTTGCTCTCTATTTATAGACAGATTTCACGCCTGGGGTACCTTGGACGTCCTGTTATGTCCAAATGGGGACAACTGACGTACATATTACGAGTGTATATTGTTTGTAAAATCCACCCTGAAATTTTTGTCCTGATCAACGATCGCAATTGGCCGTTTTTATGCTAGAGACGTTTAAGTCGTCTAGACGCAATTCATCATCATCATCATCATCATCATAGCTTTATTTAAAAACACGGTATCCCATCATTAATTACAAAATGCTCTTCCAGAGAGCTGTGTATACTAAATATTCTCTATAAATACCTAAACATGTTAAAAATTTCTAATTTAAATTACAATACTAATGAATTTTTCTATGTTTACCTATAAGATTAAAACTACTATAAGGCGGCTTTAAAGGATGCGATAGATGGCTCAGATTTGATTTCATTTGATAGGCCATTCCAAAGAACAGTGCCCCGATAGTTAAAGCAACACTTTCCCGCTTCCTTTCGGGGTCTATGAACAAACAAATTGTTCAAGTTGTTTCTCATTTTATTAGAATGAACATTCGTTATTGGTCGAAAAATATTTTTTAGACCCTTAGAAGAAAGACTATTTTTAGCTTTATAGACACTAACCGCTAATTGCTTTGAGCGCCTAAGTTCAAGAATGTCCCAGCCAAGGTCTTCCAAAATATCAGCAGACCGAATGTCATAATTAGAGTAGGTGATTATTCTTGCTGCCCTATTTTGCAATTTCTGGAGTCTGTCAGCCAGGCATTTACCCATAACAGCCCCACATCTCGCTGCAATAATCTAGATAAGGCGGTATAAGTGCTTCATACATCATTTGTAGTGTTGATATCGGTACGAGATCACGAATTCGTTTAAGTGCTCCAAGACTAGCGGAAACTTTCTTAGTAATGGCATCAACTTGTACATGCCAACTTAAAGTCTCGTCAATTTCAACCCCAAGATATCTATGAGACTTCACTCTTTTTAGTGGTATTTCATCAATGTTGATCTCAAAATCATGTTCCATGTGATTTAAGTTATAGTGACTAGCTATAATGAGATACTTAGTTTTTTTAATATTTAATGTAAGTTTGTTAGCATGTAGCCATGATAGAACTTTCTTTAGACCTTCATTTAGGTTACTCTGTAATATAGAAGGATCTTGTGCACTGGCGAAAAGACATGTATCATCTGCGTACATTTTGGTAGCAGAAGAAGATGTACACATTTGAAGATCGTTTATATAAATTAAGAATAATAAGGGTCCAAGAATAGTTCCTTGAGGAACACCACAGGCGATAGGTAGAGAATTTGAGAGAGTACTATTTACATATGTCTTTTGTTGGCGTCCCGAAAGATACGAAGTGAACCATTGGAGAGCACGAGGGTCTACTCCATAGAGTTCGAGCTTTTTTAGTAAAATGTTATGGTCCACTGTATCGAAAGCTTTTTTTTATTAACGTCTCAGACGTTAAATGCGTCTGGTATAAAAACGGGACGCATTAAAGAGATGGCCACAGAGAAAAACACGAGATTTTCTAAAAAAGACTATTCTCGGAAGTAACTGGACACGACTAAAGTCGTTCCCAAATAAATTTTAAGAGCACGAATATACAAATAGGGCTAAATTCGTCCTCGTTAAGGCCGTCTCGTTTTTATACTAGACGTATTTAACGTCTGAGACGTTAAAGTCGTCTGTTAAGTGCGTCTGAACGACGCACTTAAAAGAAGACGTTAAAGTCGTCAGACGTTAAATCCGTCTGGCTTATTTTCCGTTTTTGTACTAGACGCGTATCACTAATTTTTATTTTCATGTTAATTTCTGTCTTTGAAAACCGCCTCTATTGTAAAAACTAAAAAAAGACCATTAACTGTATTTTTAACCGCTTAAAATATTGACACAATATTTTTCAACAAGATTCCTATGGGCCCCTACCTTCACCTCCGACGACGTAAAGCAATCGGGTGAGCCTTTCTCGCGGGATCGCGCGCGGAATTTGGTTCTTTGTCCGTCGCTCCGGGATAAGATGGTAATCTATAGCTTCAAGAACAAACTGTCGACAGGTTTCGCTAGCCATGATCAGCTCCTCTCTGGCTGCCGTGTCCATCAGAAACTTTCGGGTCATCAAAGGAAATCGGACATGTTCTAAAAGTTCCTCAAGATTTGCGAGTCTATTGGTCATATCGTGTTTGATCCAGTCAAGCGCGCCGAACAATACCGCGCTCTCACATAGGACGTTGAGTTTATCGTGACTAAGAAGTCGAACCAGTTGCTTTAGCGATAGCAAATTAAAATCTTCGAGTTTTAAAATCGCCACAAAGTTGGTGCGAATAAACTTTTCGGCCAGATCTACAAGTTCTGTGCACCCGTGTAGATCGGCCAAGTTCCATATTTCGAGGCTATTGTTGACATTGATACTATTTCGGAGAAAATCGTAACATGCGTTTTCTACCGTAAGAAACTGAAGCAAACTGGCCGCTGAAAGCAAGGAGTGGACGTTTGAGAATGTTATTCTCAATGATGACGTGTAGGCGAAATCTATTAAGCTCCCCAGCGCTTGCGAATCAACTCCTCTTATTGTTATATTTGTTTCATGGCTTTCTTTCATGTCGGTCAAAAACATCGCTCGGAAGTAGGCGCTTACAGAAGCCAAGACAAGGCGCTGAGCGTTAAATTCTTCCCCGTCGTCCGTCGAGAGAACCACATCGCAAAAACACTTCTCCATGCGAAAATCATTCATCTTTTGAAGGGCATCACTCGCTACCTGATCATCTTTGAAGTCGTAGAATACGTTTGTACTCTCCATAATATGACCGGTTCGTTTTGGTACGTTCGACCAAATAAATAAAATTCAGTGCAAATGCTTGATGAACAATGAATCCCAGTTCCCGGCCGTGCGATTTCCGGTTATCCGTGACACCTTTCTTTCTTTCCGCTGATACTGTGAGGCTGAAATGGTCCGACCGGGGATCCCGCGGAGGTCCGGCGTTTCAAAAACCAGTAAGTACAAAATAGATAGTTCTCTGGTCTTATTTCACCCGTGTAGTCCTGATGTAAGGAAACAGAAAACCCATGCTGTTCGGAAGAATTACTGTAATTAAAATGTATACGAAAAGCACAATCCATAGACAACGGACACCATTTTTCGCATCGTGGATTGGACGAGATGTTGTTGGACACCATTGAATTCATTCCTTTCATCACTTGCTATCTGATCAACTAAGTAAATGACATACATTAGTATATACTGAAACAGTGGATAGCATTGTTGGCGCGCTCTGACTGGCTACTGAAACTCGGAATAGCAAGTGCTATTCACTTCCCAGCAATTTGCGCGCGAAAATTGTAATCGTTGACAGAAATAAATGAATTAAAAAACATCATTTTCGTTATATTATCTCACTGTTTCAGTATATACTAAAACAACTATTCACCTCAGTGTAGGTGGGTAGTGGTGGATATTTAGTGGTGAATAGTTGTTAACTATTAAAAATATTGAAGGTGAGAAACATGATTATAAATTAATCCCCTCCCCCTCTTTCACTTGGTTCTTAAATAGGATGTCGTAAATTTGTTTGGCTTATCAGATAATTTTTTTAACTAAATTTGTTTTTCTTGTTTCATTTGTTTGACCGCGTTGAATTTGTGGGAACGAAATCTTTCTACCTTTCGTGTTTTCACTTTAATTTACCAGAATGAATTGAGTTTGAATGATATTTGCCGTCAGTTATAAAGACTAAGGATTCCGCGAAGGTGTCATTCAGGTTTGACTATATTTAAATGTATGAAGGAGATGAGAATATTTGCGTTCCGCTTCGTTTTAAAAACCATGAGGTTAACCAAACGAAAAGGACTAACAAATCTGATCGAAATATTTAGGGACACTCCACCGTTTTGAAACCAGTTTGTAAATGAAGCAGTAAGTAAAGTGAAAATTAAACAACTTTCATCTCCATTCCCCGCACCCCGCAAACAAAGTTATGAACTGCAGGGGGAGGGCGTAGGGATTGACATCAGATTTGAACCGAAATATGCCAAATGTTTCAAATGAAATAACCACGGTTGTAGGTCGTATCGCGGGCCTTTTTTGTTCTCCACTAGCTTGCGTGTGGCAGACGCCAGAAAGGAGAGAGGAATGGAGGATTTTGGGCGCGCGCGCGAGGCGCGTCGTCACGAAAGAAAGAACCGTCCAAGCAACATCCAAATTCAAAATTGTTTGTCACTAGTGCTAAAAAATAGTGTATCAAAAACAGTCAGACGATTCTGGAATAACGTCTGATTGTTTTTAATACAGTTTTATCTATCAGCACTCGTGAGTGCTACGCAGCAAAAACATTTTTTATGCTATCCAAATTGAAAATAACGGCATACAAACAAAAGCTGATCTTCAGTACTGAACATGAAATTCAAATTAGTCTCATTATTCGCGGTTACCAGGGGGCAAAAGTTTTCGTTTACGGCCGGCTTTGTCTTCAGAGTTTTCACAAAAGAAATTTTTGTTTCACGACATTTGTTGCCTTCATGTTTCGCGCCATTTCATATTTCGGAAGCATACTTATGACAAGTTGTACTGTGTTACGGAACATTTTTCGGTAAAAAGGTAGATTTCAGTTAATTTTGAAACAGCATAATCTTCCATAATCGTAAGCTAGTTGTATAGGTGTTATGTACGTGCATGCTCTGAGAACAAAGCCTTCGAATAAGAAATGAGCTCTAGGTTCTAAGAGGTTCTAAGGGCGTGAAAAGTAATATCATTAGAATTTCCTCTGTTTGTTTAGCTTACGTAAGTCAAACTGCGTTGTCGAAATACTATTGGCTACAACTCGTTTATGACAATTGTCCGTTTACTGAGTAACTTTGAGTTTTGCCTGTATGTGAGTGAGTCAAGAACACCATTAAACGCCATGTTCCTTGATGACGTTTTGGTCCACTTGGTATAAAAGATCCCGGAAGGGTAGCAGGGCACCTCTCGCTCAGCCATAGAGCTAAATTCCCCAAAAGCCCCTGTTACAATTGTTTCTGAAACAAAGTTGTAAGTACATGACTTGAACTTAGACTTGACTCTCAATCCTTTATATTGTGTTTGCTCCGATTTGACTTTTTTGGGGGTGGGGGTTTATCTTTTGCATGCGACCTTGTACTTAGCAAAAAACATTGCTTCTTATATATGTTTTGTTTAATTCATTGCTGAGAAAAACTCTTGAGAACTGTTTAATGCAAGTGAAATCTATGCATCCAGTCCTTGAAGTGTACAAATAATTGCAACTTTGTGTGTTATAAAGTCTTGCAGAGGATGGTCTTTATTTTCAATTAATTAATGAAACAAAACGGTGTAGTCTTTTTACTCGCATGCTTTTTAATTTAAAGCTGCAAAAAACAACAGCAGATTGTGAATTGCTTTTACATAAATGTCATGATATTTACAAAAGATAGGTTTCATATTAAATGTGCATTCCTAAAATCTCTACTAACCCTCTCTTCAGATCTGTATTAAAAGTCTCTTTCCTCAAATCTCTAATATTCCTTTTTTCTTCAAATTTCACTAGCACTTCCTTCTTCTTCAAATATTGTGTAGAATTCTATTCTTCAAAACACAAAAAGCCCATTATTCTTCAAATCTCAGTTACAAACTTAACCTTTTTTACCATCCTATCTCAGTTAATTCATCCATACTAATAATATATATATATATATATATATATATATATATATATATATATATATATGCGATGTGACGTTTTATATAACAATCAAACTTAAATAATCTTTTGACTAATATAAATAATACTCTATATCTTTTCTCCCGGCCGTGCGTTTCTGAAAATTTTCGAGAGATTTGGGCCCAAGGGCTATGTTTGAAATCCAGTTTCTATCGAAAGACAGTGACGTTTTCAGCCAGCAAACAACTCAACATGTTTGGTGAACTTAGGATTTAATTGCTCAGCTTTCAAAAAAATGAACAAACATTGAATTATTCTGCACATAAAATAGCTATTTTCGAGGAACGCACGCCGGGACAGTAATGGGCTCATGCACACTAACTACAGTCCAATCTCTTAAGCGACCATTTCCCGTAAGCGACCTGCTTTGCAAATAACCGTTTTGTTTCTCAGTTAAACACTGTTAGTTCATATTGATTTTTCTCTTAAGCGACCCCTTTTTCCCGCACCGAGGGTGGTCGCTTAAGAGAGAGAGAGTTGACTGTAGAAGATATCGACCCAACCAGTTTTTGAGAAATGAAGGAGTTATGTAGGCCTGTCATAAAATATGTAAACATATGAACTGTTCCCAAAATATATCTTTCGTGAAATTATAAGTCGCGTTCGACGAAAGGGAACGCATTTTAACCTTGTGGTCTTCCTGTGACTTCGTGCTTAGGTGAAAATGTTTCAATTCTTTTACCATTGGTAGAATTATATTGAATAAAAAGGTGAGCATCAACTGGAACTTTTGCATTGTAATACATTTAACTTAAACCGTAATAATCTGATCTGTGAATATTCCATTTCCATCTGTATCTGTATAATGAAAGCATAATCTGTACTAAAATGGCACTTCGGCGTTATCATGATATACCAACGCCACAGGCTTGAAACGAGGACTCCGACTCGTGCACATTTCACAATCTCGTTTCCTTATAGTTCCCAGAGTCTGAAGGCTCCTTGGTCAGCGTATAGTCGGTTGGAGCCAGAGGACTCTGTGTAAAATGAAATAAAGTCACTACTTACTTCAGTCCGTACCCGCGTTAACTGTAAACATTCCTTGTTTTTATAGGGTGTATTGATGATGGTGTAGCAGTAGTGCATAAAACAGCAGCGCTTTGCTACATTCACCTCATCACATTACTAACAATGATTTTTGCCCTTCTGTTCTATGGTATTGCTCACCATTTGACGAATGAAAATACCGCAATAAATTATTGAGAACGTTTAGGAAATAGTTTAGTCGATCCGTGTTGCGTAGAAGCGTAGAACATGACAATTTATTCATTTGAAAATGGCGTACGGAATGTAAAAACAACCAACCCCAAATTGTCGGTTTGTAAGTTGTTTACTGGCAGTGTGTACTGGCAGCACATGGACAACTGTTTCAGTAAAATATGGTTAGGATTTTAGGATTTATTCAACACCATGGAAAAGCCAAGAGATCAACTGGATCCATAACGTACACGTTCTTGAGTCACTATTTACCGGGGGGGGGGGGGGGGGGGAGGGAGGGGGACAAAGACACTAAGCACATGCCACTGACGCGTACACTCGAGGATGATTCATGCACGGTGCCGAGGCTGTTGTGTAATCAGCAAACTTCAGGTTCAACTTTTTAACCGAGTTTGTATTTCTGTTGTGATGATCATGACCGCCAATGATAAATAATTCCTGCCCTCCCTCGTCGCCACCCAACACCACGGCTGCGGCCGCCCCACTGCGTGGATCCATTGTATTACGGATGATCAGCCAAAGATTCAGGTCAGGGTTGTACTTCTCAATGGAATCCAAAATCCCAACACTGTTGCTGCCTCCGATGACGTAAATACGATCGCTGAACGTGACCACCGCATGATTCATCCGGGACTTGTTCATGCTGCTCATATCGGTCCACTTGTTGGTCATGGGATCATAGCACTCCACGTGTTCGATCTCTGAGATTCCACAGTAGCCCCCAACGGCGAAGAGACGTCCTTGCAGGGATGCCATTCCGAAGTGGCTTCTTGGTAGTCGCATGTTCGCTACCTGGGTCCATTCGTTTTTGATTGGATCATAACGCTCAACGTTTTTTAGCGCAGACCCATTATGAGACCCACCGGCTGCATACAACCATCCTTCTAGAACTGAAACCGCCAGAGCACCTGAGGAAATACAATAAAGAAAAAGAACTTTTAACCACTGTAGTTTCCTCCGGGTTTCGGTTGTAATTTGCGACTTAGCAGACGAGCGCTAAATCGCTGGGTACTCCAGGAACCACGGAAACTGTCCGTATTAACGGGGTTTCGTAAAAAACGTAGTTGGTTGCATTTCTTAGAATCGATCAAATCATCCGTATAAACGTGGTACATTTTATGTTTGTGCTTTAGTACTCATTGAAAATCAGCTTGTAGCAGACAAAATATTAACCTGCGCCGGTAGCAAGCTCACGTTTGGGATGTCAAGAACAAACAGTGAACCCGCGAACATAGCGACACGTCGCCGCCCTCTCGTCGGTTAATTGTTTACCATTTTGTGTTTGCAGATATGGACCCCAAACGCGAGCCTGCGCCCAGGCTAAGAAAAGATTCAGGTCAAGTTACCTTTGCATTTGTTGAGTGATGTAACAGAAGTCCACTGCCCCGCACAAGGATTATAACTTTCCACGGTCACCAGGTCAGCGTACTCCCTGTTCACTCCTCCCACGGCATACAGCTGACCATCAAGGAACGCAGAACCAGCGTACTTGCGTGGAATGATCATGGGTGCAATTACGCGCCATTTCTTCTCGTTGAAATCAAAGAACTCCACGTTGTTTAAAACCTTACGGTTTTCTGAAAATAAAAATAAAACTACTGATATAGAATGTTATCTGGAATATAATGGTGGAGCTTTTAAGAGGGAATTTGCAACTTTTTTGTTTGTGTGAAAACGTTTTCCAAAAATTTGGTAGTTTCTTGGTGTTGCGGATGGTGTGATCACCAAATGACGTAAAACAAAAGATTCAAAAGACACTGAACAATACCCACACCACAACACAAAAGCTAACCAACAATGGCTTCCGCAACACCAAGAAACACCCAAAATTTTGCACATACCGTAAAATCCCGGTTATCATCCCCCCGCTAAGCACCCCCCCCCCCCCCCCCCAGTTATAGGCCCATTAGTTTGATAACAAAACATTATTCCAGTTGTACCCCTCCTATATATAAGCACACCACAGTTCCTTAACAGCAATTCTTTACAAATATTTGCACCAAATGAACTAAAACAATGCTTATTTATCGCAATATTTTTTTGCTAGCCAGCCAAAAAACCCTGACGAAGTTGTAAGCCCCAGGCTTATAACCGGGATTTAACGATATTGCGAGCCTATCTTTTGTCGCACGCTGCCATTCGGACTATCTACATGTGACCTAAAAATATTGGCGCCAAGTGAGACTTCCTTTACGCAAATGTATGTAAGACTCTTTTCCGGCTCTTTTTTTTCTCTCAGCAGATGAAACACGAACCGGAAAAAACATTTCTGCACTCGTAGGTAGCTATGTATCGAGTGGATTAGAAATGTTATAAGGATGATAAAATTTCCCAATTTCCTGTTTTACATTTGATCCTGCATCACCCAGCGTGCAAGCGCGAGTAGGACAGAAATTATTCTGTCACGTAAACGTGGCGCGACCAGAGTTTTACAATTTGACTACCGGGTACGTGATTGCCTGCGAGCAGGCTCTGCTATTTGGGTTTCACGCGCGAGTGCCATGCGGAAGCCGCGAATTAACCCCAAACAAGTGAGCCTGCTCGCAGGCTAGGTACGTGAGTCCCAAGCAATTTGCGTAAAGGATATCCGGTATGCACACTCGAACACGGCCGCATGTTAAAAATAAAACACAAACAGCGGTGATAAACATGGTATACCAACGCATTTTTATAATATTCAGAAACTTGACGTTTCATATGCTGAGCAACATACATTTTCAAAAGTAACCGTCAGTGTTTGAAAACTGTTTATATAGTTCAAAATATGGGTCTGGAACCAAGATTAAGAAAAAACAATAGCACGGACTGTCGGTCCTAAGAAGGTTGTAGTTCTTGAATGAGCGAACTCTCCTTAATTTTTTCCGTTTTGCCGGACGCTAAAATATCAAAATGATCGCAATTAATGTTGTGACCAGTAATTTTAATATGATCAGCAGTGGCTGATGTATGGTCACTTTTAGTGAGCTGAGGGCCTTGAAATGTTCGGTTTTTCTATGAAGTCGTCGCCGCATTTTGTTTGGTGACGCGATGTGTGCGTTTGTATATACCAAAATTCTAATCTGACTCAGGACCGAACTGCAAAACCTAATCTACTCTCTTTTATTTTTCTCAATTCTAACGATGCCATTTCCGGATATATTAGAATACTAACACTGATGTAAATGTTTTGTGATATTGAAAGTGAGACATTTTGGCAACATCAGAGAATATTCATCGACTTCATCATTTGAAGTCTCCGTGGTCATGCAATTGAAATCTGTGATTTTGATGTTAAAATGAACCAAATGGATTTTATCATTGCCGGAGTTCCAAACTAAAACACGGCGGGACAAGTATTAGCATCCAACAAACTCTCACACATCTCATGAACTTTACTAATATTGATGGATGTCGACAATGCTAAAACAATCGAGGTGATATGAATCACAGCCAGTTTTCCTAACTACTTTTTCACACACGATTCGCCGGCTCACCGGGTGATTGATTTCTCCGCCATGGTTTGCTTATGATCAGCTATTTCGGAAAACTCGAACTAAAGGAAATTCGCAGAATCTCCTTCCTTGTCATGGGAATTTTTGTTTCAGAAACTGAGTTTGTATTACTGCAAAAGCATGACGAATTTTCGTCATCGTTTTCTTAATCATGGCCGAATCATGACGGGCGAATCATTGCCAGCGAATCAACATGTTTGAATAACCCTCGGGTCTACAAATAGTAGTGTGATCAGTAATAACAATAGCAAACGAGGCTTTGCTGAATTCTGTTAGCCAATGTTCAAGGAAATAAGGTGTACCTTCATTTAATTATTTAGTTTATAACTATAAGAACAAAGAATTTAATCGGTTAAGATGGTTTGTTACTCTTCAAAAAAATATTAAAAACAATACCGTTTTGATTGGTGCAGTTATTGTTTGTGTCAAGATTAATCATAAAAACAAAGCAGCAAAGTGTTCATATTAAACATAAAAACATTTAAAAGTAAATAAATGTTTTAAAATGCGTTTATCTCCCCAGCTACGTTTTTCTAATGAGTTTCAATTAGGTTGGTATGCTCTCATCAACCACATTTCTCCTTAGTGATTTTATTTGTTCTCATAACGAGTTTTGTGTGCATCTGACTTAATTTTGCGACTTAAAGTTGTGTTTTGTTTCAGTTAAATCAGCAAGGTAGGTTCTCTTTTAGGAGTAAAAAGTGACGTTTTACACCATGTTCACATCTGTTTGAACTGGAGCTGGCTAAGGTCTTTTGCGTAATAATTTCTTACCCCACTGTCTCCCTCCCCCTAAGAAAGACGAAACAAAAACAAACCGTGCCATCTCCCGAGCTCCATGACCTTGGCATTGATGATGCGACGCTCTAGATCTATCGGCTGAGCTGTGAAAGCCTGACATGACATCACATGACATGTCGTGATTAAGCAAAAATGAGTTTGTATCAGGAAACTATCCCTGGTTTGTATACACCCGTGATCGTAAAACGGAGAAATAAAACGGCAATAGTTGGAGTGAAAAGTTGAAATTAAAGTTATGCCGTTAGCAACCTGCCCCATCTTAATCAGAAGTGTAGCAGCTTTCGAAAGCTTATCTGTGATTGGCTTACATATTTCGCGCGTAATTTATGGGTATCGAGGGTATCGGGAGGATATCATTGGCTAAATCTCAGTAACCCTTTTCGTGATTGGCTATTGGGTTTCACGCATTCCCTGCAAACGCGTAACGACGCTTCATGCAATGCGCGGAGCTAATGCCCGGTCAAATCGTCAGGATCGGAGTTTCATCGCATCGTCAGGAGTCATTGCAGTACAGTGATTTTACATCAACTGTTGTCAAGTTCAAAATCGTCATAATCATCGAATCGTCAGGACTTTTTACAGTGATTTTATATCAACTATTGTCAAGTAATCGGCTGGTGAAAGTGCGGATCGCGGTTCTGCCTTGGCATCGTTTTGCAGCTGAGGATTACCCTAACGTGTAATGGTGGGTTGACGATTTCTTTGTTGTTTTTTTAGTTCTTAGATGTTTTTAGTTCTTAGTGATATTTTGATATAAGTGATATTTTGGCGATGCGATCTGCTAGCGTGGCGGAATTGAAATTGTCATGTTTTAAAAGCGTGTTACATGCGAAAGTACTCCCTCATAGAGAATAACACGAACTGGTGATTTGGCAGCGAAACTCAAGTAGACCGCAAATAATAAAGTGGATTAGCTTTTGGGAGATTTGTGGGAATGCTAAAATAAGAAAACTGTGGAGAATGTTGTTGCAACTTGGGAAACATTTTTGCATGTTGAATAATCGTCTAAATCGCAACTGTATTAAATATTAGCATAAGAAATTATATACATCTCGTTCTTCCACATGCAAACAATAGAGCGTTTTCACTGACGCCATATCAAAATTCAAAAGCCGTTTTCGATTCCAAAATATTTATGGAATTGTAGAGAGTTTAACACTACAGATGTGGGCCAAATTTTGAAGGGCAAGAGCATTTCGTTCAAGAGAAATCTATTAAGCGGCCATCTTGGTCTCCCACTTTGGAACACAAACATGGCGGCCGAAAATCTAATTACACCAAAGATCCCAAAATATTGTATTCACTATAAGTGCCATTAAATCGGTTTATAAACATCAATAATTCAAAAATAACTTTCAACTGGTTCAATTTTGTTTATAGTTCAATTTGTTAATTTTCACGGCTTATTTGAAATAGCGTGACATTGCATGACACTGCATACACTGTACTTAAGATTTTATGACATCATGTGAAAAATAATACTCTATAACCCCAATTGAAGTTGCAAGCATTTCCATCATTTCCTTGTATTTCAACGCTGAATGAAAAATATTGGTTTGCTCTTCCTACAACTGTAATTACCGGTATTTCTTGTTTGTGTCATGGAGTACAAACGCGATTCAAACATTGTATTTAATAAAAATAAATACCCTCAGCATGATTTGCTGTCTTTAATAAAAGGTGGTACATACTGATTGAATGGGTTCAAAAAGAATCGTTGCCACTCTCTGATTGGCTACTTGGGA
Organism: Cladopsammia gracilis; assembly: GCA_022457155.1. Taxonomy (NCBI): domain Eukaryota; kingdom Metazoa; phylum Cnidaria; class Anthozoa; order Scleractinia; family Dendrophylliidae; genus Cladopsammia; species Cladopsammia gracilis. Next base: position 1,732,816 of record JAJGOT010000012.1, on the reverse strand, counting down.
TAGCAGGTGCTATCCACCTCCAAGCATTTGTGTACGAAAATTTTTATTGTTGACAGGGGTTAATGAGTTAAAAATCATCATTTTCATGCTATAGTGTCTCACTGTTTTGGTATATAACAACTATTCACCTCAGTGTCGGTGGCCAGTGGTGGATATTTTGTGGCTCGGTAAATATCCACCGCTACCCACGGACACTGAGAGAGAGCAGCAATAATTTGAGCATCTGGTACTGTGTTGAGGAATCTCTTGCATGGTGCAGGCTTGTGTTGGGCATCTGAAACAACATCATGCCAGTTAACAAGATTTCTTAGTGCAAACAGGGAAGTTCTGTGACATGCTGCTGATCCACTGTAGAACCGCCCACAAATAAGCTGTAAAAGACGAATACAGTGTATATCATTATTACAGTTGTTACGTTTATGCCACCTAACTATAATTATTTTTATTGTTCAAGACATAAACTAATAAGGGTATTTTCTTTAAAAAAAAATCCTGCACCTTTTAACTGAAAATATGGTACAAATTTTTCTCAAATGTCTACTTTGATGTTTTCAAATCTATAGGTATTATCATGTAACTTAACACTCACAAGCAACTAATGGTATTATAATTTTATAACGTTATTCAGAATATTGGTTGCATTATTATACAGATAATATTGCCTTGATCTTTCAGACAGAACCATGATCACAATGCAGGACCAACTTATTGACAAGCCAGAGCACAGCCAGAGATCAATCCAGTTTCTGCAGCATGAAGCAACTAGCTGGCTACTTCCCTGGATGGTGTCCTGCAGTTGCCTGGCAACAATGTGGTACCACTTCTTGAAGCCTATATAGGAGCGTGGTAAACGAAGATGGCTGACGGTAAACAGTACGCGAACCATTAGAAGGACCTTTTACCAGCTTTTTGGTTGCAAAGAAGATGAAGTGGAATGGCGAAAAGCCTCATACGCAAATCGACAGTTGCGACTCTCAGTGCACCCTCCCCTGAGCTTCGCGAGGTTCTGTGAGACACGTATTTCTAGTTTTAGGAAACAACACGATGGCTCTGTCATTTTCTGACAATGTGTTTGTTAGTGGACTGGTTGGCATCACTTTTTGCCAGTAACTGTCAGTGGCAAAAAAAAATCCAGGAGATTGATCACTTGTTATGCACTGCACTTTACTTTAGTTTAACCAATGTAACAGCAGTGAAGGATTGCTCTAATGAACCAACTCAAACAAATCAAAGTGTGAATGAAACAGTTCACATGGATCTGTCCTCAGTCTGCAAATCAAGTTCTCATTGCAAATACATGTATCACTAACCACCCCAACATAAGAATACAAAATTAACTTGCAGCCCTACAATCAGTTTCCAGTTATATACCTCTACAAGTTTTAATGGGCCCATAATGAATCTCCTCGAAATGGTCAAGCCCAAATTTCTGAAGTGTGTTCAAGCAAGCAATTTCACCGCAATTTACTCCAAAAGTAGACTGAGGTTATTGGTGTCCTCTCATGTCATCCAATTAAAATCAAGCGCAGTAAAATTAAAAATTAAGGGTTTTTCAGAACTCATTATAATACAATATATTACACGACTAAGACAGTGAAAGGGCCAATAACTTAAATCAACCAATCAGAATGCTCTATTGCCGGTCCAATATTCTCTAAGTATTGGACCAGGCATTGTCCCGAATGATCCCGTGATCCTCCCGCCCGCGGGAGTCATGTTATAAATCTCTTATTAACCAAGCTTACTCAGGACCTTACTAGGAGAATATTTGCCCTCAGTCTTTTTTGTATTGGACCAGCAATCAAGCATTCTGATTGGTTGATGTAAGTTATTGGCCCTTTGCCTGTACTGTCAAGACCTTGGGCTGATATTCTCCCAGTACGGCCCTCGCGCTTGGTCAATAAGATATTTATAATACATGACAAAATTAATGCTCATTTAAAACTATTACATTTAAACTTATTTCAGGGCAAGTTTCTGTTTCTTGTTTAATCAATCCAATAATACTCAAGAGTGTGTTTAAGGTGATTCCCTAGAAATCAAAATTGGCATAAGTTTTTTTTTAAACTTTCCCTGATTGTTTCCCATAACATAGTGATCTGAAATCTGCAATAAAAAATATAGGTGACACCAAGCTTGTTGAGGAGAAAACATACCGCTTATTTACTGAGGGAACTGAATCCTCAAAGGAAACCCTATTGCTTCAGAGTGTGCGCCCGCTCGTGCATGCGCATATGACACAAGATATTATGCGCAGTAGTGATGCGCAATGCAATACTAGGGAATCACCTTAAATGTGAGTCATGTGACACATGATCTACAGTGTATGTTTCGATGAGTGACAATGTGATTACCTTTGCCCCACACCATCTGTAAATCATGTTTGTTCTTATTTTCAGTGATTTTATTCACATTCTCTATCCATTCATGTAGCCTGAACTTATACTGAAAAATGTCATGTGACTCACAGCTGTAAAGAACCAATTCAATTAATGTAATTATTGTAAATATTTTAAATTGGTTGTCATGATACACTTTGAAGTGATAAGTGAAAGGACAGAACAATGTAGAGTTGTGCTTAAAAGAAAGACTTGCTAAGTAAACAAATCTTCCCTTTTCATTCCTTTGGCACTTTCATTAAAAATATTTACAAATTTCATGTATGAGGGTGGTTATAATACACAGTAAATTTTTTTCCTATTTTTGAAGTTGCGAAAGAGTGCAAGTTCAAGTCATCTAATAGACGATTTGAATTTGCACCGTTTCTCAACTTCAAAAATAGGGAAAAAATTTACTGTGTATTATAACCACCCTCATACATGAAATTTGTAAATGGAAGGTCATTGGAAATTTTGAGGGTAGGGAGTTCTCTAAAGCCAAACTTTACATATAACATATTAGTATAAACCTACTAAGGTTCTATCATGAACATTGTTCTCTTATTGGCTACACTACTCACTATCTATTCTGTTGTAGAAAGTGAGTAGAGTGAGTAGCCTTATGGCAGCCGCTTTTTCGCATTTTCAAAGTGTCTGTGAAGAGTATTTGAACATCTAGTAAATTTATACTACAACACTCTTGATTTCTATCTTGTGATAGCTGATTCGGGCTTCACTCTCATCAACTATGTACATAATGATTTACATACTATGTAAATATTGGTTTGATTCTTACCCCCAAAAATTTATTCTCAAGGTGCCAATCTGCTAATTGAAATAAGAGCCCTTCAGTTCTAACCGTCCCCCTTTTGTGTATGCATTGCTCACTGTCTGAGAATTATCCTTCCAGCCCACTCTCTAGGGTCTTTTGGTCTCCAACAATAGGAAGTCGGTCAAACTTTTCTTCACCACGTTTGCTTGTGGTACCCACTCATGAAAGTTTCTAAGAATGTCCACCATGTCCTCCCCTCGATTTTCATCTTTAAACAGAATTCCTAGGTGTACCTGAAAATCATTAAATGTTCCATTATAATAACAAACTAGAAAAAACACTTGCGCGTTTCAATGCTTAATATATTTAATAAATTTTCAGTCTTGAATTTTGTTTGATAGAGCAAAATGATACTCTAGGAAACAGACCCATGATCTAAAATGAGAAAAAACATTGAGACAAAAGAAATTAGAATTATTGCAATTACCTCTCTTCTAGAATTATGATTTGTTGTTTGTTGTCTGTTGATTTTTTTAACAATAATTAGATAATAGGCACCCTTAATGCATGAATACAGCTGCCTTTAAGTGGTTTCCTACAAGAAGAGAAGTAACATGCATAAAATAAAACTGTTCTTGTTTCATAACTTAACTTTGCATTTATCCAGGTACACTGGTTGTAAATATATATTAAAACAGTAATTACACATAATGTCAATTCACATCCAATTCGTAGGAATTCATGAATTCATGTACAGCTGAACTCTGCGGAAACCAGAGGTTAATATTACTGTAGCACAGAATTCAATTAATCAATTCAATTAAGCCAACCTGCTGAAATGTGTACCACAGGGTACATTAATTGCTATGCCGCTAATTAGGGTGCGTGGGTGGGTGGGTGTACTTGTGGTTTTAACCGGTTTTGTTGGTGGTGTTTTTAGAGGTGGAAGTGAGCATTTTCAAACGAGTTAGTTTTTTCCCTTTTGAGACAAATTTAAAAACAGTAATTCAAACTATAACATGCAACCAAATATCAGGGAATATCAGGATATCAGAGAACATTATTATTTGATGGGGACTGTACCTTTGTTTTAGGCTTTTTCATTTCCTCTGAATATTTATACTTGATATGGCTTGGCACAATATCTTTGAAAATTTCAAAAGATGGAAAGTGTTCCACAAAACCTCTTGACACTAGCACAGCAAAGTCATTCATCATTTTCTTGTGGTCCTCTAGTGCTGGCAAAATGTCCCTGTTTGGCAGATCTACAATATCTGCAAGTGGCTTGTCATCAGAAAATTCAACTGGATTTGCCCTGTCGAAAACAGCATTGTGATTGCACCAGTGATGATCTTTATTCTGATCTTCTCAGATGTCATTTCAGATGCCTCAATCCTTATGTCAAGGTTGTCCAGAACCAGACAATAACTTAAAGGTCTCACTTTTGCCAGCTCGGTCATTTGGTGTGTCAAATTGGGCAGTGCCACTTTGCTCTTTTTGATGTCTTGTACCAAATCAGCATGTGATGTCATATCAGCACTTGCGTTCAATGTCGTCTTCAGCTCCATCTCTCGTGTGCTCAACTCCTTTCTCTGCTGTTTCAGACTGCTCTCTTTTTTCAAGTAATCTGTGACCTATTCTCCCCTTTTGAATCAGCTTGGTGTTGTAATCTTCACCAACCTTGTCTAGTGCTCTGTTAATGCTTTTAGGTGATATTCGGAGAGGCCCAAATAATCGGAAAGGTTCCGCAAAAAAAGTCTTTTTTTGGCTTATGCGCATGCGCTAAACCTAAATATTACACTTTTCAAGATGGAATCTAGCTCATACTGTAGTGCGAGTGTAGCAAATTGCTTTTGTAGCAATGTTGTTTATTGACATTTGGCCATGTTGCTCCCAAAAAACGATTTAACGGTAAAAAAATACCCTTTTTTAAAAAAATTCAGCCGTGAAAGGGTTAAACTAGAAGGTTAATTTGTTCTGAAACTAGCCTTTTTCGCTTTGAACCTGACTAATCTACCAAAACCAAGCTGAAACGAGTAAAAGTTGGCATGATGAACAATTCTAGACATATTCGGTTGACCCTTTCGTTGCCAAAGTCGACTATTGTCGACATTTGGAGCAGCAGACATTGCACCACTTGTGACGTCATCAATTTCTACGTTGCCAGATAATTTTGATGCTCAATTGATACAGCGAAGATAGATCCATGCACACGTTCCTCCACTTTGAATATGGACCAAAATCTAGCAGAGCTATTCGAAAAAAAAATGTTCAAATATTGGTGGAAAATTAGGTGGTAATTTAGGTCAATACACCTGCAATTGAACAATGTCTCATTTCCAGCGTTTTTAACGCTTATGCCAAATTCCTTTTCCGGCCGATAGAAAGGTAATAGAGAGTAGAAGATAGGAAGAGAAGAAAAGGGGAGGAAAAGGGAAAGTAAAAGAAGCAAAAAAATAATCAGAAAGGTTCCGCAAAAAAAAGTCTTTTTTGGGTTATGCACGTATTTGCTTTGAGGTCTGTTTGGTTCATTGGATTGTCTGCCTCTGTTTATATTGGCCAGTGGTTTTGATTTTTTTTCAACACTCAAGTGAAAACTTTGCTATCGTAGTGTCGTAGTTGCTATTTGAAATGCTTACTTTTGAACTACCGTATTCGTCCTTTCTTATTACAGCAACAGCGGCAGGAAAAGGAGGCGTAAATTCATTTGTTTTACTTACTAACAATGCAACGCAAATCGATTGGCGCACTATTGACAGAATCGGCTCTTTTGTCTCTCGCCTTGCGTCAACCTAAGCTAAATAGGCATTAGCCAAGATAAAATTTTAAAAGTTTTTATTATTATTATTATTATTATTATTATTATTATTATTATTATCATTATCATTATTATTATTTTTATTTTTTTTATTTTTTTTATTTTTTTTTTGGGGGGGGGGGGAGGGTTGTTTTTGGTATATTGAAGAACAAGCGAAAAACCCATGCAGCGAATAAATACGAGCAGCAGGAAAATATTGATAAAAGCGAATATATAGAAGCTTACTGAAACGAAAGCTAGGAAAATGAGTAAATGTTTCCCGATATTTCATAAAAGGAGGGAAATGACATATGCAAATACATTGATAAATTAATCCCGTGTGAACTTCATTCGCGACCAGCGATGTTTGACAACCATGATTCAAAGTATTTTTTTCACGGTTTCGCTTTTGTTGCGAGTGTACAATATAGAAAAGCAGTGTACAAGACAACATATGACATGTGAATCAGTTGAATGCTGTACAGTGGAACCCCGCTTTATGGACACCCGCTTAATGCTGACACCCCGTTATTACGGACAGTTGTCTTGGTCCCGGCCGAAAGCCCAAACATTCTCTCTAAAATTTACCCGCTTAATACGGACACCCCGTTATTACGGACAGTTGTCTTGGTCCCAGCCGAAAGCCCATACATTCTCTCTAAAATTTACCCGCTTAATACGGACACCCGTTATTACGGACAGTTGTCTTGGTTCCGGCCGAAAGCCCAAACATTCTCTTTAAAATTTACCCGCTTAATACGGATACCCGTTAATACGGACAGTTGTCTTGGTCCCGGCCGAAAGCCCATACATTCTCTCTAAAATTTACCCGCTTAATACGGACACCCGTTATTACGGACAGTTATCTTGGTCCCGGCCGAAAGCCCAAACATTCTCTCTAAAATTTACCCGCTTAATACGGACACCCGTTATTACGGACACCCGTTATTACGGACAGTTGTCTTGGTCCCGGCCGAAAGCCCATACATTCTCTCTAAAATTTACCCGCTTAATACGGACACCCGTTATTACGGACAGTTGTCTTGGTCCCAGCCGAAAGCCCATACATTCTCTCTAAAATTTACCTGCTTAATACGGACAGCCGTTAATACGGACAGTTGTCTTGGTCCCGGCCGAAAGCCCATACATTCTCTCTAAAATTTACCTGCTTAATACGGACACCCGTTAGAGCAGTTTTCAATTGAGTGTCGAAAGTAATTACACAATTGGTTTGGTTTTGCATTGCTACGCTTTGTGATTGGCTCAAAAATCTCGCGCCACTTTCTCGACCAATCAGAAGTAAAACCGAAACCAATCATGACTTGCTCGCACGCGTTTTCCCGCGCTTGGCGCCGCCGACATGTAATTGCTTCGAGCTCTGATTGGTCCATTGGATTGTTTACGACTGCTGTGATTGGTCAGAGTAATTACTTTGGTTTTGGTTTTACGACACTCAATTGAAAACTGCTCTATTACGGACAGTTGTCTTGGTCCCGGCCGAAAGCCCAAACATTCTCTTTATAATTTATCCGGTTAATACGGACACCCGTTAATACGGACAGTTGTCTTGGTCCCGGCCGAAAGCCCATACATTCTCTCTAAAATTTATCCGGTTAATACGGACACCCCGTTATTACGGACAGTTGTCTTGGTCAGTCCCAGCCGAAAGCCCATACATTCTCTCTAAAATTTATCTGCTTAATACGGACACCCGTTAATACGGACAGTTGTCTTGGTCCCGGCCGAAAGCCATACATTCTCTCTAAAATTTATCCGGTTAATACGGACACCCCGTTATTACGGACAGTTGTCTTGGTCCCAGCCGAAAGCCCATACATTCTCTCTAAAATTTATCTGCTTAATACGGACACCCGTTAATACGGACAGTTGTCTTGGTCCCAGCCGAAAGCCCATACATTCTCTCTAAAATTTATCTGCTTAATACGGACACCCGTTATTACGGACAGTTGTCTTGGTCCCGGCCGAAAGTCCATACATTCTCTCTAAAATTTATCCGCTTAACACGGACACCCCGTTATTACGGATAGTTGTCTTGGTCCCGGCTGAATGCCCATACATTCTCTGTAAAATTTACGGGCTTAATACGGACACCCCGTTATTACGGACAGTTGTCTTGGTCCCGGCCGAAAGCCCATATATTCGCTCTAAAATTTATCCGGTTAATACGGACACCCCGTTATTACGGATAGTTGTCTTGGTCCCGGCTGAATGCCCATACATTCTCTGTAAAATTTACCCGCTTAATACGGACACCCGTTAATACGGACAACGGACAGATTTTTCCGTCCCGATCAAAACAATCTCATACAAACTTAACCTCCTTAATACGAGCAATTTGGCGAATTAAAAGCGATAAAAATGTTTTCGAATGTTTTCATTTTTTTCAGCTACACATGAACGTTCGTCTATTCCAAGAGAGCATAAAGCTTTATGCTCTCTTTTCTATTCGTAATTTTTTAGTGTCTTAGTGCGGTTAGACGCGGTAATTTACTATTTTTTTCCTTAAAAACGATCATCCATGTAAACCCGCCTAATACGGACACTCCGGTAATAAGTTTCCGTGGTCCCTTCGGTGTCCGTATTAACGGGGTTGGACTGTATTGAGGGTGTCTGTATTGCTGCCAGGATTCTACAAAGGGGTATGGGAGAGATAAAAATTATATATCGAACATATTGTAATTAATGAGGGTGTTTCATTGAGGGTGCGCGCCTTTATGTCAGGATTTAAAAACAGGGCATTTGGATGTGAATTTAATTACAATATTATTTAATACGCCTGTATGAACATAAAAATGTTGCACATCTTCGTCTAGCTATATTGTTCTGGTTTTGTTTAATATTGACACATATGGAGATCAGTCATGTATTTAATTGTCCTAGCAAGAACTAGGCAACCCAATGGCAAGGAATGCAGAAAGGAGGTAATTGTGATATTGTTGAAACCGTCCACCTCATTAGCTAAAACATGAAAATCTACTATCACTTTATCAGGTAGCGCATTTATTTCTCTCTAGTTTACTTATTGATTCCCTTTTAGTGAAAACTATTCTGAGTTTTAATGCAGCAAAAACATGTTCTATGCCGGTGCGCCAAAAAATGCAGTCTTTATATATAAGGTGGTTCGATACAGTTTTCTGGAGAGCATACCAACATTTTTCAATTGGCTATTAAGCGGCCTTCTCCAAGTCAGATCAACGTGAAATTTTCACCACTAACTGATTTTGAATTGAAGTTTGGCAAGATATATTTTCTGGTAAAATCGATATTACCATGACGACGACAAACAAGAAACTTAGAAATCAGTAAAAGTGAAATTTAGCGCGTTTAAGATTTCGCATTAAAAATCCCACATAGGCATCTTAAAATATGGTATATGGCATTTGCAAGAATAAAAAAATTCTGTTTGAATTCAAATAAATCGCAATAACATTTCAAACCTTACTATTTGTGTACTGGTATTAAATTGATCGAGAGATTAATACTGGTTTTGTGAAATTACTTAATGATAATGTCAAAAAGTAGCTTGATGTTATGTTTGTAAACCTTGAAAGTTTTGTTTACTTTCTCTTTTGCGATCTTGAGAACTACCTTTTTTCCTAGCATCGCATCATGTGCAATTTTTGGGTAATTTTAGATTTTAATGGCTTTTGCAAAAATCTGAGAAACGGCGAGATGGATTTTTTTAAAACATTCACTGTACTTGCTTACCGATGTGCAAAATATTATCTGAAAGTTTCATTGGCTTTGATTCACTGGAACGCCTTTAAATTTAAAGATGAAGACGACGTACGAACCGGTCGAAAAAATGGCGTTACAAATTTACTTTTTTAAGTTATTCTCAGTAATGATTTCAAATCAATGCGCCATTTTCTCGAATCGAAACTTGGAAAAGTTCAGTCTAAAGAGCTGAGTGACATAATGCTACTTACACTTAGTTACTCTTTCAGCCTTACGAACGTCCTTTTTCGCGTATTAGTCATTTTAATTTAGGTTTTCCACTCAAAGAAAGTTAGTTTACTTATTTAAATCATGTTTATACCTTAATTAGATGTTTCTTATGATTGTTAATTAGTTGTAAATACTATAATGACTTGTGTATTATTATAATTACTTACTATGTAAATGCACGGCTCCTAATGGGAGAGTACTTTTTTACTAGTGATAAAGGATTTCCATGTTAAATAAAGTTTTATCTGTCTATTTTTCTATAAAGAACAAGGAAGGCTATGTAGACCTCGTTCCTCAGCTGTTTGCGCCAACTATAGTTACATGATGTAAACTCTGAATTTATTAAAAACCAGAAACCGTGAAATTATTATTATTTCCAGACATAAAACAATTAAAAGTGAGGTAGTGTTAGGAGCCTCTGTCCTCCCTTATTGGACCTGTAGCACAATACACCTTGAAATATGCCCCTACAGGAGCCCATTACACGTAGTGTACAGATTTATCAGAAAAGGAAAAAAGAATTTTTTTTAAATTAGTACAATCGTATTTACTGTTTACACGTATGTGATGAACCGGCTGTTAGTACCGTCGGGAATTGCATTCTCAAAACAAAACAACGTCAGGCATTCGATACAACATCGTCGTCTATAAGGTTATAAGTAACCGGCCTTGTTTGGGTTACAGTCCCTGACTTTGTGTTGGTCCTGATAGTAGCTTGCCGGCTTCGTTTATCGCTTACTCGTCTCAGGGGTTTTTCAAGGTATTACAAAAACACTAAATAATGCTGACAGGGCTGCCCACGGGAGGGGGAGGGGGGGGGGGGGTACTCCGGATTTTTAGTGACGGGGATGATCGAATGGGGGCAAAAATCAAAACCCACAAAAAACACGCCGAATTTGCAGACCATTGTATAACAGGTTTTATGAAACATAAATATCGTTAAAACAATTGCAAAACAAGTTCAGTGGTTATACTTTATTCGCAGAACTACACGGCCGGGATATGCTGCGGGAACTACCATGAATCTTCAGATTGTTTTGAATACCCAAAAAAATCCCTACTAAATCAAGCCACACAAAAAATACTTGCCAAATTTTCCTGTCATGCGCCCTTATAACGGTGTTCCTGTGAGCAGCCAAAATTTCACAGAGAAGTTGATATAGATACCCTTGATACCCTTGATCCTTGATACCCTCGATACCTTTGATACCCTTGATACCCTCGATACCTTTGATACCCTTGATAACTTTGATACCCTCGATACTCTTGATACCCTTGATACCTTTGATACCCTTGATACCCTCGATACCTTTGATACCCTTGATACCTTTGATACCCTCGATACTCTTGATACCCTTGATACCTTTGATACCTTTGATACCCTCGATACTCTTGATACCCTCGATACCTTTGATACCCTTGATACCTTTGATACCCTCGATACCCTTAATACCTTTGATACCCTTGATACCTTTGATACCCTCGATACCCTTGATACCCTCAATACCCTCGATACCTTTGATACCCTCGATACCCTTGATACCTTTGATACCCTCGATACCTTTGATACCCTCGTTACCCTTGATACCCTCGATACCCTTGATACCTTTGATACCCTCGATACCTTTGATACCCTCGATACCCTTGATACCTTTGATACCCTCGATACCTTTGATACCCTCGATACCCTTGATACCCTTGATACCTTTGATACCCTCGATACCTTTGATACCCTCGATACCCTTGATACCTTTGATACTCTTGATACCCCCGATACCCTTGATACCCTTGATACCTTTGATACCCTTGATACCTTTGATACCCTTGATACCCTTGATACCTTTGATACCCTTGATACCTTTGATACCCTCGATACTCTTGATACCCTCGATACCTTTGATACCCTTGATACCCTTGATACCTTTGATACCTTTGATACCCTTGATACCTTTGATACCCTTGATACCTTTGATACCCTCGATACTCTTGATACCCTCGATACCTTTGATACCCTTGATACCTTTGATACCCTTGATACCTTTGATACCCTCGATACCTTTGATACCCTTGATACCCTTGATACCCTCGATACCCTCGATACCTTTGATACCCTCGATACCCTTGATACCTTTGATACCCTTGATACCTTTGATACCCTCGATACCTTTGGTACCCGCGATACTCTGATATTGTCAATACTCTCTCTCTCCCGCGTCTAAATAAAGTAATGTCTGTCTGTCTGTCTGTCTCTATATATATATCTCTATCTCTCTATATATATATATCTCTATCTCTCTATATATATCTCTATCTCTCTATATATCTCTCTCTATCTCTCTCTCTCTATATATATATCTCTCTATTTCTCTCTCTCTCTCTCTTATATATATATATATATATATATATATATATATATATATATATATATCGATCTCTGTCTATCTATCTCTATGTCTATCTCTCATCAGTTATCTCTGTCTCTCTCTGTAATATTATTTAATGAAAACATATTTTTTTATTAAACCATATAATATTTTAGAGTTTGAGATGCCTTTCTGTCAATAATAATAAAAACGTAACTATGAGCTCTCAGCCAATCAGAAGACACCTTACGAGAGCTGCTACATGACTCATCTTAATCTATATTTGACGATGTTTTATTAATTTATGGGAAAATAACTTAAACTTGGACCGACAGCATTGTAATGCGGCACTGGGGCGCTTCAAAACGGTGGTAGAAACCGGCGATGGTTAAAAAAAAAACGAGTACATGTTAATTAAAATATAAGACAATTTGTGGTTTGACCTTCTCGTTTATATGTAAACGGATCACTGATTTTTGATGTTCCTGTCTTTAAAATCCGATTCTAAACACCCATCAATCATATTCTTCCATTTCAGAGCGCGCGCGGGATCGCGCGAGGAATCCATTCGAATTTTTTTTAGTCGGTCTTTAAACGCAGTACTTGCAGGATATTCCCAAAAGTGATGACTTTCGTGATGGTATCCAAGTCACTTTCTCTGGTCTTGTTTTTTATTATTGTCTAGCCAAGAATCTCGTTTGTGTCGGTTTTGATAAGGCGTATTTTATCAAAGGCTACAACAAAAACTTTTTCACGTTTCAAAACCTTAGATATCCGCACCTTTTCTGCCCAGTATTTCGTAATTCACCCCTCTCCAATAGTAAAACGTTCTTTGTTTCGCGTCGTAGGCGTTTGTCGAAATGAAAACTTTTGTTTCTTCTATTTTACGTATGGCTTGGCCATTCAGCAAAATCCTACGCTCAAAGTTCAAAACTCAAGATTATATCGACCGGCCTGTCTGACAACAACTTGACAATATCCGGTTTAGTTTTTTGCATGTCATTTGCACCGCAAAAAGTTATCAAGAAAAAGAAAATTAAAACAGCGGCGTCGGCTACTCGTGTGAGATTTAGGCTGTGTTCTCTCGAGTTTAATTGTCAACTCAGCCATTTTCGCGCGATTGTCGAGTAGTAGTGCGATGATATAAACTTGAGGTGGTCAGGAAATACTCCAGCATCTTCGTCACATTACGTGATCGACGATTTCTTATCAGTTAAAGGGGAAATAATTTGAAATAATGGGATCGATCATTCTAACCCGCGAAATACACCGCAAAAAGACTATGGACGTGTTCGTATCATTTGATTTATTTGTCCAGTTGTGGTCGACCTTCTCGATCATATGTAATCGAATCATTGGTTTTATTTTCATGTTTCTGTCCCTATTATAAATACTTTAACTAAATTTTAACCACTTAAATTGTTGACGCAGTTGGTTTCAATTCCCTACCTTCACCACCGACCACGTAGAGCAATCGGCTGAGCCTGTCGCGCGGGATCGCGCGCGAAATCCGGTTCTTTGTCCGTCGCTCCGGGATGAGATGATAATCTATCGCTTCAAGAACAAACTGTCGACAGGTTACGCTGGCCATGATCAGCTCCTCTCTGGCTGCCGTGTCCATCAGAAACTTTCGGGTCATCAAAGGAAATCGGACATGCTCTAATAGTTCCTCAAGATTTGCGAGTCTTTTGGACATGTCGTGTTTGATCCAGTCAAGCGCGCTGAACAATACCGCGCTCTCACATGGGACGTTTAGTTTGTCGTGACTAAGAAGTCGCACCAATTGCTTTAGTGATAGCAAATTAAAATCTTCGAGTTTTAAAATCGCCACAAAGTTGGCACGAATGAAGTTTTCGGCCAGATCTACAAGTTCTGTGCACCCGTGTAGATCGGCCAAATTCCATATTTCAAGGCTATTGTTGACATTGATACTGTTCCGAAGAAAATCGTAACATGCGTTTTCTACGGTAAGAAACTGAAGCAAACTGGCCGCTGAAAGCAAGGAGTGGACGTTTGAGAATGTGATTCTTAATGATGACGTGTAGGCAAAATCTATTAAGCTCTCCAGCGCTTGCGAATCAACTCCTCTTATTGTTATATTTGTTTCATGGCTTTCTTTCATGTCGGTTAAAAACATCGCTCGGAAGTAGGCGCTTACAGAAGCCAAGACAAGGCGGTGAGCGTTAAATTCTTCCCCGTCGTCCGTCGACAGAGCCACATCGCAAAAACACTTCTCCATGCGAAAATCGTTCATATTTTGAAGAGCATCACTCGCTCCCTGATCGTCTTTGAAGTCGTAGAATACGTTTGTACTTTCCATTATGTGACCGGTTCAATTCACTGGTGTGTCCGCAAAATAAAGGCCTTTTTGAATGAACGACATACAAACAAAAGCTGATCTTCAGTTCAGAATATGAAATTCAAATTTGTCTCATTATTAGTGGTTACCAGGAGCGAAAGTTTTCGTTTTCGGCGCCGGCTTTGTCTTCAGAGTTTTCACAAAAGAAATTATTGTTTCACAGCAATTGTTGCCCTCGTGTCTGGCGCGTGCTTCGCGCCTTTTTAACTCAGAAGAATATTTAAGCATGATGACAAGTTTTATTGTTTCCAAAACATAACATATCAGCTGGTCAGCCACGTGAAAGTTGTGAAAAAAAACGACCTCAATCAAGCGCGACAATGTGATTGGCTAGTAGCAGCTTTGACGTAATGTGATTGGCTGGTTTCTGTCTGTAATGCAACAGGTGGTCGCGCGCGGGAAAACGAATTTCTTTGTATCGCGTGTTTGTTTAGGCAGATTGAATTCTGTTTTTGTGTTCCTGTTACCAAAAATAGGAGTACTTGATAAGAAGCGTTGGATATTACTTTTTTGCTTCAAGCCGTTGGAGTATCATATGTCTCGTTTAGCTATTAATTGGCATATTTTCTCACGCGTTCTTACATGTTTCCACATTATAATATTTGACCACCTCCGGTTTAAATAAACCTTACGGCACGCAACTTCAAAATAAATATGCACAATTTGTTTCAATTAGTACTGCACGGGTCTACTGTTATTTTAACAGCCTTAATGAGAAAGAAATTAAATTGTTACTCCTTATATCTTCAAAGGGACAAAAAACTATTAACTGTTTATTTATTTGCTTTTTACCGGTTAGTATAGGTAATTATTTTCAAAAGCGCGGAGCGAGATACCTAACCAATACAGAGAATACTAATTGTCTACAGCCAGTGTTTAATAAGTGGCGCCGAAAAATATTCTATTCACTTTAAATTTGTGTTTAAGAAGATTAGACCGCCAATATCTATATACCTTTCCTGGTATGGATTTTGTGCTATATACAGATTTAGTAAGCAGAGTTATTTGTTGTAATGCCATGATGTTTTGTCGATGAAAAGCAGTTCGGTTGCGTAGTGTATTCAATATCACGCATACACCACAACCGCAAAGTTCAGTCCAAGGAGAGTATCACGCGCCTTTTGTTTCAGCGACCAAAAAGATCAGATGCCTTAGAAATAAGACATTTTCTCTTGAGAAAATTATGTTCTATGTCATATAGTTTGAATTCCCATTAAATTAACAGTCACGGAAAGTTGGAATTTTAATATGACATGCACTCCATCAACACTCAAGTTGTCACTATTACTGGAAGTAACTGGAAGTAATACATCGAAAGTAAGGAAAATCATTAATTTCTTAATTGATCGATTCTAGCTCCGAGGGTCGACCAAAATTTCATGGTGGATTAAAAAGTATTTCAGTTCCGTTTGGGAGTAAAATGATATTTTAGGCTTTTTTAATGTTTTCCTTGGCGAGAGCCTCGAAGCAAACAGCCTCATTCATAATGTAAAAACATTTTGCTTTGTGAGTTTTCTTCATTGCTACGGTAGAACCTGAAACTTTAACCGTCGCGATGAAGGCCACGACGGATTACAGTATAGTTAACTGAACTCTCAATATCAGTCTACCAGAGGCGAGGAGCTGTGGTCCGCGAACCGTTTCGCTGTCCGTTTTTCTTGTTTTCTTTATCTTGTCATATTTGACATGCAAATGTGTGCATGATACAAATTTATGCACAGTCAAGGTCGGTGTCCACGCGGTAGAAAGTACACTTATTTAATAGTCAATGTGTTTTTTTTTTTGCGTGTTTTTACGTGTTTTTACGACACGGCCTCAGTGTCGGCCTCACTACTTTCGTGCACGTTCCTTGTAATCGGATGGCAAAGGTTCAAAGTTTAATTCTGCTCTGTCTGTCATTGTCTAGTCCGAAGAAAATATCAAATAATTAGAAAAAGCTTCCAATTTAATGCTTAAAGCAAATTGCGATCAAACTTGTTCTGATTTTTTTTTCTGCATGAAGCCAAGAATCGCGTCAAAATCAAATATATAGTAAATTAAATAGCGCAGTCTTGAATTTGTTTGCTTTTCAAAGTGACATTTTCCGAATGTCAATTAAAATTGTCGTCCGCATAAACTCCATTATGCGAATCATCTTAAGATAAAAATGATATTCTATACACAGGAAAAGTCGGAAATTTTAGAAAACATTAAATATAATAAAACTGAATAGGTTGCTGAATTATTTGTTTGGCGGGCCAGGAAATCGAGGCGAAGGGAATAAAAAAAATCATGCCATCCGTCGGGTTGTGTGGATTTTTTATGGAATAAAAAAATAATCCGTGATGTTGTGTAAAAAACGCGTTTTGTTTAAAAAGTAATAAATAGATGTTATTCAGCGTGAAGTTGTGTAATACGGATGAGTATTTTTACGAGTCAGGTTATTTTTTCGAGCCTTTAGGAGAGAAAAAAAATAAATAATGACGAGTAAAAATGCCCAGCCGTATTACACAACTTTTCGCTGAATAAATTGTTTCAGTTATATGACAGTAATCTGCTCCTAAAAAGTTTTTGAAGCTGTTTTTTTCTAGCGCGTGGTCAGGAGAGTGTAATATCAACACATTGATACACTGCCCAAATATGGTTAAAAAGATATCGATATACGCTATGTCTACATGACGTATATCCAACGATGGATGAAATTTCGCATTTTGACAAGAGAATGCAAAAATGACGGACCGGCCTCGATATTTTTTCTTCAAACCGTGCTTCGTTATCAATGTGTTGAATTATAAAACTATTACAGCGCTCAAGCTTGCGTGATATCGCCTAATTCTTAGCCGACGAGGCCGTAGTTAAATATTTGCACTCGTCTTCATGCGTATTTGCACTCTAAAATGCTATGTCGAATAATAATTTTACTTTGTAATAAGTATTTTGTTTTTTGAAAAACTCTCGGCCGAGAACCCCAATTATCGGAAAGATTTGGTAAAATCATCTTGGATCAATGGAAAAAGAAAATTGGATTGCATATAGCTTGTACGCGGTCGATCATACACTGATCATACACTGAAAGACACTGTACTTTGGGGCAGCACTAGCATCGCCTATGCGTAGCCTCTTGTTGAATAACTGGAGGCCGAATAAGTAACAAATTTCGACTTGCGTGCCCAATCAGAAAATATATTCTGTTCTAAAGACTTTTGTTCTTGGGCCATCGTAGTTTGATGAAAACTAGAATAGAACACAAAACGCGGTGATAAACATATTGAACTTATACATTTTAGATAAAACTTGACGTTTCGTGTGCTATTACATACATTTTCAAAAGTGACCGTTACGGTGTTAAAAACTATGCTCGCCGACTTTCGGCAACAGGAACGTGCAACGCCGCGGTTGTATAACCATGCATTCAACATTACCGAGTTGCGCTCCCAGGCAGTCTTGTTCACTTCACGTTTTCGTAAGTGAATAGGATAGATCGAGGTCGTATTGCTGTTACTGTAAAGGATAATATTTTAACTTTACCATCAAACGATTAACGTTTTCACGACAGCGAGCTCGATCAAAGAAGAAGCAGTTTTCAACATAAATCGTCGATGTAAACCGAGAAGTCCTAAGTGCTAGGTGTAAATCGACGGCGTTTTTATTACAACAATTACAACCATATAAAGGGAACCAGGCTTTAACATCACAACATACAGTTACTATTACAAGCGTAATTGGGAAAGGGGAAAATTAAAAAATTAAAATCAAATGAATAAATAAGTAAGAGGCGAAAAACTTCTGCTTTCTCATGCTGCCCTCTGAAGGACAAACGGGTCTTGTAAGTAGTTTCGCACAGCTTGATATTGGAAGAGAGTCGCGCCTGGGTGGTAAATTTTTATTTTAGTGTTTACTACACTCGAAGTCTTGGCTTATTAGTCTTGTTCCGAGAAACAGCACGGTCAACCTAGCATTGTATTCATTGATCACCACGTCTATCTTTTATGTTGAGAGTCGCGGGGATCGACGGAACATGTGAAAGAAACCGGCAGTTATAACATTTCTGATTTTCAACATTCATTATATTGGTGTGCTGGTGAATTACAGTACTGTACCGGCCCGAACACAAGCTAATTAGCAAGTCTCATTAGGACATTAGTAATCCGCAAATCAAGACTTTGAGCAGCTGCTCTTTGTGGGTAGTATAAATAGCTACTCGCATGCTGTTCTATTAGCTTCTATTGTACCTCTTCGATGAAAAGGCATTCAATTTATCGCATGGCTGCGTTCCTTAGACTAAACAGGTGTTAAATATCTGTTCTAAATACGCCTCTATAATCTGCTGGAAGTAACAACTGCTTCAAACAAAGGCCAAGTTTAGGTTATACATAGTAATAATTAAAGTGCGAACTCGGTTGGGACCGCGACAATTGAATTAAATGGTCTATAAAAAGGTCCATCGATGAGCTAATTATCGCTACATGTGGAGACAATTGCAATTACTGGATACATATAAAACGGCGCTGCCTTTATAATGATAATCCCTTGAGGGGCTGTACACAGGTTACACATACATATGAGAACGGTTGCCCCCTTCTAGATCTATCTCTTGTTCAGTAGCATGCACGCCATTTTGTTTTTTAAAAAAAGTTCCCTATATAAGCAACAACTAAATTTTTCGAACTAAGCGATATTAAATACCGACAGATCAAAGTTTGACCAGTTACATAGCTGTCAAATCCAGAAATAGATAGAAAACAAGCTATGGCTGACCTATTAGCTTTGATGGTGATATCGTCAGGAACTTATTTTTATTTATTTTCCAAATACTTGCTCTCCATCGATTAATAGATGATTCTTAGCAAGTGGTCAGCGGTTTCTGCCTCAACAACATTCAGGGGTAGGCTATTCCAATCCCTGATTGTATTAGGGAAAAAAGAAAACAAATGATAATTTGTTTCAGACGCTGGGACTTTATACGAAAATTTATGCATGTGCCTGCTAGAGCGACCAGCAGGCTCCAGATACTTCTGTCTGTCTGTCTGTCTGTCTGTCTGTCTGTCTCAACTAGGTTATGGTGCATTTTATATAGCATCGTTAGCCTTGCTTTCCTCCTACGCAGTTCTAAAGTTTCCCAATCAAGTTCTTTCAACATTTCTTTGACATTAGCAGATCTTTCATAGCGATGTAGTACGTAGCGTGCAGCTGTGCGTTGTACCATTTCTACTCTATCAGACTTCTATCCCTGTTTTGTTTGGTGCCAGACTTCTGAAACTCGTCCATTTCTTGTCAGAATGTCAACGGTTAAATGGCAAGGCAAGCGGCATTCCTTAAAGAAAACCCGTTGAGATTGTGACCTTAAGCCCTGGCACAACGATGAGCTTTTTGGCTGCTTTTTGCGAAGGCAAGGTGAAAGGAATTGTCTTGTGCAGCCAAATGGACAGATTTTTATTCTTGGGCCATCGAAGTTTGATGAGAAATAGAACACAAACCGCGGTGATAAACATATTGAACTTATTCATTTTTGATAAAAACTTGACGTTTCGTATGCTACTACATACATTTTCAAAAGTGGTCACTTTTGAAAATGTATGTAGTAGCATACGAAACGTCAAGTTTTTATCAAAAATGAATAAGTTCAATATGTTTATCACCGCGGTTTGTGTTCTATTTCTCATCAAATGGACAGAGACATTTTGAAGCTATTTTCAGCTGTATTTGCTTTTGCAACACTGCAAGGCTTCTCTGCAATCATTTTTTTTTTTGTGCATATCGTGTTTGCAAACAATTTAGTTTGTCTTTTCAGGCCCTGCAAACATTTTTTCTTTTTTTATTTCTCATCCCCACCCCCCTCCAGAAAAATAATGGCGAAGTGACATACTACAGTTTAATTGTTGTTAGATGAAGTAGTCAGTGGCTGCCAGGTCACTAAGCTGTGAGATTCAAAATGGTGGTCAATACGGAAATTCTGCTTCAAGCTTGGAGGGAAAGATGGACTCCTTTACAGTGGCTTGTAGAAGTGAAAAAGTTAGCAGGAAAGGATAAAGCAGAACTCCACGATTTAGCAGGTAATTTTTTAACTTTTCCAAGTGTTCAGTGTGTTTTAACGACCGTGAAACTCGATTCTGCCCGAAACTGAAGTTGATCCGAAGTTTTGAGTGAAAACATGGGTGCAAAAGCGCACGTAAATCTCATAAAATGCCCACTTATCTCTCTGGGTTGGATATCTTTATTACAATAATTATCTTTGCCTTTTTTCTTCCTTAATATCCAGAGTGCCTGGTTCAACAGGCTACCTTTGGAAGTACACCAAGCACCTTAATACTATCATATCTTAATCATGGAATAACCACCAAGGTTAAGTATAGCATCATTATCTTTAATGATTTTATTCGTGAGTATATTGGTTAGTTCCCAGGAAGAGGCAGGTAAAGATAACTAAAGACATTAGACAATAGGTTATGTATCAGATCATGGTTGTCCAATTTCTGTATGATTTACAAATTGGCTTCAAAATAAAATGGAAGGCAGCGTGGTCGAGTGGTTAGGGTGCCGGACTCAACTTTAAGGATGGCGCCTCCTAATACCAAGGTATTTTTCCCGGTTTTTCACTATGCCGGAAAATTAGATCTTACCAGGGGCTATTGGAATCCAAAGAGAGAATTGGGGGGTACCGTGCTTTTTTCAGAGATAATTGAGCTTCAATGTGGAAAAAATGCTGACATCAGCATTTTTTTCGAAAAAAGGAAAAGTAGATTTTTTTCGCGGATTTCCTAAGAATTCATCTTTACATACACAAAAGCAACAATTGCAAAAATCTTTAAAATGCATAACGAATGGTAACATAACAACTACTGTTTATGTGTTTTTCATTACAAAATTACAGTAAAAGAATACAAGAACACCCATTTTCGGGGTTCAGGCTGATTGGGTTCTTATATATCGGGTATTTTACGTGAAATCAGCCTGAAAGTGTTCTTAAGTGTTCTTAATGATTGTTAATAAAAATGACAGGCCAAATGCATATATTGCATATTTTTCATGTAATTATAAGACTTTTTGCTATACACAGCAAGTGAAAATACTAGCATTTATACAGAGATCTTAGTGCAATACCACAGTAAAGCTACAGACACTGTTTGTTCTATTAAACTGAAAAGGGAAGAGTTTTTATATATAAGAACAATTTTCAATTTTCAGGCTGAATGTGTTCTTATATATATGCTTCTTTTTATCAAATTTCAGCCTGGGTGTTCTTAATCCACATGCTCTTGTATGCGGGTTTTTACTGTATCGCAACGGGAGCCATCATTGGCCCTGACAGCTTTCCCACAACAACCAAAAATTAATTGTGTGCTTAAAAGACTTACCACTTTCATTTTATAAGATAAAAAGTAGGGGTCACCGTGCATTTTTACAAGTTATAAAAGTTGTTTTCAACTTTTACAGAATGGCTTTCGGGGTCCGCAACATTTTTCTCTATGCCCTCCCTAGCAAGTTAAATATTGTGCATGTCTTTTTCGGGGGCATACTGGGATTTCCACTTGCTGGCTTACAGTTCAATACTTTTACTTTCTGGTACAATAAAAAGACAAACATTGTAGAATTCAAAGTTAATTCTATTTGTAGCTGTAAGTTGCTCTGTTGAGGAACATTTTTCGGGAATTTCAAGGTCAAGCAGCACAGTAAAGAAGTAAAAACGCAAAATCGGTTCACTTCCATTGATCTACAGTGGATCTATGGATTTATTATGTTCCTTCAGGCACAAGAACTGTGTGCAACTTCTTCTGATCCATTACCGTCTTGAAAACATCAGTGCTATATCGAGGTGACTGGTCGGCTGCCGAAAAACTCGAGATTGGCAGGTTGGTCTTTTAACGGTTATTTGGAGTCAAAATGTAAGAAATATTTGTCGAAAAGTGCTTGAGTTTTGTAATTTCATTTGGCTGCGTGTTTATTTTCTTGTGAAGCTCCTGTAGTTTTCATGGATTCTCTGATAAGTTTGGAAAAAATTAGTCGCCTGTTAAAATTTGTTCTAATACTAAAAAAAAGTTGAGAACTGCCACGATGCGACTTCAAAAAACACCACTTGCCTATCATAGAGAATAAAGGAAATCAATTATACCTAAATGCACGAATGTGTTTATGAAAGATTACACTAAAAACCATGCTTGCCAGTAATCGGAGGGAGGGAAGACTTTAGCTGGATGCTTCCCAGCTTTGGAGTGGCCAGTTTTCTTTAGTTGCTGGCTTCAGCCATGTTTTTATATCTTCATCAATTGTCAAAAACGGTCTTCTTGAAGAAAACTCTTTGCTCATCTCAATTCTTCTTTTCGACGTTTGTTTGCTTTAACTGGAACAGTTGTTTTTCTGCTTTTGTTATATAATTTTTTAATTCGCAAAAGTGGCCACTGGCAAAAGATTTTTGCAGATAAACAAAAATTTCAAACAATCTTCATAAAGAAAGACGAAACGTAC
This sequence comes from Cladopsammia gracilis, assembly GCA_022457155.1. Taxonomy (NCBI): domain Eukaryota; kingdom Metazoa; phylum Cnidaria; class Anthozoa; order Scleractinia; family Dendrophylliidae; genus Cladopsammia; species Cladopsammia gracilis. Next base: position 1,709,736 of record JAJGOT010000012.1, on the reverse strand, counting down.
GCATTATGCTGATCGAGGCGGATCACCAATTAGCTCAAAATAGTTTCATTACCGAGGCTCTGTTGTTTGCAAAATATAGAAAGAATTTTGCACTTTTAGGCTGCAGAAGGTCTATAAACACAGTTTCGTAGATTTTTGAGAACTCTATTTATCTTTTAAGTTTAGAAACTGAGCCAGGGAGTTGACAGTTTGACATGAAAAGTGGGCGGAACTTAGCCTTTACCTTGCGCGTTTGCATTTAAAGAATAACCAGTGTCTTGCGCGACTGTCGCGCAATGCATGCGCAGAACGTATGCGCAATAACAATAGGAGGCGACTCCTCGGCCACGCTTGTAAAAGAGCTGACTGGTCTGCCTCCTGCCAGTTGGGATTTTTTACATGTTATGTTATGTTACATTTGCAATATTTGTATGTCCTGGTGGAGTATATTGATGTAGCAGGGATACAGTTTACACAGTTTATGAGCCTGGTTTCAATTGTAACAACATTCTGACCATCTGACCAATAATCCTCATGTACAGTGTAGACGGACGGCTGTTTTGAAAATAAAAATAAATAAAACAATGCTCTGGTCCTCCAAAATGGGAGTTAATTGTAGGGCAAACCTGTCAGCTTGATCAAAACTCAATTCATTGAACTTAAACCTCAAAAAGAGGTCTCGTGTTTCAGATGATATTACCGGTATGAAGTTTATTAGTGAGTTGCTACCTCCTAACACACCTGACAAGTATTTTTTTATCCTTACCTAACAGGTTACAAAACAATTGTGATGTTTCTTTATTTCTAATTACTTACTAGGTTATTCCATGTTCATCAGCTTTAACAGCAGTTCAACAGGTATTCACTAAACTGTATTAAATAAAAATTACTGTTGTGAGGGTTTAAATTGGCTGATAACATACAGCTGCTAAATTTCTGTGTAAAAGGTTTTCCATTGAGTGCTTACTTAATTCATTGCTCAATATTAATTTTATAATTCTTTCTTTAGTTTCAGAATCTTGTGAAACATAAGTGCCTGTCTGCTTTGCTTGATCTTCTGCTTAGTTTTGTTCCTACTATAAGGTAATATTGAAGAAGAAAAATAAATAAATAAATAAATAAATTATTAATGTAAATTATTGGTAGAAAAGAATGCATGCACAACTTAGCCTTCTATGAAGAGAGCGATTGGGAAATCTCACATGATTTCACTTGTTTGATTGACAAGTGTAAAATGACAAAATTAATGACATGTGAGATAACGCTGCAGTTCTGACAGTGATTGGGGTTCTGATAGGTTCTTGCTTTCTAACATTAACTTTTATTTTATTCCAAAATACATTGTAACATTGTTTGAAACCTCTCATATGCAACGTCCTCTAGGTAAATAAACCTCCATTCCTGGCAATTCGGATGGTCACTTATGTTAAAGGTTTCACTGTATATGTATTCTAATTCTGATCATCTGCTTTACAGTTGTCCTGAGACTAATGAAGAATGTCTGAGGCTAGCAGTTTCCTTGGTCAAAATAATTTATTGGCTTCTTATTGTTGTTACAAGGCTATTAAAGTTACACATAGAGGTTTGTAGTCTACGTGTACACTGTATGTGCTTCATGTAGCAACTTGATTATCAGGATACATGTAACTACAGTAAGGTGGAATCCAACAACAGGAAATCCAAATGTAACGGCCATGCAACAAAAATCATGTTTTGTACACACTGAATCAGAATGACAGCTCTGCAAACATTTGTATGATTACCGCATATCCCATCCCAGATTAAAGGCTGCTGAAGTTAATTTAAATAAATAAATAAGTGAATGAATAACAGTACAACAGTTGTAGAATCTCCTGAATGCTGATTTTAACAATTGTTCAAAAAAACAACAACACCAACAACAACTTGTAACAAAGCAGTTGAATTGGCCTGATTCTGTTGCTGTAATTAATTTTAATCAAGACTGAGAGTTTCTCAAACTTTTTGTATACTAATAAATAAACAGTTTGTGTTTCAACTGAAACACATGAAAAAGATAAGTTCTAATTTTGTTACAAATACTACTAACATCTTTTAATAAATTATAATTATGCTTTATTTGTATTCACATACAAACACAGACCATACGTCGATCTGGAGGTGCTGATGTTCCATTTCACCTGTCCAATGTTGTAAAATGCAACAGAGCATTTGGACATCTCATGGGAACAGTATCCTATAGGGCTTTGGCCATTGTTGGCAAGATGGAAGATCAAGGTTTGGAATTTGTTTTTAATTATGTACAAATTAAAAAAGACAATTAGTGCTGTCTGTTCTTTGGACTTGGAAGGTTTTAGATTTTCACAGTTTTTGTATTAAGTGACTTATTGAACATCATGAAACTTTTACCTGACTGATTCTCACTACTGAGCTAATTTTGCACGATTTTACAAAGTTAAAATCGCTTAAAAAGCAAGGTGCAGCTGAATTTTTCTTTTCAACCGACTTCGAGTTGTTTTGATATGTTGTAGGTTAAAATTATTTTAGGTTAAAACCATTTCAAACTAAGTTAATTTTTATTTTCCTTTGTCTGAGATTATCTGTAGCTTGAAATAACCTAAATAAGTAATTTTAACCTACAACAGATACCTGATGATGAATTACTGTGTGAGAAATAATTTTATTAAGGAGTCTGCGTGGGGTCAGTTGAAAGCAATAATTGTACATGTAACTTTCATGCATTTTCTTTGTTCTCAGCCATGGCATCTGAACTAGACAGACAGCTGCAAGCTCTTCTGAAGGACCTGGTGATGACACAGCCTGAAGTACTTATACCTGAAGTACAGCTCCATTGCAAAGAACTTATGGTTAATTTCAACAGGTATCAAATGACTTTTACAAAAATTAATGTATGCTGTTGTATCCAAATACATGAGTGCACCATTGTTTTTAAATAGTTAGTGGGTCAGACCATCCATTATAATAATTGTAGTGACACAAATTACCAATATCTTGAACTTTTCACCAGCTCAAACCAAATGCAGCTTGACCCCCCCCCCCCCCCCTTGGTGGCAAATGGTACATGTATGAAGAATTAAGTCTAGAATACTGCTTCAGTTCATTACAGAATATATCTTCAGTTGATAACTTGAGATATTTTAAACAGTTCTATTTGTGTTCCCCTGACAGTTCAAGTTACCAGGATCATCTTGTCCTTGTGTTGAGTCTTAATTAGTATCAATTGTTTTAATGTCAGTGTTTAGGCTGATCAGGGATTTCGCTGTTTCCCGACCATCCCAGATTTTGCAGAGTTATAAAAACACGAAATTGTAGACATCCCAGACCATCTGGGATGGCGAGATGGTCAAATAGGAAAAATTAGGAGCATTTCTATTTTCCTGACACGTCCCAGATTTCTGCCATGATCTGCAATTTTCCCGACATATCAGCGATAGGACAGGACAGTCCAAAAACAGCAAAATCCCCATTCACTTTCAAGTAACAAAGATGAAATAAATATTATTTGTTTTTTTAAAGGTTACAAAGTTTGAACTCATCATCTGGTAGTGACGTCAGTCCTGGTCATGTTCCTAATATGGCTATTCAGATTACCACTCATTTTCAGGTACGAACATTCAAGTAAAAAACTGTAAAGATCCAAAACTGTCAGCCATTATTACTAAGTTGAGGAAGATGGTGTTTTATTTTCAGATCTCAATCACATTGGATTGAGATGTGAATTACATGTAATTGACATCAGATTCTGTTTTTTTTTTCATTACACTGTATTCCCTGGGGACAAAAGGAGGGAGGGGGGTATTGGTGGAGGGATGTACTCTGTTATTTAAGCTTTATTAGGTACATGACTGTGTAAGCCCCAATGGGTGTGGTTTTTGAGCTGTTTTGGTTTGAAAATGGGTATCAGTTTAGGACTTAAGAAAACTCCCAAGGGGTATTTTGTGCCATGTTTACCTTATTTCCATGATTCATCTTTTACCATGAAATTGTCTTTTAAAAATAACAAAGTTCTTATCGAGCATTTAAAAATCTCATTGCGCTTACAGTATCCATATAACATGGATTGTTACTGTTTGTAAGAAGTGCATGTACACTCTTCTTAGCTCAATTTTTGTTAAATTTCAGGTCTTAGTGAGTCCCTCTTACACTCCAGATCAAGTCGCGGATATAATGGATGGTATAATGCATGCTCAGGTAAATAAATTTTATTGCTGAAAACATTATTTTATGTTTATTTATTTTATAAAGCCAATGCCCTGTGAAATTCACACAATTGACACTAGTTCTGACTGTCTAGAATACTAGATAACTTTATTTATACACAGTATTTCCATCAGCTTACATGTATTTATCATAATCAACTAGCTACCTATCTTCCTAACTACAAACTGCTTTTCATTGAGGCCATGTTAAAAAATATACTTAGTTACATGTATTATAAAACTTTACTTAAAAACTAATGGCGACATAATTTTGTCTTAAACTCGCTTAAGGAAGTCGCTTATCTTAATTCTGTGTGTAAGCTGTTCCACAACTGAGCTCCACTGTGCGAAAAACTTCTCTGCAGATAATCAGTGTGAGGTTGTGGAAGAACTAGTTTGTTTTCGGTATTCCTTAAACGATAAGCATTCGCGTGGTCATGATAAACAAATCTTGATTGTCGATATTCTGGTGTCATCCCATGTAAGGTCTAATCTTATACATCATGATAGATTTTTTGTTCTAATCTTTGATGACAGAGTTTATGCCACCCTAATGCTCGGAACACAGATCATCCAAATTACTATAATTTTGTAGCTCACATACATTAAAATGCGGGCTGTGCGATTTTGAAGCCTTTGAAGCTTTTAAGAAAGGCCCTTGTTACAGTTTCCCCACACCACACTGCAATAATCAAAGTGAGGCTGAACAAGGCTGTTATAAACTTTCATTAAAATATTAAATGGGATAAGATGCCGTATTTGTTTAATTGCACCAATGACGGAAGCAATCTTTTTACAGACATTTTCAATATGGCATTCCCAATTTAACGTTTGGTCGATGTAGACTCCAAGGGATTTAGCCGATGCTTCTTGTTCTACAGTGTTATTTTATAGTAAAAGAAGGGTTCTGAAAATTGCGATAACTTCTGTCTGTCTTAGAGAGGCGTCTGTCCATTTTATAAGGAGATGAAATGATATACTGTACATGTACATCTACAAGTACTCGTTGTGAACAGTCTTTTAGGTTCTTTCATGTTCCTACCGGTAACTACTGATAGCAAAAACCCTGTTAATTTGATCACTGATAGGCCATACATGTAAGTAGAGCACCGTTTTTTCAGATAAGAAAGTGATTGCACGAACTTGTGTTTTGGACAAAGAGAAGTGGTCATAATTTCAAGCTGGTTGTATTAACAGAGCAGTAGACAGTACAGGGTATGGCCTGGTTTCACTTTAATTTAGTAAGAGACGGATATTGGAGGCAAGGCCAACAGTTTAATCTCACTGCCCAAAGATGCAATGATCTGAAATCAGACATACATGTAGTGTTTATAGCATAGCCAGCATGATCTTACATGGTTGGTAGTCCAGTCAGTGGTCTAGCCAGTATTCAAATGCTAGATTATGGTGTGGCAGTTGTGGGCTAGCTTCAAGAAGACTTCACAGACTCGCCTAACTTTTGTTTCTTTTATGTAGAATGTACCACGACGTCAGCTGTACTTGGAGTTTTTGCGATCATCCATTGTGGGTCTCTTGGAAGCCCCTGAAAGATCAATGGAAGCAATAATATGGACAGGGTTTTTGTTTCTCAAGGTAAGTTAACATCGTGCAGATTGGATATTTAGAACAGAGCTGAGAATAGAGTAACCTGTATGTACTTGTAGCTGTAGTTCCACCTCCCAAAGAAAAAAACTAATTATTGGAGGTGGCTATAATTATGGTTAATAGAGATTTTGTCAGCCACAGGAGCTGACATCAACATATAAAAGAGTACAAAAAATAAGTACTGAATAGAATGCCATGGCTAGAAGCTACATGTAATGCTGTTGGAAATAATAATAATAATAATAATAATAATAATAATAATAATAATAATAATAATTATAATGGAGAGAATCGATTAATAATATGTTTTAATTTTTTTTTTTTAAATAATCAAACAATTAATATGTAATATCATAACAATTAATATGTTTTAATACCAATAATAATAATAATAATAATAAAAATTTAAAACATTAATAAACTTTATTAAAAATAGCAATAATACTTTACAATAACTATAAATTGATAATTGAAAACAAATGAAAGTTAAAAAGAATCACATTTCTATATATACATTTTTTTTAAAAAAATTTCACGTTTACAATTATTAACCTACTAAAATGCTAAAAATATTCATAATTACAATCCATAAAATATCGTAATAATAATTAATAATAATAATAACTTTATTAAAAAAACAGTTCTTGAAATAATCTCTTTTATATGAGATGTTATTCAAAGAATTAGTTCCCCTGACTGTATCCCATTGTCAAGCTATTCACTTGTAGGACAATGTCATATTACATTAATATGCATGAATCATTCTTTATTTAAACTTGATAAAAACATCATGAAGATATCAAAACATTGTGTGTCTATCTGTTTCATTAAGGTTCCAATAGTAATTCATCTTCTGGAGACCAGATCTCAGCTGAATGTTCAACTCCAGGCTGGCCCAGCAGGTGAGCACTCTATGGCACAGAATGCTTTTCAGCAGCTGCTGCAGTTTGCACCTCTCCTGGATGATGCAGATATCAAGTGCAGGTTAGTTTCTTACAGGTGTTCATGTTTAGATGTACACTGTAAGATGCAAATATTCATGATCCACTTTGTTCTTTTGCCAGATTTGGCACAAAATATTTGCTAAGTGCCTCCAACTTTTACTGCATTCCCATCCAGTAGGTAGGGGCTGGGGGCTGGGGTGTTTGGTTGGGAGAAGAGTTGTAGAAACCCTGCAGTATAAGCCATGTACTAGGCGTGTACTGCCTCAAATGTTGTGGTTTTTGAGATCTCATTCTGAATAAGGGTCTAGATTTTGAACATGTTGCTCTGGATTAGGATGTATTTAGTCTACTGGTGTAGATTAAGTATCGATTGACATTGCCATTCAGGCTTAAAAAGAGGGGAAATTTAGGGGTTAGGTATGAGATTAGGTACACAAACTCAAAAGGTGTAGATTTCAGTGTGAAATAAGTTCAGGGTTTTGAGAATTCAGAATGATGTGGGTTCCCTGAGGAGATAAGGAGAAACAAGCTCACATTTATTACAGAAACTTAAACTGTCTTTTAGATGTAATTGTTATAAAGAAGTGGTTCAACAGTATTGTAAAGGACTCAACCAACAGATTGCAGACAGAATGGAACAACTTATCAACCAAAGGTTTGTTTTCTATTTTTTTTCTCAGTAAGCTTCAATGATTAACCTGATGCAAAATAAGCAGAAACTACCATAAATATCATAAAAAAATCTGGGAAATTTCATTGTTTTGCTTGGCAAATCATAGATACATGTACATGTATAATGATGATGTTTAATAACAGAATCAAAATTTGAACTTGTTTTTTTTTGTTTCAAAAATTCATAAAATGACCTGAATTCTCAATAGGAAGGCTGCAACAGTAGCCTACATGTATTTACAGGTCATACTCATAAAGATGTAACCCCAAAAGGCAATATCCTGAGCCAGCTAGCAGTCATTGACAAGAACATAAAAAATATGGTTTCAAATGTAGCTCTACTCTACTTACTATTGTTGACTTTGTTTTTCAGACATGATATGTCATCACTTGAAGTTCAAAATATGTTAAAAAGCCAGACAGCGTCTAATCACCCTGCTCAGCAAGTTCAGGATGCGGGTAAATGTTGGTTTTTATAAGTACGTATAATTTTAAATATACAATATCGTAATACTTTAAAATGAAATTGAATCTCAGAACTATACTATGTAAACAAAAGGTATTTTATGATTAGTGTTTCTGACTGATTTTGTTATCTGTTAAATTCAACCATGTGCTCATCTTCTTGCATGCACAGTGCAAATATTTGGGCTTAATGCCTACTGAAAAGTATGATTTTGATTTCAGAGAACGGAATAGCAGAAATCATTGAGGTGAGTATTACCATACTCAATAGCTGTCCTTTTAACTAATCATTTGGTCTTTATTGTATTCTCTGAATCCTTCTGTACACAACTGGGCACACAGGAATTTAAAAAAAAACGCAAGAAAAGTGATAATCTTATTCCTATTGTTAAACGAGCTGTGTCATGGTGACTTTGAGGTTTTTGGGTCCAAACTGCCCCAAATTAAAACTAAGTACCTTTGTCGAACACGAAATGCTTAAAGAACACTAAGAGGAAGATATCAGGTGAAATTTCTGAGAGAAAATAAACCATAATCAGAGTTTTAGTGAGTTTTCCAAGACAGAAGCGATAAACTTGAAAAAATTAGCTCAATTTTTTCAAGATGCAATCCATTTCCATCCTGGCCATCTGCAGCCCAAGACACTTATTTTTACTCTTACAGCAGTAGTAGAATAATTTTAAACAAAACTGTACCATTATTTTTGGGTTTTCACTGATAGAAATATGTCTTTTGGCTTTTTAAAGTAACACTAAAATGGTGACAGAGCCCCTTTAAACTTTTAGGCCCTGGAGTCTGATCTCAGCAGTCGGGATGAGAAGTTTCTGAACCCTTTGTTGAATCTGGAGAAGTTTAGATGGATGACTGCTGCAGCAGCAAGCGTGGGAAAATTTCCAAACCTTATCAGAGGACTTGTTAAGTAAGACACAGGGCTGTCATTAAGAGCTAGGGGCCGGGGATTTTCCCCGGCTTCTATCAGTATGAACCCTGGCTACTTTCATAAGAAACAAGAGAAAAATAAAACCAAAAGAACTTCCTTGCTGTTGAATTCCCCGCCTACTAATTGCATATACCCAGCAACTTGAAATCTTAGTGACAGCCCTGAAGACATCTAAGATGCCTTTGTAAACTGTCTTAATGATAGGAAAACAGATTCTCCTAACTGTATGTACAGCAGTGAATGTATGTGGAGACTGCTTAGGAGAATATGCATGTTAATATTGCTTTTCTTCAACTTTGTTTCGATTTTGCAAAAAAAAAAAAACATGTTAATAATTATTGACACCTGAAACGCCCAAACTGCCCGTGAGGGGACACGGTCCTTCTACCATTTGTGACGTCATCCTTTTTATGACAGAAGATATCTTTTAGAACTAACTCATGCACAAAGAAGAAATCTTCCAAAAAGTGTAGAAATGAAAGAGATTTTGTGAATTGGGCCAGGGTAACACGCAAAAAAAAACTATCAGATTTGACTGGCAAAATTGAAGAAAAAGCTATAGTCTTCCTACCACTTGTAAAACATTTCACCTTCTTCAGCGTTTTCCGGGAAACTTTGTTACTTAAATAAAGTCTAGTGAAAGGCCAACAACGATGGGAAAAAAGAAACAGGAAAGAGAACGAAAAAGAACGGGGAGAAAAAACGTAGTCTTGTGAACTTAACTTGTTGGTTCGTTTATTTATTTATTTTAATTTATTCCTTGTTTTTTTTTATTTATTTCTTCCATGCCTTGTAGAGTGAATGACCAAACCGTTCATGCAGCAACAGACAAGGAAGATGGTTAGTTCGACATTAACACCTGTTTGTGGTGGTGAATTGAATTATTTTTCAGATAAACCATGGTAACACTTTCTCCTTTTTTTCAGTCAAAAGAGGAAATATCCGAGAAGAACTGTTCAACACGTCGTTTTTGCTACTGTGTCATATCGGGCAAGTGTATGGTCGCAAGGTAAGTTTTATGTTTAATGCAAGTTAAGCTTTCTTAATTTCTACAAAGGGAAAGTATAGAGCGTTTTGACGTGACGTCACGGCGGCCATATTGGTGTCCCAAACGAATCCTGTTGGACTTTAGCTCTATTCTTATTCAAACGTTTCCTTTTGTTTTAGCAGTCCAATATGGCCGCCGGTCACGTGAGTGAAAACACTCTATTAGGATACGATGGGACTGATCAATCCGTTTGACAATAGCCTAACTAGGCCGAGTATTGTTCGGAGCTTCTTTTTCTTCATCGATGTTATGTTTTTCAGGTTATACTAGATGTTGTAAAGACTCGGACACCAACTCCGTTTGTCGTTGAATGGATCTCACGTTACATACCCGACATTGAAAAATGGCGAGCTTTTATTCCTGATACACAACATTCGCCCAACCAGATAGCAGTCAACGAATTACTCAATCAGTTCTTCAGTAATTCAGCATTTCCTGCAAGGTACTGTAATTAAAGTGAGGGTAACCTAATTGCACAGAGTCAAGTGATTTGTAAAAAGATACTTCCCTGAGCATAATACCAAAGTTCTAAAATCAACACTTTTACATACCATTTGGAAATGGATAAAAAAAAGTTCATTTCATTTTCAATGTTCATGCATTGCGGTGACCTGTGCAGCATAATAAACAACACCGCAAGTGAAAATAAATAAAGTTTTATATTTATATTTAATGCTCAACAGTTTTAATTTAAATGGCCACACAAGTTATACCCTGGGTGCCAGAGATGTTTTTTGCGCGGTTTCCGGTGTCAGTTATGTCTCTATTGTGACTCGCGCGGAAAACCTCGTTTTCTTGCGGCTTCGCCACTCGTTGATCAGCCTTCGGCCGACACCGGACCGGCCTTCCGCCGGCAAGTCACAAAGCTCGCCGCGAGAATGCCTCTGGTACCCAGGGTACACAAGTTAAGAATTAATTCACAAATTCAAAAGTTAGAAGCACCTTTTTCTTCACAACAAGAGGCTCCAAGCAGCGTTTACTCATGCGCATGCGTAAGAAAATTTTATGATATATTTTAAACATGATAAGAAGATGTCCGACATGGAGAAGAGTTACTCCTTTTCATTCAGTCATCGTTCCTGAAAACCACGTTGTTTACTATTGAATGTTGTGGACATGAAAGCTGCACCACAATGAAGCCAGTGATTTTTTTAAGTCTTATATATACCAAACGTGAACATAGTAATGTATGTAGGGTTGTAGGAGATTCTGTCGTGACACCTAAGTAACTCTCTTTTACCGGAAGTGAAAATAGCCGGAAGTCACTAAACAGGAAGTGTAAATGGCATAGACGTCAACCGGAAGTGCACAATTTAAAACATGCGTGCATAAATTTGCATGCAAAATCGTGACAAAAAATAAAAATAACAAGAAAAACGGAGCCGAAACCTTACCTCATGCCGCTTCGCGCATGAGTAATAATTGGTACCACAGGACGAAAGTACTGCTCAATGGCTTTCCATTTAATGGTGATAATAGTTTAAAAAATATGAAGCAATAACAGCCTCATAACAGTGTTTGAATAGTCACACATGACCTTTTCATTTTGATCCAAAACCACAACAGTTTGAACCACGTTACAAGACTTCAATGAGCCAATGCAGTGTGAATGTTTTATTTAATGTAAAAAATAAAGTTAGTTTTGTCTCTGCTAGCACATCTTTTTAATTGTTTTGGTTCTCTTATTTGCCAGCCAAGTGAACTGGGATGAACACTGTATGAACGTGTCCAACGCAATGCATCATGTTATGAAGGCTTGTCAGTGTGATTCTAAAGCCGTGACTCCTGATCAGTTACAGGTGAGGCCTGTCTATTTAGTAGCGTTTGGGTTTGGACGGTAAACATGTACGGTAACGATGCTGTCGAGTAACTCTGATAAGGAAAGGCTAGCATGACGAGGGTTTGCAAAACCGGAACATCAAGCCAAGCAGTCACCCGTCTTTTCAGACGCTTGCTACAGGCTATCCAACATTACCATCTACTTAACAAATTTACACCGGTTTTCCGTGGTGTGGACTCTTATTTACCACGATTTACGTCATCACATGGTAAAAATGTTGTGGACTCACGAGGCGCAGCCGAGTGAGTCAGCAACAAATTTTGACCATGTGATGACGTAAATCGTGGAAAATAAGAGTCCACACCACGGAAAACCGGTGTAAATTTGTTTTTTACAACAATATTTAGAAAAAAATACAAGGAAAATCGAAGTCTTGTTACAAAACGTGACAGCAAAGAAAGAGCAAGCGTTGTCTATAACTTTCTGATTGAATCTATAACAATCTGATTGGTTGTTTTCAAGCGCGCGTGATGTTAGCGTCAGCACCGTCGTCTGGACTCTCATTTACCACTCACGTCGACCAATCAGATTGCGAGTTTAGCGGCAATTGTGGTAAAAACGTCATTTTTCCGAGCTTGCTACAGGCTATCCAACTTTACCCGCGCTTGAAGCCTCACCGACTACTCGACCTTTCCCGCACTGAACTTGCCACTACATTAGCTTACCGTGTTATTCACACAATATTCTTGTGTGCTTTACAGAAATTATGCGAGCTTCTGAAGTATGAGGCGCCTGCTCTGGCTGTATGTGCTTGTTCTACATTAGCTTTCCGTGCTATTCACACAATATTCTGGTGTGCTTTACAGAAATTATGCGAGCTTCTGAAGTATGAGGCGCCTGCTCTGGCTGTATGTGCTTGTTCTTGGTGCTGTGGACACATTCACGCTTTAACGGCAGAAGAGAGAAAACATCCTTTGCGGTAATACATAGTTGAAATAAAAAAGAAAGAAAGAGTTGTTTCCTATGTAAAGTTCTCTACACTTTTAAGTACTTGTGTGTCACAGACAAAAATCACTTATCATCTTCTATTGTAAATTTATCTAACAAGGCTAAAGTAAAACGTGTTTGTTGTTTTATAGAGCACAGCACTCACTTAGTGTAATTGTTTCTTCTCGATTTATTCACAGATTAGTCAATTTCCTGTTGAAACCCGTCAATCCCAGAGGATTCGCCCAGGGATTTGTAGACAGGTAAACATTACCCTGGTTTATTTGCTTTAGCTATCGGGTGCCACAGAATATAATAGGGTGCTTAAGTAACGACGACGGTAACGCCAAGAAAAACGTCAATTGAAACACGGATTCACGCTATTTTAAACTACTTTGCAGTTGTTCCAATTTGTTTAGTTTGTCTAATGTGACTGGATTGTCCAGGAGCTGAATTTGAAGGGATGGCTTTCCCGTTCAAACGGAGAAAGGAAATTTAACCGTCGTGGGTTTACGTTCTCCACAAAACCTATAATTTGATCATTTGACGTTGTTGTTTTGCAGGGAACGGCAAAGAAATGTACGTGCAGAGGCATTGTTTTCGTTCATTAAACCTATTGTTTTGTGCCGTTCTCGCTGCCGTCACCGTCGTGGTTGCTTAAGATTATTATCTGTCAAACTGGTAAACAAACAGCGCTCTGTGGCGATGTGATTTACACTGATGCTTCATGTAAGCCAAACACAAAACGTTCTAATAATACCTTTTTTGTGCAGGTGCGGGATGCTGCTTGAAGTCATGAAGAGAATGTCACTGAGTGTTGAAGGAAAAGGTAAGAGTCAGTGTTACTGATTTAAAGTCAATACAGTAAACACCCGCATAAAAGAACACGTGTTTTGGGGGTTCAGGCTGATTTGGTTCTTATATATCGGGTGTTTTCTGCAAAATCAGCCTGAATATGTTCTTATTTCTTAAAATTGTTTCTAAAAATTAAATACTGCATAGAGTACCAACAGATGAAATCAATGTGCAAACAACATTTTAATTAATGGATGGAACTAACCTTAACTGCCTTTATCAAAGCAATACGTAATACAGTATTACATTGGGGGAGGGGTAGCAGTTCTGGTGATAAACAACACGAAACTCATCAGCATACCTGCTGTAAAACTCTGTGTGCAATGGTCTAGCATATATATTGATCTACTTAGTACTGTACCCTAGTAGGTTATTCTAATCTAACTGGAAGCAATTTTTTTTTATATAAGAACAATTTTTTTCATTTTTAAGGCTGAATTTGTTCTTGTGTATATGATACTTTTTTGACCAAATTTCAGCCTGAGTGTTCTTGTTGTTCTTTTATGCGGGTTTTTACTGTACATACAAAGTAGCTCGGTAATGGGGAGGAGGCGGGGGCAGGCATGGATCACCCCGTCATTTTTATATGGAAGTCCTTTTTCGGTTCGCTAAATCTGTAGACGCTTCTGCCTTCCCGTCGCTTTCGTGTGAGCTTAACAAAAATTCGGCAACAACTTTCGACAGACCAAAAACAATGCTATATCACCAACTTGCAATCATTGCTTAAATTTCAGATAACACATGGGACAGCGGTAACTCAATAGTAGCTGGAAAGCCTGTATTACAAGTAAGTAACTGAATAAACAACTATATTATAAAATGCGATTGTTGCAGACTATGTTGTAAACCACAGCTGGATGACTTTCTGGCGACAGGAGCTCCGCAAACACAGAAACATAGTAAGACCCGTTAGAAGCAGGTTATGTAAGATCCCGGGAGAGAAAACATTAATCTTGTTATGTCGTTCGTTTTCAGACTCTTGGGACGTTATTTACTAATGTTGTCAAAGCACGGTGCCTAAGCAGTAGGTCAATTGAGCAGTTTAGGCATCTGTTAACCGTCGGAGGAAAGGAATGGTTTATTTACAGTTTAATCAAGGTAATGAAGGATGTCAGTGTGCAGATTTGTCTTTAAACTACAAGTAGCCAGTTTGAGGGACTCACATTGTGATGAGTGAAGGAAAGATGACGTGCAAAGAAAAATATATATTGTATGCATCCCTCACCTTATTCATTTCTCCTTTTCCCTCGCGATATGTTTTCTTTGCAAGCTGCATTTCCTTGGCTCTGAAACAAACCATAGTTTAGTTCTGAGGACGTGACAGGCTTGAAATTCAGAAGTCGTTCTCGTACTTGATTCTAAAGGGCTCTGTTATGTTGCCGGTATCCATTTATACACCTTGGTGGAGAAAGACAAGTGTAGCAAGGTTTCTTGTCCAAGGACGTTCCGGTTGGAAAACTAGAGCGCTCACCACTACACCTCCGCGCGTCCACAGAAGACCGTCTATAACCACTTACTTAGTAAAATACCGTATAAAATAAGAAATCTTTCTCAGTGTCTTTGTTCATTCGCTTTATTTCCAACTGAAAAATGCGCTTGACTCCTTTTCACTCAGGAAGTACTGAAGTGCTCTCGCCATGAGGAAATGATATTAGCAGGTAACTGATTCATTGTTTTATTCTCGGAATTTGTAGGAAACACAATAGGCCATTTCCGAATAGCTTTTACATTGCCAGTTTTATAATTGGTTTGGATGTTTAGATGATCTCATGAATGTTTTTGTTTTCGTTAGCTGATGTGACCACCAGTCTTCTGATGTTTGACGCCGAGGGCCTGGTACCTTGCCTTCTTCAACAGGTTATACCGCTGATCATGAATCACACAGACGCTGAAACGATCTTAGGCGATCCAAAGGTGCATTTCGACTTAAAATGTTCTTTAGAATACATGTAGATATTGCTATATATAGACTTTTTATCTTATTGTAATTTTTAGTGTAGTTAGGTGTCCCCTATTAGTCAAGGGTTTATCCCCCTGCTAGATGATGATGATGATGATGTAACTTCCATTAATATTGCTCTAAGTTTTGAGTCTGTGGACGAAATTCTAACCTATGACCCTTTAAATGAAAGGTCATTAGCAGTACTTTTTGGGAATTTGGGAATTTTTGCAAATTTTAAGGGTGGCACGCCTTGAAGTGAAAGTGTTAAATCAAGTTCTGTTGATTCTTCTTCCTAGGGCTGGGCGCTAGCGCGGATGACAGCACACGCGGTGTGCCTGGGACTAAACATCGAAAAGACGAGATCAAAACAAGATACAAGCGATGAAGAAGTTGAGCGGTAAGAAGGGTGAACAAAATTCTGACATTTGTAATCAGATATGAATATCTCCTAAGTGACCATGCAAAATGCTGCGAATGGTGATTATTTAAATGAGGTGATCAAGTAGAGATGTTCGACGTTCGGGGCTTAAAAGATGGCATCATAAAAGATTCGAGCGTCCATTAAACTGATCATGCGTCCAAATGTGTTTCATGAAACTGAATGTAAGATGAAGAGTGAGATGCTGTTGGATTCTTCACGTTTGTTTTCTTTTTTTTCTAGTCCTGCCAAGATAAAGAGACTCGACAGTTCAGTTGTATACGACTCGAATTCCTCATTTCACATACAACAGGCCTTAGGTATGTTCATTTTTAATAACATCATATCCCCAACCACATTTATCATATTCCCTGATGATGAAGTTGGCACGTCCCGCTTCTCTTTACCGTCCCTTGTTATTGAGCTGAACATGAAAGCTTATTTAATAAACAGAAATACTCAGCTACGCATAACGAACGTGAATTCCTTGTGCTCTCGTCTGGCCCCACAGCGTTGTTAAGGCGTGTTGCACAGAGACAAATTGTTGTTTGTATCTGTTTTCAGTTCAGCTTTGTGAAGATTTTATTGCCATCATTAAATCAATGGAAGTGGGTCCGGTACCAGCATTGCTAGTGTCCTTCCTCCAACAAGCTGTGGCCAGCACTGGTGCCAATGTTGGGCCATTATCAGCCTATCTACCTGAAGACTTGGTAAGTCAAGTGTCTCTTGCATTGGTGGTGTGTGTATAGCCGATTTCGAAAAATACTATAATAATCTTTTATGTGCAGGCTCAGCCTCACCCGGGTGTAATTATTCAAGTCTCCTTTGTTAGAATGGCAAAATGGAATTCAGAGTACATGAAGGAACGCAAGGACGTAGCATTATGTGTTCGTATACGAATGTGCAACGTATACAAGTTGCCAAGTAGTTGAACCATAGCACGTGCAGTTCGTGCTGAAAACAAAAGAAATTAGAAAAATCTGTCTTTCATCAAGCACCACCCAAACCTGCTCTTTAAAGAGTCTTATGGTATTTTTCGAAGTGGCCTATTCCTTTATGCATCTCTCAGAGCGTTATGTCACCTTAATTCCAATCCCTTTGAACTGCAGTCAGGCCCGTAACGCCTTTCACAACAAGAGTCAAAGTTGAGTTCATGTCATAGAGCGGTTTTCAACTGAGTGCTGAAAGTAATCTCGCGATTGTGATTGGCTAAAAAATCTCGCCAAACCAAAACCAATCGTAACTTGCTCGCACGCGTTTTCCCGCGCTTGGCGCCGCTGACATGTAATTGCTTCGAACTCTGATTGGTTCATTGGATTGTTTACGACTGCTGTGATTGGTCAGAGTAATTACTTTGGTTTTGGTTTTACGACACTCAATTGAAAACCGCTCTTTGGTTCATGTGAAACGTATACTTTTTGTGTTTCAGAATTTTGCAGAATGTTTTTCCACTTTTGAACCTGCTCAGTCTCGGCAGTGAGAATTTTAGTCGCAGTCCGTAGGGACAAGTGGAATAATACACAATTCTGGCCGATTTGACGAATCTAAAATGGTCCTAACAAAGCGAATGGCACTTCAGATAATAATCTCAATTTAAAGTAAAACCTAAAATACTGTAAAGTAAGTTATGTAGTGCAACGATGCTCAAAATTGAAAAAGTTGAAAAGGAATAAAAAAGCCGTTTGCGTTAAATACTTAAACTTTATTTGTTTGTTGTGTATCTACAAGAGTGGATCAAAGCCCTTTCTTGGTAGCTAAGATTTTATCCGTTGTCCCCTAGGTCAAGGAAATATTGGATTTATCTCCCAGTCTGCAAGGTACACCTGATGTGCTCCTGGGTCTGTGTAACATGAAGACAACCGAGGGAAGACAGCTGTGTGCCAAAGCTCTGTGTAATAGCATCTAAACAACTGACAGCAGTGTGCCAAGGCTCTGTGTAACACCATCTACACAACTGACAGCTGTGTGCTGAGGCTCTGTGTAACAGCATCTAAACAACTGACAGCTGTGTGCTGAGGCTTGTTTGGGAAAAATCTATAAACTGAACTGAGTAGCCAGCTGAGAAGCGTTAGAATTTTATAGATCTTCCTGATCCTTCGCTCCTTCTGGTCAGCGAACGGGGCTGCATTACAGTGTGCATGCGCTTGTAATGGTCTAAATGATGGCGTCACTAGAACTTTTATCTACGTCGTAAGACCGGGCCCAAGCCTTTTCCCTTTTCTTCCACTCGCACTTTCTGATGCTCGTTGAAGCTTGTATGAGATTGTCACGAAGCAGCTGCAAGTTGTAACTTACCCCAGCTAATTACATTCAATACCTAGTTATTTATTAAGTGAACCTTTCAAAGATGTATAACGTATAGCGAAAAGTAAGCTTTCTGTGTAGGCTACGAACTGTAAATACAGAAAATTTTTATAATACAGCCACTGTGAAGTAAATAGTACACGTTAGGTTACGTCTGTTCAAAAGGGTTATACACTGGAACCTGCAGTAAGCGAACACAGTTAGCATCAAGCCTCGATGTCCACTGAAACTGTTAATTTGAAAAAAAAAATTTTTACGAATTTGGCCGACGTTCTTGTTGCATCGCGTGAACGTCTGTTTTAGGCCCCGTCCACAAGTAAAGTCAAACCTCTCCATATGGACACCTATTAATTACGGACAATTCAATGGCCCAATCGCGAAGCAAAAAAAAATCATGTAAAGTAAACCTTATGGAGCTGTTTTCAATTGAGTATCGAAAGCAATTACACAATTGCTTTGGTTTTGCATTGCAACGCTTTGTGATTGGCTAAAAAATCTCGCGCCACTTTCTCGACCAATCAGAAGTAAAACCAAAACCAATCGTAACTTGCTCGCACGCGTTTTCCCGCGCTTGGCGCTGCCGACATGTTATTGCTTCGAGCTCTGATTGGTTCATTGGATTGTTTACGACTGCTGTGATTGGTCAGAGTAGTTACTTTGGCCTTGGTTTTACGACACTCAAATGAAAACTGCTCTAATACGGACATCTACGTAATACGGACTCTTGGGGCTGTCCTTTTGGTGTCAATATATTAAAGTGTATATGACAGTGATTTTTTTATTTGCTTGATCGAATCTACGTGATGTCCTGATAAGAAAATGGAAACAAATTTTTTGATATCGATTTTCCTTCGCGTTTTAGCCGTCTAAACACGTGAAATTTCACTTCCGGTGTGTTACAAAACCGCGCAAGAAGAAAGACTGGAAATAGTCCGCTGTGACGTCAATACGGGAATGCCAGTGTCGCGGTTTCTCTGTTCCTCCGTTTTTTGGTGCGTGTTGCTACAACCATAGACAACACACCTTGATAGAACCAACAACAAATGTGAGGAACCAAGAAACCTCGACACCAGCATTCCCGTATTGACGTCACAGCGGACTATTTCCAGTCTTTCTTCTTGCGCGGTTTTGTAACACACCGGAAGTGAAATTTCACGTGTTTAGACGGCTAAAACGCGGAGAAAGAAAATCGATATCGAAATTTTTTTCCATTTTCTTATCAGGACATCATGTAGATTCGATCAAGCAAATAAAAAAATCACTGTCATATACACTTTAAGGAGGTTCGAATGCATACGCTTTAGTTTCGTTTGTGTAAAAATGCTCGCGTGCTCGTTACCGGGGTCTCTCCAGGGGACGGGAAGGAGAGAGACCCTGGGAACGAGGTCCGTTCGCGATAATTCACGTGTGTAAAGGCCAAACCGTATAGTACAAAAAAGACGATAAATGCCAGTTTGCAATTACCATCTCTTTAGAAAGCGTTTTTTTTTTTGGGGGGGGGGGGGGGGGAAAACTCCGTTTTCGATCGCGTTTGTGTAGAAAACGTATATGGAAGGTCTAAACGAAACGCAGATTTGTGGACGAAAAAAACCCAGATTACTCTTGTTTACTAATTTTTAAAACACTTGCTATGTTACCAAATAGCAGAAAACATTTTCTGCTATTAATTAACACTCAGTATTGGCCAATTCCCCTACCGACGCAGCAGCGCAATATATTTGACAAACAAACCTCTTTATTCAATAGAATTTTAAACTTTTTTTTTCTCCGAGACGAAACATAGGGGGAATAATCGTGTTTCCATGCTGCACAACAACAATTCTACGTGTGTCATATCCTCTCTTGTTTTATTTGGCGTTTGGAAGACACGCAGGAGATGGTTTTCCACTTAATAACTTTAAATATTGGAACCAACGCTATAAAGAATCGTTAAGAACACAAGAAAATTAAAATGGATGTCAAACGAGGGGAAGAAGTCATTAAAAACAAACAAAGGGAAAGGAAACAGCTGGGACGCTTTTCTGTTTTTCCCTGTTTCGCAGAATTTAATATCACATTGTGTTGAAGTTTATAATTAAGTCTAGAAACTATTCTCAAGTGTTTTAATGTATTTTGGCGTTATATGTGACACATTTAATGGTAGCTGTTTGTCTTCTGACAGTAGGTGAAAATTTAAAAGGTTTAATTGAAACGATACTTCAGTTAGGCACGATCTGTACGTTCGCCGAGAGCATCGTCTCAAACAGTCAAACGGCTGTGAAAAGGTGAAGATTACACTTCGACGATGAGCAACTTAACGACTCCAGAGATGAAACTCGCAAAAGCGCTTTCCTCTCGTAGCACAGCTTTACTTATCACAGAATCCGTATCTGTTGTTCTTATAAACGTATTTGCTCTGGGTGGAAACTCTCTTTTGTGCTTGGCTATTCGAAGAATCGCCCAGCTCCGACGGAACACCACCAATATTTTCATCTTATCCTTGGCCTGCTCAGATATTCTCATGGCTTTGCTCTGTATGCCTTTTACAGCTGGAGTTTTCATTCGAGGACACTGGATTTACGGCGAGCTGATTTGTCAGCTCCAGGGTTTCGTTTTTTTCGTACTCGCCTTTGTTTCCCTGGAAACGATGGCTTTAGTGGCAGTCAACCGCTACCTTAACGTAACAAAACCCGCTACTTATCACCGCATTTTCACGCGCAAAAGATGCCGTAACATGGTCCTTGTTTTGTGGCTTCTTTGCGTAACCTACGTTGGAATTTTCACAGTACTTAAATGGCCTGTTTTCATCTTCAATCCCGGAAAAGCAATTTGCCACATCAAAATCAAAGACGGTGCTTACAAGAAGGTATGGAATCTTACAACTTTGGTTGTTTTTGCCTTGGCGCCAATGACCACCCTGTTCGTTTGCTATTGGCGAGTTTTCGTCTCAGTTCGCCGACACAACGCAGAAACTGTACGCTCGCTTCGTGCGTTACAGGGAGGCTTACAAGCAAGAAGGCGGCATACATTGGAAGACATCAAGATAACTAAACTAATTTTAGGCCTCATACTCGGTTTTTCGTTATGTTGGATTCCCTCATACGGTATTGCATATGCTGAACTAGGTTATCCCGCCATATCTGGACAGCGTTTCCCACAAACTCTCTGGGTGTTTTTGGTTTTTAGTTCAAGCGCGATAAATTCAGTTATCTACGGCATTTTGAATCAAACATTTCGGGCGGAAATTATCAAGTTAATAACTTGTCGGAGATGGCGAGAGATTGCTACCGAAGACATTGAAATGAATTATTTGTAAAACTAAAAGTACTGTATGTTATTTTGTCATTAGCAAGTTCTTTCATTTGCAGCTGTGTTGCGGTCTTTATCGAAGCAGTTCCGAAACAACGTTATACACTGAACAGATAAATTAAATTCATAAATTGCAGAAAGCATCGTATTTAACAGAGAACTTTTATCCGCCAAGAACGTTAACATGACAGTAACGTGAAAGTTATCCGGTACTTGAACAATTGTGGCCTGTTTCTTTTTAAGTGCATTCGTTTTAACGTTTATATTTAACCTGTAGGCCAACATCAATGGGCGTGGAAGCAGATAGAGTATATCAAAACTGTAATGAATTATTTCTCTTTTTAATTCTCGATGTTATTTTTTTTTTTTTCAATATTATTTACTTTCATTATGAGGCGAAAGGAGATTCGCTTTAAAAAAGGTTGAATAAACGTACAAACCAGCATCACATGTATAACAAAGATTTGAAGTGCATGACTCCCCCTATGGCCACTGGGTGACGCCGGAGTTTTTGTTTTTAGTGATACCCGCGTGCGAGCTTGCCGCCGAGAAGTTAACAGTTGACCCGGTTTATTTCACTCATGTTTAGCTGACAACGTACTTCTGAAGCCAGGATATCGTTATAACAGTATTGATTAATGAAAGCGCAAGGGAAATGCCACATAACCGCCAGTTAATTCAAAATTATGTTGCATATAAGATATGCAATATGAGTTGAGTACAAGTTGACACTTCAAGCTGTCACAACAGCAACAGTGAATTTTAAACATTTCAACTTGCTTTTGGTTAATTCTGTAATTCTATAACATGTAGTAGCTCCGGGTTTTCATTTTTGCAATTCAGTTCACTGACAAAATAAAACCATTTCCCGCAAAAGTTTACGAAATATATCAAACATGAGAGACAGTGTTTCATCTGATTTCCAAACACTCATTAAACATTAATTTCATTTGTATCTTCATTTTTTTTTTTTTTTTTTTTTTTTTTTTTTTTCAGAAACTCCAACCATTTTATTCATTATGAAATTCCTAATTTACATTGTAAATACTAGATGAGTTACAGCTGTTATACCCTATTAAACAATAATTACATAAAAAAATACACACACGTACAAGAAATAACAATGAATAAAGACGAGGTATTCGGAAAAAAAAAAAAAAGAAGCAACTTTATACAATAGATTAACTCAATTTTTCTATCCGGTATTTCACGAAGATTTGGTGGATGAATTCTGAAAGGGTAATTGACTTGTTGTGTAGTTTGCAAGAGTAGACATAAAATCGCATAAATAGTAAGGTGTAATTAAGTTTTTTTATCAAGTCTCTATTGGAAGATGAACTTAAAAGTATTCCAAATAACGATTCTTTTATAGAAGGGAGAACGTTGGAATTATTGGAAGAGTTGAACCAATTGAGAACATTTCGCTTGAAGGATTGAGTAAAGTGGCAGTGAATAAAAGTGTGTTCAATGGAATCTTCTTCTCCACAGTATAAGCAGTTACTATCTTGTTTAATTCCAAAGCGGTATAGTTCCTTTCTGGTTATGACGATTCTGTGCAGAAGTTTAAATTGAAATTCTTTTAATTTTTTCTCTTTACAGATATGCTTAATTGATTTAAAGAAGATTTTCCATTCATCCATTTCTAAACCTAAATTTATACTCCATTTTTGGGGTCCAGTTGGCAATGATTGATGACTTTGTTGATTTAAAATCCAGTAAAATTCTTTTGCTCGCGCTTTCTTTAAATTTAACTCATATTCGTTAGTCAGTTGAAAGATTGAGTGTTCCCCAATGTAAATTTCTTTTGCAAGATCGTCTATTTCCCTTGCTTTAGATAAAAGGTAATTGGGGATTGCGCTCACTACTTGATAGAAGTTCAAGAAGTTAGTTGTACAATTATATCTACTATTAAATTCTCTGAAGGATAGAAATTGTCCGTTGTCCTTTAAAAGGTCTTTAATTGAAATAATCCCTTTTGAAAACCATTCTTTAATGAAAAATGGTCTACCTCCAATTAGGATTTCTCGATTGTTAAATATAATTGTTTTCTGTTCTTCTATACGTTTATATTGAGATTTAATATTGCCAAAGAAAGATAACATATCTCTATAAAAAAGGGGTAATTTAGGATCTAAGTATTTTACATCATAGTTACATCTCAAAAAGAAGTTAAGTCCACCTAGTTTTCTAAAGAAAAAGTCTGGTATTGATTTCCAGTTGTGTTTTGCCGGATTTAAAAGTCTTGGTATCCATGCGAGTCGTAAAGCTTTTATCGTAAGGTCCACATCAGGCATACGAATTCCTCCCATATTGTAATCCTGGTATAGACAGTCTCTTTTGATTTTGTCCCGTTTGTTATTCCATAGAAAACTAAATAACGTTTTTCCTGTGGAAGTTATACGCTCTATCGGTACATTAATATTGGAGGCTGAGTATACAAGTTGTGACAAGCCAAGGGATTTAATAATAAGAACTTTTCCGAATAAAGTTAAATTTCGTGATTTCCAAATATCTAGTTTAGTCTGTAATTTTTGGATTTTTAAGTCGAAATTGAAATGATCGTTTTTTCTGGCATCATAAGAGAAGTAAATCCCTAGGATTTTAACAGGGTCTTTTATCCAAGTTAGTTGTAACGGTGTGGAATCATTGTTTGACCAGCTGCCTAACCACATTGCCTTTGTTTTTTTAATATTTAACTTTAGACCTGAAATGCAACCAAATTCATTTATCGTATTAAAAGCGTTTTGCACGGAAATAATATCAGCACAGAATATATTAGTATCATCGGCAAATTGGCTTATTTTAATTTCATTTCCAAACAAACAAATTCCTTTAACGCTCGTATTTTGTCTAAGTTTATTTGCTAAGATTTCTGCTCCTAATATAAAGAGGTACGGTGAAAGGGGGCAGCCTTGTCTAACACCCCTTGAAGGTTTAAACCAATTAGTCGCGAATCCATTATTTAATACTGTCGTTTCGATATTGTTGTAAAGAATTCCAATCCATCTCTTAACGCCCTCCCCAAAGTTGTAAAGCTCT
The DNA here is from genome assembly GCA_022457155.1 of Cladopsammia gracilis. Classification (NCBI taxonomy): domain Eukaryota; kingdom Metazoa; phylum Cnidaria; class Anthozoa; order Scleractinia; family Dendrophylliidae; genus Cladopsammia; species Cladopsammia gracilis. The sequence continues at coordinate 1,685,271 of JAJGOT010000012.1, read as the reverse complement.
AACACCCTCTTGACAAATGACCATTCTAGGGTATCAAATGCTTTTTTGAAGTCTAATGACACCAAAATACCGGGTAATTTATCTATTTTTGTGTAGTCCATTACATCGCTTATCAATCTTATGTTTTCACCTATATATCTGCCTTTGATAAAACCCGTTTGATCAGCATTCACCAGTTTTGGGAGTACTACTTCAATTCTCTTAGCTAAGGCTTTGGATACAATCTTATAATCAATATTAAGTAATGTGATGGGTCTCCAATTTTGTAAGTCCACTAAATCAGAATCTTGCTTGGGAATAAGAGTAATTACACCTCTTCTTTGTGATACAGATAGTTCGCCAAATTCATAGGCTTGGTTAAAACTTTCGACAAGATCAGGTCCAATAAGATCAAAAAAATGTTTATAAAACTCAGCTGTGAAGCCATCTACTCCAGGTGACTTATTATCTTTAAAGGTTTCTAATACTTTTTTACATTCTTCAAAAGAAATGAGTCCGTCCATTGTTTCTTTCTCATTGTTAGCAATTTTGGGGAGCTCTAAGTCATTAGTGAACTGGTCAAATTCCATCTTAGAGATGGTTTCTTTGGAACTGTAAAGATCTTTATAGAAGTTCTCTATAAGATTTAAAATATCTTGCTCATTATGAATTATTTCGCTATCCTCCGATCGAAGTTCAGTAATTGTTTTCCTGTTATAATTTTGTTTTTCTAAATTAAAAAAGTATTTGGTTGGGCGTTCTCCTTCTTCTACCCATTGACACTTCGAACGAAAAATTGCAGCCTTTCCTTTGTGTTCATAAATTGAGTGAATTTCGGTTTTCAGAGCATCGTACTCATTTAAGACGTTATCAATGTTTTGTAAATTATTACTACTGCAAATGATTTGATCTAAGTCTTCAAGTCTCTTAGATATCTCTTCTTCACGATTGGAAACAGTTCTTGCTTTTCTTTTGGCAAAAGAGATAGTGTTTTCTCGTATTTCCATTTTAATCATTTCCCATACAAGACGTTTATCTTCTAAGTATGCATATTTGTCACGTAACCGCGGTACCAACTCACGAATTTTAAATGTATATTCTTCGTCATTTAAAAGCATATTATTGAATTTCCAATACCCTGGGCCTCTCTTAGTATTTTGCGGTAGTGACAGATGGAGGTAGATTGTTTTGTGATCGGGTGCTATCGAGGAACACATCCCAACCTTTCTAACATATTTTGTAAAATGTTTAGTAATTAAGAAAAAATCTAATCTTGATTTTACATTTAACGCTTTGGAGACATAAGTGTAGGTGTTCGAATTTGGATAACGTGTTCTTTGTATATCTATTAAATCGTAAATTTCCATAGTAATTAGCAGCATATTTCTAAATTGTGAGGGTTTCCATGGTAATCCGCCTTTTTTATCTTTGTTTGATAGGGTACAATTCCAGTCACCACCGACAATAAGACTGGTAACTTCAGTTTTGTCAATTAGACAATTGTTCAACTCTTGAATAAATTCCAGTTGTTCTGATGGATTAGTAGGTGCGTAGATGTTACAAAAGGAAATTTTCAAGTCGTTTAAAACTATTGTAATGAGAACAATCCTTCCTGATTTGTTATTAAATGAAAATTCAACTGTATTGTCTAATAAAGGGTCTATCAGAATGCAAACTCCTTTGCTATGTCGCGTCCCATGAGAAAAAAAGATTTTGCCTCCCCATTCACTTTGCCAAATTTTTTCATCGTTCACTTCTGAATATGTTTCTTGAAGAAAGTAGATTTTTGCTTTCTGATCTTTTAAGTAGGCAAAGATGCTTCTTCTTTTTACCTCATCACGAATTCCTCTTACATTTAGTGAAATAATTTTACATTTTGTGTCTTTTTGCATTTAAATAATAAAAGAAAAAAAAAAAAAAAAGTAATATCAATAAATATATAACAATTACAGAATAATAACAACAAAAGAACTGCAAAACGCAAATAAACGAAAACGTCCTTTAAGAGACTAGTCTTTCTGCTTAAGCCTACTGATTCTTCCCTCGTATACAAAAAAAAATGAGAATAACATTTTCATAATGAGATATCCTACCGTTTGAGACTACACTTAGAGGTTCTCCAGATCGTACTCAGAGTTGATTCTAATAGGTCGTCCCTCAGGTGACGTTTTGACAAAAATTTTTCCGTCCATAGTCCATACTCCGAGTACATATCCCTCTTGTCTTTTCATGTTGGCTTTGCTGACAAGCTCTCTACGGTATGTTGTCAAGTTTTCGTTAATAAAGATCCTGTTTGCTTGAATTCTATCCGCTGCCGATGATTCTGGAAATATATCTGAGAAGTGTACATTCTTCAATTTGACCCTCTGTTTATAGAGTTGACTTTTAACTTTATGATTAGTAAATCTTGCAATTATTGGCGTGGACTTTTTTCGTTTCATGCGATGACATATGTCGATATCTTCTGATTTTATTTGGACGTTTAACGCAGCAGCGACCTTGATCACTGCCTCTTCGTTGTCATGGATATTCGATGGAATACCGACGATTTCAAGTGAATTTTTTCTAGAATATTGCTCCAGATCATCCATGCTATCATACAACTCATTTAATTCATCTTTCTGTTGCTTTATCCGGCCTTTTGCAGCTTCCAGTTCAACCTTTAGCTCTTGGTTCGTCTTCTGCATGTTGTTTAATGCCGTCTTCGTCGCCAACAGTTCGGTTTCCAATGTTTTAAACGACGCCTTCAGCTCAACTACCTCGTTAGTTAATTTGCCGTTTTCCACGAGAATCGTATTCGTTGTTGCTTGTATAGTAATAAGTAATGCTTGTATGTCGAGGAGGTTAGGCATTGATTCTTCTTCTTGTTCTGCGTCGCTTCCAGTGTCTTCCATATTCGCGCGTTTGGATATTTTCCCGTCTTCTTCGACCGAACCTCTCGCTCCTCTCTTGTTCTTTTTTCCTTTACCACTCATTCGTATTTAGAATAATGTTACATGTTGAAAATGGTTTTTTTTTACCAACGTTTAACTCAAATAGAGGGAGGAATAACTCCCGCTCAAAAAACGTGGCCAACCTTGACCACTCCACGCATGCTCCCCTTTTGTATCTTCATGATGAATTATTGAGTTTGAGAACCACTGATTACCATACAATTTCCACAGCTTTCTGTATCGTGAAATTTAGTTTTCACTAGTGTAGTGGGCATAGTGCACCTGTTTGTTCAATTTTAATTACAACTAAAAAATATCTCGAAACTCTCGCTAGACCTTAAACATAAAGCAGTCATTTTCTTCGACTGTTTATATATATGTTGTAGTTAATTTTTTATCTCAGGTAATTTTTATTTTTCCATTGTTTTTGGGTATGGTAATCTATGCTAATGATTTTGAAACAAAGGAAAAACAAAAATTACCTGAAATAAAAAATTAACTGCAACATATACATCAACCCTTGTACTTCATTGTTCTAACATTTTGAGTCTGTGAGTAAAAACAAAAGTATAGCTTAAACTGTGGATTACTCAAATGCTGGAAATATTATGAGCAATGCATTGAAAAAGAGGAAATTAAATATGAAAAGAAAATTTGACATCTGAAAATTAGATGGTGTCAATATTTAGCTTTATCTCGCCAGTGTTCATTTATACGATTATATCTGAAAATAGAATGTATACACCTTATTCGATGGTTTAACAGATAATACGCGCGGATATTTTACGAGTTGTGTAGTATTTTTTCGAGCCCCGCAGGGGCGAGAAAAAATGCGAGCAATGAGTAAAATGTACAGACTTATCAACCTTGTTAAAAAATCGTTTTGACTTACAATTTCCCATTTTATCAACTTTTTCATTTTCACACCACATCCTTTTATCTCAGACTTTGCTGCTTTTTCGACGTCACTGAATCGATAGAGATTTTATTTACAGCAAATAATTTTACTTGTTTGCTGCTTGCTAATTTGCTAATTGCTGCTTGCTAATTTCACCTCTTACAACACAGTCAAATAACCTTAGTATGGTGCGATTACCTTTAATAATCCACTGTGACAAATTAAATTATCATGTACAACTACAGTTATCGACTGGTTGAGAAACTTTGTAAACTTCAAAGAGGCCACCACAGGTAGCAGAATTTATGTTAAAAACACCTCAGACAAGCATAATCTTTTGTTTTACGTTCACAAGCTGAACAACTGAACTTTGTTAGTTGCCAACATTTAATGGTTTATGCAAAAAACGCGAACAACCACCGCCCTTTCAGCTGCTTCGTTCCCAGGTCTCCAACGCGACATTCATTAATCCGCGAGGTCTGACTGTTAACAAGACTACCTTTTCAGTATTGACTATGATTCAGTTCAGTGAAAACTTAATAAGTAAAATTTGAATGTACACTTTTGCCGATATTGAAGATAAAATAAAAATTATACTACAAAAGTTAAATTAATAAATAAACAATAAAACTATTTATTTTACATGTATTCTCGTAAAATAAGGAAAAGCTGAAGACAATAATTTGTCAAACTAAAATCATTATAGCACAGTCTCGGTAGAATATAATATTAATATTTTCTCGTAAAATAATGCAAGAATTAAGACTAAAATTTATCAAACATCTATACATGATCACTAAAATTTTTATAATATTATATCAGGTTCAAGTTTGGTATAATTTTGCTTAGTCTGTTGTTCAATGAATTCATCAATTTGATTGATTTTAGTGTGTGTCGGTAACTTCAACTTTAATTTACTATGCAAATAAATATATTTTTTCTGTGATTATTTGCGTGTGAGAAAGCTTCGATTAATATGTTATAAAATAATCAATAAATCAGTCTCAAAATCGATTAACCTCCCAGTTTAAATGAGCCTGCAAAACAAGAGCTTGCAGTCTGTTACAAAGTGTTGTGCCTTTGTCACACCACTATAAAAATCTTTGGTCCCATATGTTACATGTACAAAAATTTCCAATTCGTAGATAATAAGATCTAACAAGATCTAAGGAATGGAGACGCATTTCTTGTTCTTTTTCATGGTCACACATTACCAGATCTAAGGAATGGTCACGCATGGCTTGTTCTTGGCCATGGTCACGCATTCTCAGGTCTAACCGATCATCACGCATTCTTGCACCGGTAATCATACTTGGGGTGACCGTCAAAAGGAACTTGCCGTCCATTGATGAGCGACTGTAGCAGCCATTCCAGCGACACGATAGGAATTCCCAGCACATAAGAGGCATGTTTGACACTCGCTGGGAGTTTGTTATCCTCGCAGATGACAACATCGCACTGGTAATCAAAACGGTTGGGAATTTTCGTTACCATCTTACATCCAGCGGCGAGAAGCACGCTGGTCCACGTGTCTTTGAACTGCTGGCTCCCGTGAAGATAGACCTGTTTAGTGAAAAAATAAAAACACAGAACACAGAATTACGGCGAGAAAATCTTAATCTTGAGGTTACCATCTTGTCATCTAAAACTGGTCATTCTGTTGTACACTACAAAGAGGGGAACCTATCATTGCTAAGAGTATCCACAATCAAGACTTTTCGTTTTGTAAAACACTGCCACAGGAAAGTTCTGCTAAAGAGCATCAATTTGAATGGTCACACTTTAGGATTACATCCACAGACTCAAAAGTTAGAACGACCTTGAACAGCATAATAAACAGCACCACAGGAAAGTACTGCTCAATAGCTTTCATTTGAATGGTCACACTTTAGGATTTCATCCACAGACTCAAAAGTTAGAACCACCTTGTAAAGCATAATAAACAGCACCACAGGAAAGTACTGCCCAGTTGCTTTCATTTGAATGGTCACACTTCAGGATTTCATCCAGACTCAAAAGTTAGAATCACCTTGTACAGCATAAAAAAACAGTGTCACAGGAATGTACTGCTCAATAGCTTTCAATTGAATGGTCACACTTTCAGATTTCATCCACAGACTCAAAAGTTTAAATCACCTGGTACAGCATAATGAACAGCACCACAGGAAAGTACTGCTCAATAGCTTTCATTTGAATGGTCACACTTTAGGATTTCATCCACAGACTCAAAAGTTAGAACCACCTTGTACAGCATAATAAACAGCACCACAGGAAAGTACTGCTCAGTAGCTTTCATTTGAATGGTCACACTTTAGGATTTCATCCACAGACTCAAAAGTTAGAACCACCTTGTGCAGCTTAATGTATAGTACCACAGAAAAGTACTGCTCAGTAGCTTTCATTTGAATGGTCACACTTTAGCATTTCATTCACAGACTCAAAAGTTAGATCCACCTTGAACAGCATAACGAACAGTACGACAGGAAAGTACTGCTCGATAGCTTTCATTTGAATGGTCACACTTTAGAAATTCATTCACACACTTAGGACTCAAACCAAGGAATCTGGCAGCAAAAGGGTTAAAATATAGCTGCCCCACCGATAAAGTTAACTAAACCATAATCGAAAACAATGCTATCCAATGGGAGACTCGAGGACAAACGAGAGGCGCAAGGGAAAGTTAACTCAGAGCGCTTATGGAGACATTCGATTGACTATCCCTGAGTCTTTCAGGATGAAGTAAAAATTGTGCACAGCGGTGTTGTGAGAAATGTTAAATTTGTGTTTCACGATGGTTCCTAGAGTTATGTACCGATCTCTGTCTCTCAAGAAGAACGACACACTTTTCACTTTTAAAGTGTATATGACAGTGATTTCTTTATTTGCTTGATCGAATCTACACGATGTTCTGATAAGAAAATGGAAAAAAAGTTTTCGATATCGATTTTCCTTCTCCGCGTTTTGGCCGTCTAAAAACGTGAAATTTCACTTCCGGTGTGTTACAAAATCGCGCAAGAAGAAAGACTGGAAATAGTCCGCTGTGACGTCAATACAAGAATGCCAGTGTCGCGATTTCTCAGTTCCTCCGTTTTTTGGTACGTGTTGCTACAACCATAGACAATACACCTTAATAGAACCATGCTTCTTCCTTAGGGCGCATCAAAAAATGTGAGGAACTGAGAAACCTCGACACCGGCATTCCTGTATTGACGTCACAGCGGACTTTTCCCAGTCTTTCTTCTTGCGCAGTTTTGTAACACACCGGAAGTGAAATTTCACGTTTTTAGACGACCACAACGCAGAGAAGAAAAATCGATATCGATTTTTTTTTTTTCCATTTTCTTATCAGAACATCATGTAGATTCGATCAAGCAAATAAAAAATCATTGTCATATACACTTTAACGTAAATGCGCAGTGGCAAGTGTCATTATGAAGCTTACTCATGAACAGGACTCGACTCACCCGCATGTTTCCTAAAATATTTCTGCGTGGCCGACATTCCACGATTTCTCCCTCAGCCTCCACGCTCTCTCCGGCCGGCAACAGATATCTCTTATAATCCAAACGCTTATTGCACGTGCAACAGTCATTAATCCACATGTGTGACACACAAGGAATTCCAGAAGCAAGAGACTGAAAATACTTTTGAGTCCGCTGATGTCTATCGGAAACTAAGAAACATTCCGCGCCAGAGATCTGGGACTGGGGAAATGAAGAGAGCACGACGCCTCCTCCGGCCTCGATCTGACGCCGGATGATGTCACGATTAAACTCGATTCTCTCCGATTCACTGTCAGACTCATCAGGTTCGTTTCTATCTCTCACAACACCTGTTACCATGAAAGCTAAACCAGCAAAGATGTTCCTGTTTGCTGGCATGGATCCTGTTATAGAGTCTTCTTCTCTCTCGTGTTCCTTTCTACTCATTTGTTTACGCGGTGAGCGCCGTATCGGAGGCTCTAACGGCTCGTCGCTTGGACGTTTAGGAGGCGATTTAGCTTCATACGCAGCCGACAAGCCTCTTCTAACCTGCCGCCTTTTACCGGCGTGGGATCTATTTTGTTCATCAGAACTCGACTCACTTTCAGCAATCCTTTGTCCAGCTCGCCGCACCTGAGCTTTGTCTTTATGTGTTGACTTGTGGGTAGATTTCGGCGTTAAGTCCATGCTCTCGGACACCGCTGGTTTTGCTCGCGAGTTGGTGCGTGGCGACGGACGCGCTGCCTTTCTTCCACGTTTCTTCTCTTCGCTTGAACTTGCACTCGTATCCTTGGAGCTGGTGTCTAACGTAGTATCTTTACCTTCAATACTGCTCGACTTAGTGATGTTGTGCAGACTTGCGCCGCTACTCCCCGCACTTTCATCTTTTCTTAATCTCAAGCTGTGAGCTCCAATGCTGACGCTCGATCCGCTTGTAATGTTAAAGGAGCTCTCGCTGGATAATATGTCGGCGGCTTGTTGTTCCGATAAAATGACTCTGCTACGTGGGAACCTGCTGATCGCTCCACTCTGGATCTGGATCTCGTAACCTCGCTCGTCGCTGTCTCGGTAATGTCCCACGATGATCCCGTGTTCGTAAAAATCGTCTTCCACATCGCCTTGAGCCATAACACTTTGCCCTGCCGGAAGCAAATCCTTGATGATGATGTTTTCGCGAGGTATCCGCCGTCTGTCACCGTCGTCAAAAGTGACTAGATATCGTCCGTTTTTGTACTGTTTCGTAGTCACTACTCCCGGGTAGAAATAGCTGTCAAGCCACTTTGCCAACACTCGGGTGCCGGGAGCTATAGAAGAATCGCTTGATGAGGCGCGCTGAAGAGGTGGTTCCTCTTCTGTCACGGGCACAGTCGCTTGCCTGGTGATAGCTGGGATTTCGCTGGTAAGCTCATCCCTGCTATGGGGTCGGTCACCTTTCTCTCTCGATCTCACGACGGCTTCACATCCTCTATCCGAACCAATCCTCCCTGGGGTTGCGACGGCTGGCTTTGTTTTATCCGAAGCAGCAGCTTTAGACGCAGACGGAGTTTTACCACCTTTACTTCGTGGAGAACTTCTACTAAGTTGCTTCATCTCTTGTTGTTTTGGCGATTTTGAAGTAAGCATCACGCGTGATCCACCGACAATTGACGACTCCACAAATTCATCGACCTCTTCCTTTTCCTTCTCCTCGCTCTCGATCTTCGGCCGGTCATCCTCCTCGTACGTCAAAACCTGCACGACTTCTCCCGACTCTTTATCGATTATACTCACAGTCACCACCCGTTGGACTTGGGTCGTTACCGTGGTAACAATTCGAGTGTGTGTTACTTGCTGATAGTGCATGACTCCCGACGAGTTTCCTTCTGACTTCTCCCTCGCCTCGGGTTCATGCTCCTCCGTTCTAGCTCGTTTTGACCCACGTTCTCCGGACTCCTCTTTCTCAGCAGATTCACTACTTCCGTCTTGGCGTCCACGTTTGCTGCTTACTTTTTTATGCAAAGACATCCGTTTTTTAGATTCATCTTGCTCTTTCCTACGTTCAGTCGGCTCTTCGCGGAACGTGCCTGACCCTTCTCCTGCTCCTCCTATCGGCGCTTCTCGAGTCTGACCTTGTTCTCTCTCCAGCGTGACCCCTTTGTCACGTGCTCCTCTCGGAGATGCTCGCCTGGCTCTCTTTCTAAGCGGCTCGGGATCCTCGTCTTCAGCGGTAAACGCAAACGGATCATGTTCACTATCGACATCCACTTCTCTTTTCTTATTTTTCGCTGTGGCTTCTCGAGCGCGGCTAAAAATAGACCGTTGCGGCTCAGGAGAATTGGGTTGGGCAAAGGCTGAGCTGTCAGGCGACGTTGAAACCGGAGGAAGAGTGGTGTGAAAGCGAAAGACTGGTTCGGAATTTTCCGAGTCACTGAGTGGTGAACCATAGCGAGGCATTGAGACCGTGAGGGACTGGGGCCTGACCTGGTCCAAAGAACTTGGCGGAGGAGCTGTAAGATAACAATTTGCACTTATAAGAAATCGAATTTCAGACGGTGACACAAGTTGAGAAGACAACAAAGTTGAGACGTTGAAAGTGTCGTAGGGTCGATGAGTCTAGACCACATCAACTCTCTCCACCGGCCAACCAGTAGAAAAACCTCACAAAATGAGGTGTACTCAAAATGCACCCTACCCAAGGGAGCGCAGCAATACTCCTAGCTGCTTCAAGCTCAGGAAACCGGGCACAAGGCTTATAAGACTTCACCCTTCATCCTGGGGACGAGTGAGCAGTTTCTCTATGTAAATGCCACACAAACCATGTTTCTGAGACAATATAAATGCTAATAACTTACAAGCAGCTTATTTACCTTGACTAGACATCCCTGGTGTTTCTGTTACCACTGGTAGGACTACATCCGGCATAATACTGCGTCTGCTACCCCTCTCCTGTGAGTCTGGGATGTCGTGATGAACAGGTCTTATGGGGGGTGGGGTAGTGGATATTAACGGTCTCAGAGGCTCTTTCGGTAAAGAGAAATGAAACCCTCCACTCAGTCCGGAATCACTTGAAGTTTCGGAAAATATTGTCCCTTGAAGTCGCGGTTGTATTGGTTTTCTTGCAGGTGTACGCAACTGCGGTCTTACAAGATCCTCTGAAGTATCTTCTTTTCTTAAAGGAGCAACTCCCCCGGAATCCTCAGCCAGGATGAGTTGTTCAGTTGGGGGAATAACAGCGACGTCTTCAGTAGATGGAAGGGGATCTCTTTCATGGTCGACTTCAACTTCCTTGTCACCTTTATCATCTTCATGTTGAGATGAAACACGAGAAAATGCAAGGTTTTCAGTTTGCTCTTTGTCCTTCAATGTCTGAGGGTCAGTCACTGAAGGCAGGGTCTGTATACCTAGGGGCTGAACCAGTGGTGCTAAAATGGACTGGCTGCTGGAGTCCTGTTTTGTTAAAGACACCATTTCTTCTTTTTGAGTTGTTTCAGCAGAGCTGTCCTCTTTGACAACACTTGCCATCTCACTTACCACAGTCACTTCCTATAGAATACAAAACAATAACAAGTTTTAGAGTTTATAATGAAAATAAAATTAATTATAAGCTTTTGGGGTCCCAAGAGGAGCCAAGATATTTGAACTTTCAGTAGTAAGCATTTATTAATTCAGCCATGGTGAAGCGGCTTCTTGAGAATTTTATGGTATTTACACCATACATATCAACAAAAGTGGATGGGGCAATGAAGACCAAATTCAAATCCATTCCAGAGATCAGTAGCTTTGCTGTAAGACCTGTTTCTCAGCTACACCTGTTTCTCAGTAAGAGTGCAAGACCTGTTTGTCAGTAAGAGTGTAAGACCTGTTTCTTAGCAACACCTGTTTGTCAGTAAGAGTGTAAGACCTGTTTCTTTTTGCCTTGAATTGATCATTACCTCCTGGTTATCCTCCTTTGGTAGAATGGTGTTAAGTGGTGCCTGGCTGTCCATGTCTGTCTGTGACTGGGTCAGGTGCAGTGAGAAAACTATTTCCTGGGAATCTTCAGCAGTTATGCCTTCATCAGCTGGCTGATCTATCAATGAAGAACATTTTAAGTTATATAACATTGATTCCCAGCCTGCCCCCCAGTCTACCATTCCTCAGGCCCGTTCTATGCTTACAAATTTTCTATTCCCCAGTCTACCATTTCAAGGGTCCATACTTCAATTATCCCTTTCAATTCTCCATTTCACGATTATCACTATATACAAGTTTCCCATCTACTGCTCCAAGGGTCCACTGCATCACTAAGTCATAGTATGTTCTCCATTCACATAACTTTCTCTTCAAGTGTATTGTACCCTCCAGTAGTCCACCTGAATTGTCACTTCTTTACTTGACATTTTCTGCATCCCTAACAGAAATGTTCTACCAATAATGAACATGTCCAAAAGGCTTTCACAACTCCATTCCCTAATGCAACACCAAGAAGAATGTAAGTTTACCTCTTCTTGAGATTTGAAATTGAGTAAGCCCCCCTCCCCCCAACCATCATGAACACCGGTGGGGCTCTATCTTTTACTTAACATAAGTATTAACCAATCATTTACCTGCATTATCTGGGTGACATTCTGCACTTTCTTGAGTTATACGTGGACAGAACATGTCCTCACTTATCTCAGGCTCTGTGAGGCCTGGTGATACAAAAGGATCATGTTCTGTGTCTTTTCTAGTGAAATCATCAGCATTAAAGGGATCTAATACAACAGATGATGGAGAAAGTGACTGGTCACCCTGTGCTGTTTTCTTGGAGTATACTGCCTTTGAAATTAAGTGTGGTACTTTGGTACTTTCCAAGAAGCTCAGGTCTACTTTTTGCATATGCTGCTCTTTGTTGCTGGTAGAAACATTGCCTGCAGTTTCCATCTTCGTGCCCTGAGAGCTGGAGCCAGTAGAACCCATGGCACTGATGACCGACTGCCACTGCTGCACTTCAGCTGGAGGCTGTGAGTCAGCCTTAACGACATCATCAGATGATGGCCTCTCAGAAGAGCTTGAATTTGATGATGATGATGGCTTTTTACCATCAGAAACACTGTCTTGCTGTGGAATCTTCTGAAGCTGTTGCCAGCGAGGTAATGTTACTTCATCGTCATCTGATATTTCACTGTGTTTGGTGGATGTTGTCTTGTCCAGATGCTTCCCTTGAGACAAATCAAATGACTCAACCAGTGCTGCAGCTGCTCTTGCCATCTCTGACTGTTCCTGATTAGCTTCTCTTGTTGTAGGCCGGTGACTTCTTTTCTCTTTCCTGTAGTAAATAAGTAATTGAATAAAAAGCCCTGTAAACACTTAATTTGCATGAAATGACAGCTACTTAGCAGCAACATATTAGTCTGGTGTTTGTTTCTCAATATTTTTCAATTAACAGTGGGATTTCTTTAACATGAACACCAAAGTAGAGAAAACTGAGAATCCATATGACAGAGGTGCCTGTATTACATGTAGGGCAGGGCTGTCAATAAGGGCTGATTTATAAAGTTTAAGGCCCAGCTACAAAGGATTGACAACAGAAACTAATTTTCCCTGCCTACTTTCTTCTTTGCCCAGCCTATTTAAAAAGCTAGTGACAGTCCTGATAGAGATGTCACAAGGAAAGGATCAACTGTACTGTCAGAGTTTATTTTAAGTAATAGCAAGGGCTTGATAAATCAACAACTGTACACAGAACCTCTGGTAATTAAACTACTCCAAGTAATGATCATCCTGGTATTTTGAATAAATCCAGTTATTTTTGCCAAATAAAATTGCTTTGGCATAGCATACATGTATTTGTTCAAGCTACATGTACATGTTGTATAGCCCTTGATGTGCAAGGGACATGACATTGCAGCATGCAGTTTTCTTACCTGTTAGTTTTTTCTTCTGTCGACTTGTCCTCAACTGTTTCTGGAGGGGAAGGAGCTAGCGATGAAACTAAACTTTGCTCCTCTGGTGAAGCCCATACCTTATCTGATGAAGATGATGATGTTTCTTTGGTAATTTCATGTACCTGATGGTCCAGTTTGGCTCTTGTACCATGAAATAAGAAAGATCATGTTTAGTAAACACACATTTCATGGATTATCTTGCCTGTCAATATTTGTCACCCTTTCAGAAAGAAATAAAATATTACACTGTAATTTAAAAATACTAAGAAGTGGGTTGAAAAAAATGCGGCGACACCAAGTTTTTTAAACTGACTGTAGATATTTTCCAATTTGAAATTTTTGAGATATTATGTAAAGTATCGAACTTGGCCTGGGCAGTCGGCACAGTTTGAATATGTTTGACTAAAACAGAATACACTGATGTAGTTGTCATATCTGGGGAATTGTTATCTCGTTTAGTCCTACAAAGTTGGTTGTCGTTGAGAAGTTGTTTCCAATTTGATATCATAGATAAATAAGAAGGGGTAAAATTGCATAATTTGTAGCAGGAATGAGGAACCCATATTCTTTAGATAATAAGATAGAAACATTTTCCAATGGCTAATACATGTATAGTCATCTAAATACCTTTTCAGGCACATGATTTTCTGTGCAGTAACCAAAGATTCAGTATGGGGCATTTTCAGACTGCCATCTTCATTTTCACTTATTAGCGAGCTGATCACTTAACTTTGTCTTTTCCTTTTCACACAAAACCAAAGATCAGTGAGTTTATCTGTTTTATAACAATTTATTATTTATCGATACATAAACTAAAAAGATTTTTTTATCGATTTTAAAAATTAATCAGATCAAAGACTACCATATGCTAATTTAAGATCAGGTAAGAAAACCTCTGCCCCCCCCCCCCCAGGATTTTTTGTTAAAACGTAATGAATTATTAATGAGTTTGCCATCTCTGACTGTTCCTGATTATTTTCATGAGCTTCTCTTGTTGTAGAACTGTCACTACAGAATGTCTAGGTACAGTGTAGAAGGCTAAATTGTACTACCTTGTTATTAAAGTAACATTACTGTATTTGTTTCGATCTAAGCCAGATGAAACATGTTAGCGCAAATGTCATCTCCTTGTATTAGAATGCTGCAATGTCCTAATCATTCCCGAAGGGCTTGAGAAGTGAAATTAAATGACAATTCATGCAACAGCGAGGTTCATGTGTAATTATAAAGACTTTATGCGAGTTTTATTATAATATGCTTGTTTTATAATATGCTTGTTTTATAATATGCTTGTTTTATAAAACAGCATAAATTATAGAAGCAGGTGCGAAGCTTGTTTTGAAATTAACATTCAAACTTTATTAATAATGTGAACAATGAAATTGCAAACATGTTTATGGGAAATGTGTTTCATTGAAACATGTTTACATGTACTCAAAAAATGTTTTGGTGCTGATGTGAACACAGCGTACATTTAAGTCCTTGATGTGCAAGGAGCAAGACATTATTGGATGCATTTTTCTTACCTGTTAGATTTGTCTTCTGATGACTTGTCCTCAACTGCTGTTGGAGAGGAAGGAATTAACACCGGAATTGAACTATGCTCCTCTGGTGAAAGTGACACCTTATCTGATGATGACGATGATGTATGTTTGGCGCTTACTTCTCCTGAAAACTGTAGGCTCTGAAACCTGCTCACAGTATCAATGGGCGTCCCCTGTGAAGGAGGTGTGGAAAAAAATTCACCGCCTTCTACAGGTGTTGAGGTTCGCTGTTTAGCTGTAAGTACTTGTTGGTAAAGTGATTTCTCGTGAGCATGCTCGTGATAGTCTTTTACTTTACTACTATGACCATCACTGGGAGTTGAGTGATGTTGGGGTGGCAGGATGTGGGAACCATCTGAAGACAGATCTGAGTGTACATGTCCCTGTTCCTTGTTCACATCACGAGGGGCAAACATGTCCTCTTGTGAAGAGCATGCTTCAGGTTCATTTTTTTCCTCCAATGACCAAAGTTTAAACGCAGATACTTTAGCATGGATTTTATCTTCCTTGCTTGCTGCACTGCTCGAACTTGTGTCACTTGCTGACTGAGTGCGAAGCATAGAATGAAGGGGGAGGTGTTTTCGCACTTCAGGAGACGGACCAAGGCTGCCACCACTTGACATGCTGCTCAGATCTCCTTGATAACTGCTGCTACTGGCAGCTGATCCTTGTTCAGATTTATGGACTCCTGCATGTTAACAAGTAGAATACACTAAGTCATTGTTTAACCTATCTTTTAAATGCCTCCTGATGCTCAGAATTAAAGGGTTCTGGGAAAGAATGTCCAAAGTGACTTCTGGCAATTTTCTCACAAAAGTCTTGATTTGTTGTTGGTTTGACAAAAAAATACAGATTTATGCTGAAGTACTTGTAACGGATCCAATTAGGCCAAAAATATACACACTTTGAAGGAAAAATGTTGACCCAGACAACCTAGGATTGAATTTTATTATACTGAAATAATGATTGTTGTTTTAAACCTACATGGATGGTTTGGCTTCTTTGGAATTCTTTCAATTAAATTTACATGATCCTTTCTAGAAGAAACTGCTGGTTTTAAAATTTTAAAATTTTTAATTTGTTAATTTTTATCTTGTACAACTTTTATCTTGTAAATTTTTATCTTTTCAATAATTATAAATAATATAGATTTTTAGTTTGATAAACAAAAATAATGTAATGCATGTGTGAACATATTCAAATGTAACATGCACATTATAAATTGATTTTATTTTATTTATTTTACACTTAACTTATTCAGCTGATAAATTCTACTCATTAGTTCTCAGGGCTGTGCTCTAGCAGCACCCAGGGCCTCAGGCTACTACAGTTTAACTTTTGCTTTCAGGCAACTAGAATAACTTAATTTTTGCATAAAGCTTAAGTGATGGACACCCTAGATTTCATACTTGGAAGCCTTTGAGCTCCCTGTGATTCTTTTAAGAGCACATCCCTGATTCTGTTCAGGTAAATATGATGTAAATCACCCAGTCTTACCTATACTCGAAGAACTTGTAGACTTTTTCTCTGGAGATACCACAGGAGCTGTTGATGCTTCGCTTAAACTTCCTGAACCCGCAACTGAAGGCATATCAGCAGCGACATCAGCCACCTCCCCGACAATGCCAGTTGAAGCTTGACTATAATTATCCCCACTTGTGTCATGTGCGCTACCTCCAATGCTTCCTTGCTGACCAACTTCACATGGAACTGACGAATCACTATGGGTTCCTCTTTCAGCAGCTTGCTGGACATGTAGCTCTGATGCTGAGAACTTTTGCCCTTTCCACTGATTACTACGAATAAGTGCTTCAGGGCGAATTAAGCCTGGCAGAGCATCACTGCTTGACGACGAGGATGGTTCCTCAGCCGGAGGGGATTCATCCTCATTGTCATCATTACTATTATCATCATCCCTGTCATCACCACCACCACCACCATCACCACCACCATCATTACCCCCACCATCAGCACCCCCTGCCCCTCCATTACCACCGGCACCATTATCACCATCACCGTCACCACCATCACCGCGGTAACTATCGCGTCCTCCTCCTCCTTGTCCCTGACCCCTATCTCCCTGTCCCCCTCTCGGATCCCCGGGTTCTTCTTGTCCCCCACTTTCTCCACCACCCGTAGGGCAGCTTATAGCGACAGGTTGTCGATCTACAGACTCATTTGCAGAACATATTGACGAATCGGCTCTCGCTGACACTGCGAAAACTGGCAGGCGTTTCAGTATCGATAAATGTTGATCACTGTCAGATCGGCGAAGTTGTTGTGATTCCTCGGTCTGTGAGTTGTCCACTAAAAAGCAAGGAGGACTAACATCAAGTTCTTCGGGACTGAAATCCATTTTACGCGCAAACTTAGCTGTCAAGCATCAAAACAACAATATAAACATGTATATTTCCTTCGATCGAATCAAACCAAACCGCGCTTTGTTCCATTTGTCTGGACCTGTTACCCATGATCCTCTGCAATTCAATCCTTAGACCGCTCAGACTGCCGGGAAGTCCTCTTTCCAAGATGGCGTTTCGCGTGGCACTTCGGCGAGTTGGTAAGCAAAAACATCATGTTTTTGTATTTTCAAACTTAAATTGATAAAAACAAGTAGACCTGAAGATTTTCCATGTTTTGGTTTACATACTTAGGCCCTTTGGTCATCAATTGGTCTATTTTACGTGTACGGAAATGTACCATTCGGGACAATATTTCTGGATATTCTCAGGGATTCCAGCCTTCAGATCACAGATCTTTTGTCATTAACGACTACGATTGTTAGTTTTAAGCATACCAACGTTAAAAGTTATATTTATAAGAAGCAATTCGCTTCAAATTTCATGTTTTCAGGCCCTCTCGTTTACTTTTAAGTATGGCCTAGCCAGACAGCCCCAAGAAATCTCTTTCCACTGCTACAGCCGACCAGAGATACTTATGTATGCTTAAAATTTATTTATTTATTACAATTTAATGGAAATACAATAATTAAGTACAATAATAATAATAATAATAATAATAATAAAACCTTTATTAAAAAAATTCTCAAACAATCTTACATTTACAATTAATTAAAAAAATTCTCAAATAATTTCATGTTTACAATTATTAACCTACTAGAATGCTAAAAATATTCATAATTACAATCCATAAAATATTGTAATAATAATAATAATAATAATAATAATAAAATAATAATAATAATCTGAAGTCTTTCTTGCCATGGGCTAACTGATATTGCTACTTTACTATCCCAGAGCCTGAGAGCTCTAGCCCAGTGCATATTTGTTATGTGATGACTCTTCAGAATGGATCAATGCAAAAATTTGATGTAGCACTAAAAAAAGTGCTGGATTTGTCAGCTAAAGATTGATACTTCTGGCAAGTTTGGCAGAACATTACTTCCTTTGACTCATAATATACCACCCATGGCCATTTTTTTTCCTCTGTGGAAGAAACGAATGTTTTCACTGCATATCATACTTCTTGTTTTTGGTCTGAATTTCATCTACAGCAGGCTCATCGGCACTCCATTTTCCCTGATCTTCAGTACCGCCGTCTCCTTTCTTTCCATGCGTGAAACCAAAGCTTAAAAGGCTCATTGAAAAAAACAAAACAAAATATACTCCATTCATTCACGTGTGACCTGCATCCAAGCGTCCAAGTGGACCAAAGTGGTTACCAGACTTGTGCTGTCCACATAGAACGCCTTGCAAATTGTTTTTAAAAAACGTGTACTCGCCATCTTTTGAACGTGCTTTTTAACTCCTTTGTGGCAAAAGTGGTAATAGATAGCTTGACTTTATAAGAAACGTCTTTTCTAAACATTTCATTGCAGATCTTGCCAGTCAGTTCAAGAATTTGGCTTGCTAGCCCACTGGGCTAGAATAGTACTTTTTTCACTAGCCCAACAAAAACTTTTGCTAGCCCCAGGAGTCGGGCTAGCGGATTTTTCGAGCCCTGATAAGAAAAATAATAGAGCCCCGAAAGTGGCAGTAATACCCATCGTGATTGGCGTACTCGGAACTATCTCTAAGAATGCAAAGGCCTGATATGGGAAGTTAAGTTTGCCTGACTTTTTTGGAAGTGCACAGTTGTCAGCCATCCTTGGTACTGCTCACATCTTGCGGAATGTGTTGTGTCTCTAAGCTGTGGAAAGCTGCTGAGACATGGCTGAAAAGACCCAGGAGAGAATCGCATAATAATAATAATAATAATAATAATAATAATAATAATAATAATAATAATAATAATAAGTAGTGTGACCTCCACACAGCGCCTCATGGGTGCCCTAGGTCCATGGTTTGGACCCGGCCCCCATGGAGAACACATAATTATATAGAGAACACATGATAATAATAATAATAATAATAATAATAATAATAATAATAATAATAATAATAATAATAATAATAATAATAATAATAATAATAAGAGAAAGGCCATAAAGACAATTTGTAAAAGAGTTGCAGGACCCCATATAATAACAAATCACCTCCTACTAAATAAATTAGTAATAAAATAATTACTGTGGATTTGATAACTTGCAACTTTTTGGAAAGATTCCAAAGTGCAAATTGAGCAATCTGGATGCATCACTGGTAGTTCTAGACTTGCTTTTAAGAAGGAGTGAAATAAGAGGGGTCTGGATTGAGATTAAGAATGGTTCAAAATGAAAAATCGTTGGTTTAAAGGCCTTTATATTATCTTATCAAAATAAGAAGGCACTGTTTCCTATACATTCTCTGTGGTTATGTTATTTCCTTAGATAAAAAAGTACAACGACACAGATGCCAAGTTGAGGTTAAACAGGTGTTTCACCTATAGAAAACAAGTTTAAAATCACATGATAAAGCACTTGAGTGTATGTGCAATTCATTTACAGATTTCTTAGAGGAAAAGAAAAAATTAATTTGTAGGAACCTAAGATTTAAGTGTTGAAAATATAAAGAATGGAAGTTATTGAACTCTATGTTCTCAATCTTTTCTTATTTAAAGGTGTCAGCCTAGAGCAAATTGGAATTCGCCATAACTATAACAGCACAAGGAGTAATCTTATGATTGGTAAACACACCAAACTTATATGTCAGGGTTTCACTGGCAAACAGGTGAGGAAAACTTTATTGTTAACACCTTGTGAGTATTTGTTGACAAAATACAGTCTCTTAACAGTATTCTCTTGTAGCAAAAGTATGCTATTCAAGGTTATAAAGTATGTTATTCAACATTATAAAGTATGTTATTCAAGGTTATAAAGCATTTTCACCTGAGTGTCATCAAACCAAAACCAAAGTAATTACTCTGGCCAATCACAACAGACGCAGACATTCCAATGAACCAATCAAAAACGTGTTCAATAAAGTCACAGTTGGTTTTTGTTTTGCCTCTGAATGGATGAGAAAGTGGCACTGAGAGTTTTTTTAGCCAATCACAAAGCATAGCAATGCAAAACCAAAGCAATTGCGAAATTACTTTCGACAATCAATTGAAAACCACTAAGAAGGTGGCAATTTTCACTTCATGTGAAAATACTTTCTCCTGTCTCCTTGTTTTCTCTCCACTAAAGGATCCTTAGATCTGGGACCCTCGAGGATTTTTAATGTGAAAAAAATTAACTCTGGTTGTTAAGCAGCAAAGCAGGGGTTTAGCTGTACTTGGCTGTAGTTTCTTGCTCACCAGGCAGATTATGAGTGGAATTAAAGTCCACCTAACCCCCAAATTTCTTTTTGCTTAATCAACTCTATGTACATTGAAAAGTTGAATAGTTAAATATTTCTTGTTTTTAACGTCATGTTAGTGAGTTATAGAGATTTGAGTTTACAAAATGCTAATTAGATGACGTAAATTCGGGAATTTGCCATTATTTCTACGTCAATTAACAATAGGCAGTATACAACTTAAGGTGGCTCGATGGTGTTTTTTTCTGTGCCGACCACTCTTTTTCAATCACGTATTTGGATATCTTATTCAGTATTTACCTAAATACTCATGGCACACACTTACTAGGGAAACATTGAAGTTTCCATTTCAGTTGTATTTTTTGCGATCGAAGCGTCCTTGGCAACGATACGTTGCTAGGCGTAGTTTTACTTGTGAGGCCGCCGTCGGCCTGTATGAGAAATTTTGGCAAATCGCTCTTGGGGACTGAAAGAGTACCACAATGCACACATTTTAGCCAAGTTTGGTTAACTTCTGTGAGAGGATTTTTGAATGGCGCGAGTTTACTTATTTTAGGGTTAAATTTGGTAAAATATCAAAGTTTGTTGTATTTCACCCCAAACTGAGAGATCGAGGACCTAATGCCGATTTCAACTTTACTCATTCATAAGAACAACTATTGTACCTTATTTGTTTGGCTCTTTTGGCGGATTGACGGTTTTCGATTTTTCCCTGTGCCGAGTTATAATAATCAAAATTTACGATGTTTTTGCAACAAACGAGCAGAGAATCTTCTGTCCTCGCTTATTTTAAAAATCTGAGATAGAATTTCCCAAGAATAAGCGAACTATAAATTTGGACCTTCTTTTACTTAGTCTCCAAATTTCGTGTTGGTTGAAATGCTGTGAGACTTGTACGCTGAACGTCGAGTTGGTAACATGCGCGCTAGTATTTTCAGAGATTTCTTGTTCTCCGAGATGTTTACAATTCATGATCTATTCTGCATATTTCATTGTTCTGAAATGACACCTGCACGCGAATTCCAGTCTAGCACGGGCGGAACCAAAACGCTTGATTAACTTCCGAAGACCTGCCGATTATGGTAATTCATCAGTCCTGGCAATGTGTTCATGAGATAACAGGTGAGCTGTTGAACATCAACGTTAAACACGTAATTGACCTAAAAATAGCAAGAGCATGCCGCTAACAGAAAACAGAAATTTTTACTCACTGTCAAGGCAGCAATTATTTCCCTTATTAAAAGACGTGAAAAACGCTACAATAAGCGTGTCTAACAGAAGATTTTATTACCATAATCGGCAGGTCTTCGGAAGTTAATCAAGCGTTTTGGTTCCGCCCGTGCTAGACTGGAATTCGCGTGCAGGTGTCATTTCAGAACAATGAAATATGCAGAATAGATCATGAATTGTAAACATCTCGGAGAACAAGAAATCTCTGAAAATACTAGCGCGCATGTTACCAACTCGACGTTCAGCGTACAAGTCTCACAGCATTTCAACCAACACGAAATTTGGAGACTAAGTAAAAGAAGGTCCAAATTTATAGTTCGCTTATTCTTGGGAAATTCTATCTCAGATTTTTAAAATAAGCGAGGACAGAAGATTCTCTGCTCGTTTGTTGCAAAAACATCGTAAATTTCGATTATTATAACTCGGCACAGGGAAAAATCGAAAACCGTCAATCCGCCAAAAGAGCCAAACAAATAAGGTACAATAGTTGTTCTTATGAATGAGTAAAGTTGAAATCGGCATTAGGTCCTCGATCTCTCAGTTTGGGGTGAAATACAACAAACTTTGATATTTTACCAAATTTAACCCTAAAATAAGTAAACTCGCGCCATTCAAAAATCCTCTCACAGAAGTTAACCAAACTTGGCTAAAATGTGTGCATTGTGGTACTTTTTCAGTCCCCAAGAGCGATTTGCCAAAATTTCTCATACAGGCCGACGGCGGCCTCACAAGTAAAACTACGCCTAGCAACGTATCGTTGCCAAGGACGCTTCGATCGCAAAAAATACAACTGAAATGGAAACTTCAATCTTTCCCTAGTAAGTGTGTGCCATGAGTATTTAGGTAAATAATGACTAAGATATCCAAATACAAGATTGAAAAAAAGTGGTCGGCACAGAAAAAAACACCATCGAGCCACCTTAAAGAAAATCAATTTGAGAAATACCAAATATAAACTGTGGATAGTCAATTGATTCGTAAAAAATATTACTTGGAGGTAAAAACAAGTACATGTAGTTGTATAATAAAATTAATGATTCCCGAATTTATGTCATCTAATTAGCATTTTGTAAATTCAAATCTCTATAACTTACTAACGCGACGTTAAAAACAAGAAATATTTAACTTTTCAACGTACATAGCGTTGATTAAGCGAAAAAAAAAATGGGGGTTAGGTGCACTTTAAGTTTTGATATTTTGTTTACACTGAAGATCTGACTCGTTTTACATGTGTATCTCCTTAACAAGGGCACATTTCACAGTGAAAAATCAATTACTTATGGGACTCAGATGGTTGGAGGTGTGTCACCAGGGAAGGGTGGTCAGACTCACTTAGGGCTTCCTGTCTTTGACTCTGTCAAAGAGGTAAGATTTTGACTTTCATATGAAGCATTCATCTCACATGTAGGCATATTTTTCTACATTTTTGGCCTCATTAGCATACATTAGTATTTTTAAATACATGTACTTAACAGAGGTCCACAGCTTTGTGTTTCAATCATTAAATAAAGTTGTTGCTAAGAGGGCTATTTTTTTTACCATTTTAGTGTTACTTTAATAAGCCAAAAGACATCTTTATATCAGTGAAAACCCAAAAATAATGGTACAGTTTTGATTCAAATTATTCTACTAGTGCTCTAAGAGTAAAAATAAGTGTCTTGGGCTGCAGATGGCCAGGATGGAAATGGATTGCATCTTGAAAAAATTGGGCTATTTTTTCAAGTTAATCATTTGCGTCTTGGAAAACTCACTAAAACTCTGATTATACAGGTTTATTTTCTCTTCTAAAATTCACCTGACATCTTCCTCTTAGTGTTCTATAAGCATTTTGTGCATGACAAAGATACTTAGTTTTAATTTGGGGCAGTTTGACCCAAAAACCTCAAAATCATCATGACATAGCTCCTTTAATGTTAAATTATACAAAATGTTGTGGACAGGTCTTGGGTGACTGCTTTTCTTTCCTTTCCTTGTGACAGTTTATTTGTACTGTAAAGAGAATTAAAATGTTAATCTTGATTACACTGTACTTCTTCAGGCTAAAGATGCCACAGGTGCAGATGCCACAGTGGTGTATGTGCCACCCCCGTTTGCCGCTGCAGCAGTTTTAGAAGCCATTGAAGCTGAAATTGGTTTAATTGTTTGTATTACTGAGGGAATCCCCCAGCAAGATATGGTTAAAATCAAGCACACTTTAGAACGACAGGATAAGAGTAGAATGGTTGGTCCTAACTGCCCTGGGATAATTAAGGTTTGTGATATTTTGTGGTCATTCATTCAGTCAGACAAAGCCATGAAAAATTTGTGAGGTGATCACATCATATCAATCCACAAGTGGATGATACACTTCACAGATTGTTCAAGACTTATGAACCAAATCTTAAACAAAGGCTTCTGATGATTGCCACTATTGTTTTTTTTTTTACAGGAGTTTTTATAATTAACCAATATATGTTTGTTGCTCACTTGTCACTCACTCACCAATGCTTGGTCAAAACCCTATCATACTTCTGAATACATACACCTTATTCGATGGTTTAACAGATAATACGCGCGGATATTTTACGAGTTGCGTAGTATTTTTTCGAGCCCCGCAGGGGCGATAAAAAATGCGAGCAATGAGTAAAATGTCCGCACGTATTATCTGTTAAACCATCGAATAAGGGATTTATTATTCGACTGAAATTATTTTATTTATAATATCTTGTGTCTTGAAACCGGGATGCTAAGGTGTAATACGGCAATCTACTGTGTAATACGCTCGGATATTTTGCGTGTTCTCTTTCCCTTATAAGGTAAAATGACGTCACAGTCGAATAATAAATGTATTTATTGGTCAAGAAAATATCCATACCTCCCATGGAAGTCTTTTATATTGTTGGTTTAGTTTTACTCTAAATTTAAATGTGTTGCTTTGCAGCCAGGACAGTGTAAAATTGGTATTATGCCTGGGCATATCCACAAACCAGGAAAAATAGGTTTGTTAAACTTGATTTCTAATTAATTTTGTATCTAACATGTACATGTATGTAAGATACTGCTCGTGTTAGTGTTAACAATATTTAAAACTTAAATATGTTCTTTAGTGTTTTCCTAACCACTGGGCACTGGTTAGGTTAGTTGGAAGGCAGGGAGGTTGCCCATTCAGTTCTGGCTGGACATGCAACTGTAAGTTATCACCATCATTGTTGACATAATGCTTTACATGTTACAGGCATTGTTTCAAGATCAGGAACTTTAACTTATGAAGCTGTTCATCAAACAACAGAGGTTGGCCTTGGCCAATCTCTTTGTGTAGGTAGGAATGCATAATTATATACAATAAAGAAGGCATGATATACATGTCAACATATCATTTGTGTAGTTAAGAAAGCATAATTTACAGATCACAGCATTTTCTTTTAATGAGCCTGGTTCTTTTTAAAAGTAGATTATTGTTTCAGTGTAAGTTTTTCAGCCATTATTCAATCACTGCATCCTTTACTTCAGGTATTGGTGGAGATCCTTTTAATGGAACAAACTTCATGGACTGTTTAGATGTTTTTATAAAAGACCCAGAGACTGAAGGTATAATTATTGTACAAAAGTGATTGTTTTTCATGTTAGAACAGTGCTAATTGAACAGGCTACCCAATCAGAACAGTACTGCTTGGACAGGGCTACTGATGTGTTACAGATGGAGCCCAATCAGAATACTCTTACTTACACAGGAAACCCAATAAGACCAGTCGTAATTGTATAGGGAACCCAGAGTGCGTTTTTTTAGGAAAATCAAAATCCAGATTATTGAATCAAAAAGGATTTTGCGTTTTTTTTTATTTAAATCCGAAAATGGATCATGAATCCGTAGAATCCATACTTCGGTGAGATTTTCCAAGTGTTTTTTTGTACAGTACATCTGACAAGCAGTCTTTCGTGCAACTTTACTCGTTCTGTTCGTTGTTTTGTTTCTTCCACGATTTCATATCATGGGCAATTCAGTTACGATTTTATTGCATATGATTTGAAAATTATTTGTTGAAGCAGACTGATAACACAAGCCATTCAAAATAGGTTCATTACTGCTTGGACAGGACACCCAATAAGACCGGTCGTAATTGAACAGGGTAACCAATCAGAAAATTCCATTTGACTGTATTGCTTGGTGTTCTTTTTCAGGTATTGTTTTGATTGGTGAGATTGGAGGTGGTGCTGAGGAAAGAGCAGCTGAATTCCTTCAAGAGCATAACCAGGGTGAGAATGCCAAGCCTGTGGTGTCATTCATCGCTGGTGTAACAGCACCTCCTGGAAGGAGAATGGGTGAGCATTACAAGTTACATTACATTATAAGTTTTTATGGTGGCTTATCAGCGTGTTATCACCACTAACACACAGATAACATGACAAGCTCACATGAACAAGTGAGGTTTTCCAATATTGATGACATAACATACATGTAGATAAAAATACAGAGAATTAACTGTGCCCTTTCTTGACTTTTCTTGGATTCAAACAGTGAAAACAAACATTATCCTGATTTTTAATCAAAATCACACACATCAATAATATAGCAAAGGTTTAACAAAATAAAATTCCATACTTCGCAGATGTGCCAGTTTTAATGATATCTTTCATATGACGAGGTTCATACAATTCACGAACCTTGAAAGTCATTCAAAAGTGGATTAATTTATGATCTGAGGAAGCTGATAACTTGTGTTTTACCACTCTAGGTCATGCCGGAGCAATTATTGCTGCAGGAAGAGGAACCGCTGAACACAAGGTACGTGTTAACGTTTTTGTTTTTTATGTTGGGTGTTCCTGTGGTAAAACGGTCAATTGGTCTTTTTGCGCGAATAGGCCATTTGCACGATGACGTCATTTGACTACTACTACCAGAATTCATTTCGTTTTTCCTTTCTTATTTATTTTTTTTTCCCATTGCGGTTTAAATAACAATAGCCCTAATTTGCACTACAAAACAAAAAACTGAAGGATTCTAGTAGTAGTGAAATGACGTCATCGTGCAAATGGCCTATTTAAGCTGGATCAAAATGATGGCGAGTAAACGCAAGTGTATTCAAGTAGCGGCCAAAGTTGACGCCATTTTCCAACTCGCGTTGTCTTGCGACTTCATTTATCATGGGTAAGCCGTTATTCAAGAGCGGGTATATATTTGGCTGACGTAAATAAAAAACGTAATGAAAAAAAAGAAATACTATTTTGCTTTCAGATCAAAGCTTTAAAAGATGCAGGCGTCGCGGTAACGATGTCTCCAGCCCAAATGGGTTCTACCATGAAGAAGGTAATTACTTTAGTGGCTAAGAGGATTTTGGAATAAAGAAAGAATAAAAAAAAATTATTCATTAATTTTATGGCTATTGTCTCTTTTTTGTTTCTTTTTCAGGTTTATCAAGAACGATACTTTGCCGAGAAGATGTAATGACTGATTTAATCTCCTTTTTAACTGTATCTTGAACCAGGAGACTTTCTTTAATGAATTCATATTTTTATGTTCACGATTGCTTTGCGTGACACTTAAAATTACTGGTGGTGTGACGCGTGACTGGTGGTGTCTCGCGTGGAGTCGTGGAAGTCATGCTGTCGAGATTTGCGTGAAAATATTTTGATCAACACGGCAGACTAGAGATGAAATTTTATCGTGTTTTCTATCATGTGCTGAGGTCTATTGCTCCGGTAATACCAGAAACTGCATAAGTGGGTTGAAACCTGCAACTGTCTCTGTACGCTTCAAAACGAGCTTCCATTATTCAATTTGCTAAGAAGTTGTTACAGCCATATTTGGAAAATCAGGATAAAAATATTAACCAATCAATTCGCTAGAACAACTTGCTTCCAATCTCCCTGGACCGAGGGATTTCCAAATATGGTACTAGGCAAAAAATGAATATTCAGAAGCTGTGAATTCGCGTTGGACGTTTCAACCCACTTATGGGTTTCTGGTAATACTTGATACACTACACTGTTGGAACAGGAATGATGAATAGTTATAATACATGTACAGTTATGCCCTTTATTTAGCAGGAGTGCTTATTCTTTGAAGCACAGGCTTACAATCTGACAAATAAACTTATTGTTTTAAAAAATAAGGTTTTGCTGGCTTCTAATAATGCTGGAAGTAGATCCCTTCAAGGAGTAAGTCGAACTTTTGAAGCATGCATCAGGTCGGTAAATCAAAGGCTCCTATAAAATGAGCCAACTCGTGTGTACGAAACTTTCGCACCCCTCCCCCTCAACTAGACGTTTTGCTTCACTGACCCCCACCCTCCCCTCCCCTTCCTCCAACGCCGTCCTGGTGTGTAAGGTAGGTGACCATTACATATCGGCTTCAAAATAGAGGAATTAAGTGTAAAGCCGAGTTATCAATTAACCAGCAATTATCCAAACTCGGTTTTGTTAGTTTAAGTTGATGGACGAGTGAATAGCTATTTACGTAGCTGCAGTATTTATCAGTTTTGGTTGGACAGTCTTGCAAAGATACTTCGTAGTGTCCATATGATAGTGCGCCGAACGTGTCTCATCTTCCAGCAGTAAACCAGAGGGTTTAACGACGAATTGAGCAGCATTAGCGTAAAAGCGTACAGTGATACACCCTCTATTGTGGTATTTGGATCAATGACTAGTTTCACAATAAAACAACAATACCGTGGCAAATAGCAAATCATGAACACAAAATAAACGTAGAATGTAGAAACGGTAGTTTTTTTCACCCTCAAAACATGAGGTCGCATCTCTTCCATTTCGCCATTTTGTGCTAATTGTTGTAGTCGAAAAGCTTCGTGAATTTGATGTCTGTGTCGTCGCACAGCGAAATACATTTTGCCATAAATGATCGTTGTAGAAGTGAAACAAGCAGGCAAAGAGATTGCGACAATTGCGGACGCGATTTGTGGAATCCACAGATCCGTAAGAGAGATGGAAACACTAAAAACCCATATTAAGATCACCACAGCGACAACACGCTTGTGAGTCACAAATTCATGGTATCTGAGATGAAGATGAATAGCCAAGAATCTGTCCACACCTATGGCAGTAACACTGAAGAACGATGCTAAGGTAAACAATATCCTGCTCACGGTGAAAGCAGGAAAAAAAGAAGGGTTCGTAACGTTGTTTTGTAACCAGTTAATCAATAGCACTGTGTAGAAAGGTTGGAGCCAAAAACCGACTGCAAGATCAGTAGCGGCGAGACTCAGAAGCAAGGTTTTTTGAGTTTTCAGTAACGAAGTTCTTGTTATGGCGTAGATGGTAACAATGTTCAACATGATAGCGGTATAAGACAAAAAAGCACTGAACACGCAATTAGCTAAGTATGATGAGTAAAGGTCTTGAGCTTCGGAATTGGAAGGCTGGTAGATCATGATTTCGATTCTTGCGACAAGTTGCAGAGAACGTTTCTTATGTTACCCTGACATTCCCAAAATAAAATTAACCTCGGCAGTGCATGCAAGAAATGCCAACTTTGGTTCTGTGGGTAAAATATGTTGCAATTATTCAAATGGCAGCTTTTCTCTGCGGTACGTGCTGTTTGCTTTTCTATCATGTGTTACCCTGTTTATAGAGCAGTTGTTAATTGCGCGTCGTAAAACGAAAACCAAAGCAATCACAATCCAACGAACCAATCAGAGAAATTCGCAGAAAAGACAGGTCGCCGGCGCCAAGAGGCGGAAAAACACAAGATTTTTTCGCCAAACACAACGCGTAGCAATGCAAAACCAAAGCAATAATTGCTTTCGACACTCAATTGAAAACCACTCTGTTGCTTGCTGTCGGGAATGATAAGTTTATAATAGCTGGCTTTAGTTTTAAAAAGGAAAGACATTTTATCTCATTTAAACAGCTGTCCTGTATGCCTCATTTCAATATTACCGGTTAAATATTTTTTCTTTGACATCATGTTAAATGTATAATTCCGATCCGGGACCTCAGAATTAACCACATGTTTTTTTAAAATGATATTAATGCTGGCACCTGAAAATTTAAATTTTGAAAGTAAAATAACAGAGTTTTAAAAACAATGAAGATCGGATTTCTTTTAATAATGAAATTTAAACAGCATTTTTGGATAATGAAATCGAAGGTTTGCAACCGAAATATTAGAAATTTCAGAGATGTTAAAACAAAACATGAATTTCTCCTGATATGTGTTGAGTTGCCTTGGAAGATGTCAAATAGTGAATTTTTCCCTGCGCTATAATCTTAACCAAATAATTTACACATTACACTCCTTTATAAACAGTATTGTTTTTATCCCAGTGTTTTACGTTATATTCATATCGTAGATACCAAATAGTGTAATTTTCCCTTTGCCAACGCTTTAACCAAAAATAATTTACACATTTGCACTCCTTCTTTATAAACAGAGACAGGAAGATGGATTCCGGGCGTAGAGGGAAGGAAACTAACGAGAAAAATCGGCAGAAACTTGGTGGACGGAAGCAAAATAAACAGGGGGGAGGAATTGTGCTATAGCAAAGAGAAGGAGGTGGGAACCAGGTGTAATGGGTGCGAGTAGTCGGCAGGTCAACATCTCTTGTTTTTGTTTGCTAGGTGCATTACAAAAGTGTGTGATAAGCATTATTCCTGATTTATTTTTTTTGCCAAACGCAATTGGAGTTTAAATAAATAAATCCCTTATTTATCTAATCTCGGCAGTATTGGTGCGCTGCACGCTAGACAGAATATAAAGTGCTGCAGATTTGATTCGGAAAATAGTGGAAATGCAATTTCCTTTTTTTCTTGACAGTGAATAGATTTCTTTTACAACCACTTTAAACTGAAATGGTCTCAGTATTAAAATATAAAATTATATATCAATTTTCTTCTGGTAGTATTTACAAGTCATTTTTTAGGATTTAGTCAAAAAACCTGATTCCTATGTTGAAGAAAAATGAAATTAAGTAATGATCCGCATAAGAAGGATAGCGCCAACGGAGCCCCAGACCGGACCAACACTCAGGGTCTTAAAATAACTGAGGAGAACATGCTGCCTTTGCAATGGTATCCGCAAACGGTTAGATGTTCTAGTCTTATCGGATAAGGACGAAAAATCGTAGGTCCCGTCTCCTGCATCGTCAGTGTTATATGGTTAGCAGGGGACGTTCTCTATTCTTGAAATCAAAGATATTCTATGTGGGAAAGAGCGAATGCCGCAGAACAATGAAGTTTGCTATCGTTCTTATGTGGAGCATTACTTAAATATTATTACAAGTCCCAACCAGAGGGTTTAATTTGACGCTTTGATTTGTCAGTTGTGATATGGGACTGTAAGCTTTACAAAAAGCTTCCATTGTAGAAGTTGGGGCAGTACGTACGTAGCTCTTACAAGGTCTTCTCTGATTTGCTTATAAAACAATAGAACAAACAACACAAAAAAGCCCTAAAAACAATAGAGCTGCGTGACATTCAGGTCCAATGAAATTAGAGGTTGTTAAGAGCTGCGTGGTATCTGTAAAAGTTGGGAACATTACCCTATTAAAATAAAGGCTTATCTTTCCTTTGTTTTATCCGTTGTGGAATATGCCATGATAAATGAGAGAAAGTCTTTATTTTTAAATATTGCTCTCACAATCACGGTCTAGTTCAGCGCACAACTAATTGCCACACTAATAATGCGCGCATTCAACTACTGATTAAAAACGGAATATCATTATAATTACTCACTTCATTTCAAGCTTCGTCATTAAATTAAATACTATTATACACGGTTTCTTAGCCAATGAGGGCGTGCACAGCTTTTAATCTATATATATAATTGTAAATCGGGTTTGAATAACGACGGCAGTCAAGCAGCATTTGGATATTTCTTTATTCCACGACTATCCTCTTGTCAATACAATAATTTGCTTTTGTGTTTTTGAGTGAAGTTTGCACAGCGTTTCGTTGTTAATATTTTGTTTTATATTCTTTAAGTCTTGACGACAAGTGGACGATGATTTTATCGCCTTTTAAGCAGGCTTAGTTTGAAATCAGCTTCAAGCTTTGTAGCTCATTATCGTGGATGACGTCACGCATTTTCCACATCTAATAAGTCTATCGATTTAGAAGTGAGTTTCATCAGACTGTGTTCCTTTATTCATCAACCCATCTCTTGTCGTACTTTCATCCACTGTAAGAAATAAAACAAATTATACTGATATTGATGACAAATGATAAAAATAGAATATAACAAAATCAATTGTCGAAAGTGTTTTACTCGCGATCGCTTTCGTCACGTATTTAACCGTTTCTGTTGCAAGAACAATCCTAAATTTTACAGGAATTACAATACTGCTGTAGGAGAACCTATTGAGCTATGAAGCCACTGACATTGGGAGCAGGTCAATTGTAGGTTCATGTGTTCCCATGAAAGGAGTGAGTGGGAAATGATATATATGAAATAAATCATATATGAACTGCGGAAATGAAATCAAATGAAGAATGATCCTCGCAGTTGTGATCGCAATTTAAGCAATTGCGAAAAGAAGCCTGAAAAAAAAAATCAGCATTTCCGCAGTTCATATATGATTTATTTCATATATATCATTTCGTACCAGAATACTGCAGCATGTCAACTCTGGAGTTTCTCTCCATGACTGTTGCTGTGTTGGGATTGGATGCTGGTGTTGCTCGTGCCCTGGAACTTGATTCGCCCTTCATGCGTGTACGTAACTTCCGAACGGCGTCTCGAACCTAAGAATAATAATTTAGTGAAATGTTACTGGTCCTTATCCTGTATCACTTTAATTGTTCATAAAATTCGTTTAAAAACTGAATGAAGCGAGAATAATAAAAGTATCAATTCTAAGATATTTGCACATTTACCAAACGATGTTCATCAGGGCTCAGTTTCTTAAAATATGATTAAGCTCGTGACCTAGAGTCCCTGCTCCCCTAACTGAACAAAGCTGATTGATCAGGATTTAGTTTCATAACTTATATAACTTACTTTACTTTGTAAAACCCCTTGTTACACATGAAAACTAATTATAAAAATATTGGTTAGTTTTTTTAAATAAATTCTGGTTTAACGTTTATCTGTTTTCTACTGACAACCAAGCCATGAATCTCATTCATCACATTATACTGACTAAAAGACTTTACTTTAGGATGGTTATTAGAGAATAAACGTAACTCCTAGTTTCATTTTCTTACCTGGTCATC